>JAYRBT010000082.1:12254614-12306392 GCA_036023395.1 Myiotriccus ornatus | reverse complement strand
TAATTCTGGAGCATTATCCAACACCAGGAGCATTTGTATACTGCAGACAAAAGGTGGCTTTTTCTTTCTCTTTGTTTCAGACCTTTCTGGTCAATCGAAGTGTATGTCTTCATTCTGTATTGACTAACAGCATTTTTCTTCATAAGTCACCTATAACACATCTGGAGACACCTCCGGCCAGATACAATGTCATACTTACAGAGGATCAATGTTACTTCAGAGGACAATTCTTCAGTCACAGTTTCTCAAGTTTGATTGATCCCAGTAGCACGGAGGAATATGCTGCTCTGTGGAACACAGAGATGATGTTTCCCATAATGGTTCTGCAGATGTGTGTCTGTTTTAGCATGACATATTCTGTTCTGTTCATTTTGTTACTCTGGGGTGTAATGACATAGCATGACCTTTTCCATTTTGGGGTTTTAACACAATGGCAACAATTGTATTGTCTCTATTGTGAAGGGTATTTCCAAATTTTTGTAGAGAAGAATGATATTCAGACTTCGTGTCAGATGATAGGATAGGAAAATACTATCAGGGAGGAAAGGAGGATTCAGATGTGAGAATTCATGCAATGTATCCTATACTATGCACCGGCTTCTCATATACATTCTAGTAACTAATCGCTAACTTTCAGAAATAAGTAAATTAACTGGTTTTCTACCACATTTACATAATCTGATTCTATTAATGCACATCCTCCTGACTCCCACTGCACTTTTCTGCCTGAAAAGTGGGCCTCAAAGAGACAGGAAATCTGTCTGTAAAGTCTCCCAATTCCTGCCACGTGACCACATGAAAGTGAAGCAGAATTTGGCTTGTCATGAGAATTTTACTAGTAGTATTGTAGAGCACATTTGAAGGAAACCAAAATTTTCTGCTTGAGTAAAGTTTGTTTTGCTGATGAAATCTCTGGTGCTTAAAGGGGAAACCCTCTTTGGTAACTGAACAAAGCCATCAGGTATGTTATCTGACTTGACAGTCTGGTGTTTGATTAATCAAACTGTTAATTTGATTTTAAATGACTGATGCTCTTTTAGGACTTCTGACTTAAGTGCCTGTTTATAATTACGGTACTGAATCAAAGGCTCTTCCCAACCATTGTACAGATTAGTTTGAAAAGATGTGTTTTGATTTTAGTAGTCGTAAAAAACTAGCATTGGTGTTTACTTTAAAGCACAAATATGTTCAAAGAAACACATAGTTAAAGTGATAAAGCAGTGCCCTCACACTTTTTATCTGAAAAAGGAATGTAAGGGTGCAATTTTTAATAAGTTATATAAACATCACACTTTATCTTCTTAAAGTGATAACCACTTTGGGGGCATTCATAGCAGTTTGATTGGTGGGCACTTAGCTTTGTGTAATGAACATATATCATGCAAAAGTTTTGTAAAACTGCTGGAGGTAGGGGATTTAATCTTATGTGCAGCTGCTTACATCTTATATTTTGCTGGGAATTTGTAAACTCCCAGTGAATTTGGAAATGAAATAATTGTATCTTGCAGCCTATAATAATTCTGTGTTCTGTGGTGTATTTTCAAGTGGATTGCACTAAATGTTAAGATATTAGGATAGCTGAATGTTTGAGTATAAGTGAACGTCATGGGTAAGGTCTCAACCCTACAGACAGCCAAGCACATGTTTCACTGAAGTCATCTATGTAGTCCCGTTTGGCCTGATAGTTACATGAACTCTTAAATGCAAATCAAATCTACCAGTTTCCACAGGCTTCACATATGATTTTATCTATAACTACAGGAGAGTGCCTGCACTTGCCAAAAAGGCCAAAAATCTCTGCAAAAAACCACTTATTTGAAATAGTTTAGATTATGGCCGATCACTAAGGTGGTAAACACAATCTCTAGTAAATGTACACTGTAATTTAAAAGTATCATCTTGGTGTAGCAAATAAAAAATGGCTGGAGGCATTATTTCTGCCAATTTTTAAACTCTTCCTGTCTCAGAAAATGCATTATCATCCCTAGAGTTCCTCACAAGCTGCTTGAATATCTCAGGGGTATGTGTTGCAACACTGTAATTATATAGCAAATAATCCAAATGACATTTTTTCCAAGTGTCTTTTTGAGCATTGTAGTTAAGTGGGTGTTTAAAAAAAATATTCTAAATTTAAAGAAAGTTTTCCATGCCTCCTTCTTGGTTTCCCAACTACACAGAGTTTCAAGAGGCTTGATTTGCAGAGGAAAGATACTGAGCACTTTCTGGAAATGAGTATCCACATAGGCAATTCAGGCATTGTAAGAGCCAGAATCGTTAGTCATTCTTGAAAATCTTGGCTGAAGGACAGTAGACAATGGAATCTCTACTTCTGTAGGGTTTACTCTTTCCTGTTTGTTTTTTTTTTTCCCCTCACATCACAGTTTCATAAATTCTTCAGTCATGCAGCTTTTCCAGAGTACACAGACATGAATTTTGACTGTAAACCCAAACTAAACCACCTCCTTAATTCTTCCCTTTAGTTTTTCGTATATCATATCGAGCAGTATGAAAGGATGAAAAATCATTGTTTTTTCCTTAGCAAGGCATCTTTTTTTAAAAAAATAATAATCTCTAAAGGAAATAAATGTGAAGAAATATAATTTGTCTCTCCCCTGCCCCTATCCAAATGCTAGACAGCTGAATATTCTCAGTTAGCATTCCTAAATGACCCTTGCTTTGTTGGCATGTCACTAGCCTGGATTTTTTTTAACCTGGTTTATTGAAAGAATACTGATCTTGGCTGAGTGAATGGAGCTTGTGTTCTTTGATTGTGGTAAAGTCTATCCCGTGAAGTTATATCAATACATGGATTTGATTTTCGTTTTGTTTTGTTTTTGTTTTATGACTGTCTGTTTTTCCCGTATCCAATTCACAAGCAGGTTACTTACGGAGCAGAACGCATTTGTGAGAGCTGCGTATCCTCAGGACTCCAGGGTGCACCAATTCCTGGCTCATGCATCCAGAGACTTACTCTGGGCTCTGTTTTACTTTTTCCATCTGTGTTCAAAAACACAGTGCAGGTTTGCAGTAGGGAGCCATGTCATTGTTCATTTTATTCTGCCTTAGACTGCTGAAGATCCTTTCTGGGACTGGAATGGCTTAGAAATGGGGTGAATTTGAAGTTCAAGCTAGCTAGCTAGCAATGTCTACTGGGAACACTGAATGCAGTCTAAGGCACTGGCAGTGGTTATGACTTTGTGAAGCCATAACACCAGTGAGAATGGTATTTTCCATAGGTTTTCAGAAGCCTGCAGGGCCAAGTGAAAGACAGGAGCATCTGTCCTACATGTTTCTTAGGTTTGTGAATAATTTTTTTTTTCTTTCAGAATGAAAGTAAAAAGGAAAACTTTTTTACTGAAGGAACCCTAGGGATGGGGCCAGAATTAATTTCAACTAATTGTAATACCCAGCTGAGATTAGGAGCCCTGTTCTATAGTGCATGAGAAGAGGCAATTTTAGTGTAGCAACACTGAATTATGCTTTAAAGCTGTCTCTCAGCATTGACTTATATAGGCAACCTTTGTTGATGTGCCTCCTAATTAGGCACCCCAGAGAAATTCCTGCAGTTAGTGAGATGAATTTGGATTTCAGTGAAATAAAACTTCCTCAAATTTATCTCCTGTACGTAGCAAAAAATTATACAGAAGAACATATAAGCATTTAAATTTAACAGAAAGGTGTATTTTTAATCTGGAGAGTTGATCACTAAAACTTACTTTGATAAACGCCTTGCCTTGCTTGGCTAAGGAGATGAGTCAAAGCACAGAATTTTTTTTTCCAGGTGATTTTCATTTGTACCACCTTTAATACCTTTGAGCATACTTTTGCAGTCTGAAGTTAAAAATTTCCATCCATAGTTGATGAGTATATCATATTCGATGATGCTCTGCAGAAATATTGTTTGACTTGGATGACTCTCTTATGGAGAAATAGAAGTAATGACACCATTTACCTGCAAAGGCAGCTGTGAAGTCTGAAAAAAAAAAAAAAAGAGTAATATTTAAGAGACAATTATATTGCATCTTTTATAACAAGATACGAATGGACTCTTTTCAGCAGCCCAAAATTTGACATTAGGTTTTGGATATACTTCATTCACTGTCCTTCTTCTTCTATTTAAACTTAAAATCTAGATACCGAAGAGCATAATTATACTTTTTTCTTTTAATTTGCATGTGTTATATGAATCTCTTACTACACCTGTACAAGGGCAAAACCTAGTTTTCAAATCAGATTAAATGCTGCAACATGGTAGAAGAGCTCTGCATATAGGATTTAATATTCTTAAAAAAATGTTATTACCATTCATTTAAAGAAGTCTGTGCAAGTTATCCAGAATAATTCTTGGAGCCTGAAATAGGCATTTTCTTGCAGACAGTGCTATTCACTCTCTTCTCTAGCAGTGACCTCCCAGAGAAATTCCTTCACGAAGAAGATGTTTCTGTGGGGAAAAGGAGGAATGTGAACTTGTACATCCTGATAAGTAGCTGCTGTTAAATTATTAACTGAATATCTGAGCCTCAGTTCTGGCAGTTCCAGCTCTTGTTCTCCTTCAGAGTAGCTTTGTCTTTAAGTGTAAAAATTGCTCACTACAGCAGGAAGACTGAAAGTGAAGGGAATGGGGGTTTATACTTAAAAAAAAATCTTGCTGCAAACCTCTCTTGTTCGGATGTTCTGACTTTGTTATAAATGACAGTACATTATTATGATTGTATTCTTTTTTTTTTAATTTTTTTTTTTTCTGGCATGAGGAAACAGATTTTTATGTATGTAATTAGGAAATTGATCCTGTACTGCCTATGGATTGAAGTCAAAAGCTGTTAACTTCAAGTATTCACAGCTTTAAATCCACCAAGGCAGAGTATTTACGAGGGAAAAAAACACCTATATGAATGCAGTGCCATGTGCAGGGAGAATCTACGGATGCTAGGTCACACTATTGGAATCTCTTTGGATATACATAACATTTAATGGTGAAGTTGAAGTTCCTAAGCAGTTGTATCCATACACCAGTTTTGGCTGGGAACTCATACTGGTTTCAGTACTCTGCATTGTTGGCTTGGATTTGCCACATCCTGGGCTTGCCAAAGTGCTGATGTTCAGTTCTGGATTGGTCACTGCAAATAAGCTCAGCTCAGCTGTTTGTGGTAGTATGGAAGGGGAAGGAGTTTGCTGAACTCCTGAGATCTGTGACAGTATATACAGGGCAGAAGAGGAGCCCAGGCAGCTAACATGACAAGGGACTTCAGAGGGATTTTTTAATTTTTTTGTTTGCACCTTTGTTCAGTATATTAAGGATCTTCACGTTGAAGAAGCTGATGCAGCAGCAACACTACCTAATTGCACTCAAAAATTCCTATGAAACGCTTCTTTTCCTGGTCACACCTAGCTGTCTGCCCCACACTGTGTGGCTCCTCCAGAGCAGGATAGTCTTACAGGTAGGCCCTCTGCAGTATTTGCTCCCATCTGCTTGCATTTCACTTTGCTTTCTGTGCAGTTGATGTTTTTTGTTAATGCCGCTGCACATTAACATATTAACCCTGCTTGAGAAATCCTCTCTTCATTTTGCAACTGCACAGAGTGCTTGATGCTGCCTGTGCTGGGTATTCTGCTGCTACCTCTGCTTTTAGGGTATTCTCCGGGGTGGGTGGACTATAGGAGGGTGAGTGTTGTGATATCTTAACTGGCTTTAAGTGAGCTAATTTCTGTGCAAGGGTTAATCCAGTTTAGAGCTCTGTGCAGGTTAATGTTGTCCTCTCCCAAATTAGCTTCCAGAGTTCTGTGCTCTGGAGCAAAACTGTTCTTGTTGCTTGCACTGGGTGTTTAAAGCCGCTTTGTATATTTTCAGACTGCAAGTAGGTTCGACATACGTTTGTGATCCTCCCTTGCCCCCTTAGTGTGTTTAAATCCTAACTGAGGAGCCTGGAAATATTCCTGCCTAACTTCTAAGAATCAGTGGCATCTCATTTTTCCCATATAAAGGAAGTCCCTGAACCTGTGAATCTATGGATTCTTCCTTCGTGGCACATGTATAATAGTTACTTATTGCAATGCTCTGCTTTAGGGCACAAATACTCCTTTTTTTTAAAATCTTTTTTCTTTTCTGTCTGCATTAGTGAAGACTTTGGAAGGTGTCGTGTTGTCTTGGTGATTCTTGGACCATTTGGAGAGTGGGAAAACAAGAAGAAGGTGAGTAGTAAGAGAAATCCTTTGTTTAATCTGTAGGGACCATTGACCAAACTATGATCCTACTTTTCTAGTTAGAAAGAAGAAAATATGTATGAAGTTAGTGGTGAGTAGCTGTTAGTCTACAGTTCAGACCAAGTCTTGTTTAGGTTAACTGGCATATTTTCCTTATTTACTACATAAATTGGTATTGCATCCTCAAGGAAAGTTTGATAAATGGCATCTACAATGTAATATTTTAAAGTCTTTTTACCATTTGATAGAAGTTTCTAAACTCTAATAATATGGGAGGGAGAATATTCCATTGAACACAGCTATGCTGAATCTTAATAGATTTGTAGATGAACGTAAGAGGCAATTGTAATTGTCTGGTCTGATGTTATTGAGATGAAAAATTTTTTTCGGTAATGTTTTTAGGAAGTCTGTAACTTCTCTTTGAGCAGTGGTATACAGTACAGGATGTATCATAAATATTTGTACACAAATATATGTACATGCAGCCTAAACTTAATGAATGAGAATTTGATTGTGGTCAAATTGAAGGCATGGATTTCCAGAGGGGTTACGATTGCTAAAGGGTAACCCAAACTAGAAAAGATTAATGTAATTAAAAACAGACTATTGCAGACTCATTGATAATACTTCTACTCCAGAAACAGAGTTGGCATGTCTTCATCTTTATTGTTTATTAAACCCCCTCCTTTTTGCTTTGATTCTCTCATGCTGAGCTAACAAATTCTATTTGTTGAGGAATTAAATATTCACATTTGCTTCCTGAGTATTTTCTTAAGCTTGTGTCAGACAAAACGAAAGAAAAACAAAGATTGTTTGGAAATTCTAAAGTAATTTAGTTTTTTAAATCCTTTCAGGAGATCTTGTGTTTACTAAGTGAGCTACATAGGGTTAATTTACTAAAGTGTTCTGAAGGACTTGCCCAAATGAGAAAAGAAACATTACCTAGAGTTGCTGTTCTTTGCCAGGAACAAAAGTAAAACAAATCAGTGGCAGGATGAGTGGATCCGGTTAAATAATAATGTTTCTCCAGCAGGAAGTCTGTCTATCAACTGAAAGGTGAGACAGCAACATAATGACAATGCCCTGTGGATCAACTCTGAGAGTAAAAAAAAACATCTCACAACTCAACTCACCCCCAAAAAACCATCAGTGAAAATATAAGATGACAGAATTCACAACAGCATTTTTTCAGTCTTTAAGCTCAAGTGTCTGGAAACACATTTCTTCTCTAGGTTATTCACATGCGGATTCCTCCATGTGGTGGAATGCCCCAGGGTAACGAGAGAGAGCAGAATTTGGCCCTTTCTGTTTGCTCACTGAGGCCAAGTGCTGCTTTCTCAGTGAAATACCTGCCTTAGAGCTGTACAGATGTGATATGCAAGAGCAGCTTTGGCATTTCCTTTTTTTTTTTTTTTTTTCTTGGTATAGGAGGTGAGTCCTATGAAAGCTGAAGGCTTTGTGTGGAAATGAAACACTCAGGGGTAGGTGACATGCATGAGTCTTGGCCTGAGAACTCAGGGTGTTGGGGCTTTTGTGACAGCAGAGGTAGAAATAAGACTTATCAGAATTAATACCAAGTTGTTAGAACATCCAAAAAACCTTTTCAGCCGGGTGCTCTGTTATTTGTATTTCAGTTCTGGATGAGTGCAATACTCCTAGGATACATGAAAATTCCCTGGAATTCAGCAACAGTTTTAAACACTCCTTGTCCCTGAGAGAAAATCTAGTTGTTTAATGTGTTATTTAAATATGGATTTAACAGCTGACAGAAGTTTGAAAACTTCGGTCTCTGTTTCTAGGATTTTCAGCATATCATTTTTCAAAATCAGTATACTCATTTTTAAAAAAAAATATATGATGCCTTATCACACTGGCATAAAGAAATCCCAAATTGCTGGTTTTGTGCTTAAAACATCTGCAGGAAACAAAGGTGTTGGGTTGCTTTGCAGTGATCAGTTCAGATCTCATTTCCATTTGGTAATTGCTGTGAAAGGTTTACCTGCTGTAATGTAGTTTATTTTGTCTGGAAACGCCTCTGTCTCTGTGCATGGCTGCTAAGCAACAGCCCAGATATTTACTGTCAAACAAATAAAACAAAAGCCTCATCTGCCACTTGGAGGCCCGACATCATTGTTACTGAACCCCTCAGCTGGGTCATCATATTGGAGAGTCAGCACTAAACTTAGTCTTTGAGTTTTCAACCACACAGTAATTTAACTGTAGGAATCCTTTCAGTCCTCACATTAACTGGTGAGATTTTAACTATATGGGAGTATTCTACTGCCTCATAAATTATTTATTTTAAATTATTATGTTTTTCCCCATCAAAGCAGAAAAGGAAAACTTACCTCGTGGACAATCTAATTTTCAAAAGTTACCTTCTTGGTTCCCCTGGAACAATGAGGGATTTCTTTAATAAGTTCCTGCCGTGATTAGAGCTGAGCCCTTCCCTTCTGTTACCTCCCTTGCTTAACCCAAAACAATAATCAAAATATATTTCTTGGAGCCAGTCTGGGGAAAAAAAAGAGAAAAATAACAGAAAAGCCAGGTCCCAGAAGGAGCACTCAGGCAGAAATGCTACTGACAAAGGGAAATTACCATTGAGGCAAGTAGATAATCAATAGTAATCAAGTTGGTGACTCTCAAACACAGCAGTTTCCCTCAAGACTTGTAATATGTTCATCTGCAGTGGGTCAGAGGCCAAAGCAGACTAATTGCAGTCGAGGTAAGCTTTTCAGAAAGATCTAGGGGACTTGAAAAATTCACAGATTTTAATAGCTGGAACTTGCCACCTTCTCCCAGGCTGCAGTCACGAACTGTACCCTCTGTCCCTATGAACACCAGCAAGTGAGTCGCTCCTTCCTGTTTTGGCAGGTCTGTGTTAGTGTTCTGGTGAATTCGGGAACTGGGAGTGACATTGCCAGGTATCTGCACACATACAGTCCTCCAGGTGAGGCCTGAAAAGCACAGAGCTTTTTCAGCACAGCTCCCATGTACTGTACACCTCCTTGTAGGCGTGTGCAAATATTTTCATGTAGGCTAGGTAAACAAATTTTGGTCTTTTCACCAGATGTGCACTGGAAATGAATGGCATTGTGAAAGAAATATTCAATGAAACCATGGCACCAAAATACCGAAGCATTCCAGAATTGCCTTTTTCTGTGGCAGGTTTCAGTATTTGTGGAGCAAATAATAAGCAAGGTCTGAAAAATAAAATTCACTAAACCAACTTCATGGATTTTGAAGCAGTCAGTACCCTTACAAAGTCCTGCTGTATATGGGTTTGGAATATTAATTTTACAGGCTAATCCATCTGGCCATCTGCTCATCTGAAATTCAAACGAGACTGTGTATTGCAAGTTAATACCCTATAACAACCAATAGCTATAAATGATCAGCAGAATATGTCATTCTGTCTTGCTGCTCCATCAGTGAATGACTGTGACATGTCATTTAATACTTCAGCTACTGATTATTCCTGATGGGGAGGAAAGGTGAGAAAGCAAATGATTGAGCTGGTAGTGATATTTGGCATGCATCTTGTGGATCCACTTTTTTGTTGCTCTCTCCTATGGTCCAATTATTATGGGTTGTGCCAAAGGCTAGAGGAAAGACTGTGTTTAGATCTTTAGATTGGAAGTAGCATGACAAATAATTTCCTCTGAGAATTACTTTCCTGTGGAAAGAATTGGTCTTGACTGGATAGTCAAGACCAATATTTCAAGCTCTTGACTAGCCAGTGGAAACCATGAATATATGCAGTTTTTTTCAAACCTAGTAAAAATTTGATTTGATGTGGTTCTAACCACCAAAAAGAGGATTTCTAGGCAGAACTGAGAAATACATACTGAGCTTTTTAATTTGTACCTGGCTTTATTAAGAATTTGGTAAATAGCTAATACTCTCTGAATCAACATCTTTAAACCACGAAGATTTACCTAATGTTTTAAAAATTCTAACAGAATAGGTATAACAGAACCAGTATTTATAATTGTCTTTTTTTCCCCTAGCTTTAACCCTACATTTTAATTATTTTGTCTGACAAATAATGCCTCTGCAAACCATGTGGCTTGAGTAGTTACTGAATTCTTTGTCATGTCAGTGGTACACTTGAAATGTTTAAGATTTTTGGATATTATGATTATACTCTTTATTTTCTGTAACTTCTTGATGTGAATATGGCATTAGTTGTGTAATAAACATGAAATTCTAAGCAATAGTTAGTTATTCATTCTTTATGTTCTTAAGGTGCAGTAACATAACAAGGGGAGGATTTACAGAAATAAATGTGAGGTAGGATCCAATTCTGAGGCTTTCCATAATGATTTTGTGGCTGACCACCTTCTGTGCCTTTGGAACACTTCAGCTCCGTGAGATACTTAAGAGTCAAAGCTATTTTTCAGAGAGAAATCTTATCTTTCTGCCATTTTGTTACATGAAGTTGTAACAAATGTGGTATTTCCATTTCCCATTTTTCAAAATGCATATGGTCAAAATGATGTCACTGAATTCTTAGAAAAAGAAAAAAAATTGAATCAGAACACAAATTTTCCCAGAACCTAAATGTAATTTGCTTTTGGAGTTGTTCCATTAATTTTCCTAGTCTGTATGATGGGTGGGGGCAGGATCTAAATCATAATGTTTGGAAAGGACTTAAAAGTATTTAGAAAACTATAAAATATTATTAAGTGTGTAATTAATTGCTCAAACTCATAGTCTTCCTAATGGGTTTGCTTTGTTGTTTTAGTAAAAGGAGAAGTTAGATTGCTCTGGGAAATACATTTTTTTTGTAAATTTTGAAACCACAGCAATTTAGGTAACACATTTTAGCCTAGATTATGGTTATGAGTTGCTGCATTACAAGGATTCCATGTAAAACCACTTCATACCATAAGGGGTAACGCCTTTATGTAGATGAATAATAACCATGAGAAATTAAACAGAGGCTTGGAAGAAATAAAAAAGGAGGAAGACAAGCTTAGGTAAATCATAACATGAGGGAGATGATATTTTTGTCTTCTCTGCTGTTAGATAATACTGAGAGAAAAGAAAAAGGCTTGTTTTTTTTCTCTGTTTGGTACTGGGGAGAAGCCAGAGAAAGAAATCCTTTTGCTAAGAGCTCTGAATTAACTCATTTTTGTTTGGCACCATTCAGGTGCCACAGACCAGGATAACAAAGGAAGCTTTCAGTTTGCCTTGCTGAGGTTCACTGAAAGAAGAGAGTGTGACTGAAGGAAGAGTTTAGGTAGAGTGTAGGGAGGCAATTAAGTAATTTAAGTATTTCTGCTTGCTTTTCACTGGAAGACAACATAGAGTTTGGAAAATATGCAGTCAAAAATATTGTGCATCTCCCAAGGAAGCCTGTCTTAGCTATTTCCTACCCTGTCATTACCTGAAAGGTAGAAGCAAATTTTGATACATTTAAAACCAATGCCAAAATGCTAAGTGCAAATGTAGATGAATGACAAATGATGGTAATAATGCAGATTTTAAAGAAATACTTCATAACATTTAACATTTTCTGAAACTGTTTGCACAAATAAGTGGCTTAAAAATATCTCCTTGTACACATTAGTAAGAAACTTGCTAATCTGATAAAGTTATTGTACTGAGTACACAATATTTTCTTTTCAAAATATACCTGATTTGTCTTCTTCTTCTATGATTATTTTTACTGAGACTTTTCTACATTTTAATATGACTAGAATAATTTTAAAATTATATATTGAATACTTTCTGGGAGTGCTGAATTTTTGGTTTAAGTTCAGGCCAAATGAACAATTAGTATATTATTTGCAATGTGTTGATGGTGGCTAAAGCTGCATGTGTCCCAAGGAAAAATGTAAGAAATCCATTTCTTACTGACTTATTTTCCATTTTTCTGTTGTTGCTCTTTCTAATGCCTATTCTGACAACTCAGAATGTTGAACAAACAAAGTAAATAAGCACTATGGAAACCATAGATCATAAAATATTCATATGCTTAGAAAAAAACCCCATATTTAAGTTTCTTTTGGTCTCTTCAGGATGACTTTTGTCTCACTGTTTGGGCTTCAATAAAAGAGACAGCATGCACAAAACAGATAAAATATCCATTTATGTTTGAGGATATTGAGCCAAGTTTTGCTATCAGCTGTACTACTGTAAGTGCTGTAACTTCATTGGAGTTACTGTCGTATTATCTTGACAGAAGTAGACAGCAATTAATTAGGAATATAGTTACTGTATATTTTAGGAAATCTTGAATAGTGATGTCTAACCACAGGCCAGATTTCTCCCTTCATTTCCAAAAGGAAACTAAAATCAGATTCAGGTTCTAGGTGCATTTGGTGGATGTTCACATATTGCTCTGTGATGCAGTGCAGTGCCCTACCAGAGCACTTTGATCAAGCTGTAATTTAGTGGTTAGGGCACTTTCTTTGAAAATAGGAGATGAACACCTTTTATCTCAGGGGAACATATTACCTGAGTCTCCCAGGATCTGATTATATACTTTAGTTGCTCTACTGTCATTTAAAGCAAGGGCACTGACAATTTTTCCATCAATGTTGAAAGTATGCAGTATTTCTTCTCATAGGAGAGAAATAGGCATCTACCTCACTGCCCAATGGAGAGTCCCACCATTCATGAGCAGTGGCCATTTGTCTGGGATTTCAAAGGAATAGAGTTGAGAGGTGTGAAATATTTCTACATGAATTACCTTGTGTTAGTTATTCAGCTCTCCCTCACCAAAAAAAGAGCAGTGACAGAAACCAGAAATTTTATGGTCAAAATAATTAAGTAGGTTTGCAGATTCAGAACTATTAGAACACAGTGGCAGCTATCCTTTTTGTGGGATACCTGTTAGATGCATGGCACAGAACATTAGTGAGTTTGGCTGCCAAAAATTGTGGTTTTATCAGAGTCATTTACCCAGTAGTTCTGTACCTCCTGGATGTGTTTATGCAGGTATTAAAATTAGTAGGGAAACAAAAGATTGAAAAATGCAGTGATTTTTCAAGGTGCCATAGAACAGACATTTCCAATAATAAGAAGAAAGAAGAGGGAAAAGGCACTGTAGAAAGTGAGATCCCTTGGCCATAGAACTTGCTATATTCCAACTGGAGAATACAGGGAATTTGTACCTGCAGTGTATTCAATTAATGGGAGAGGAGGATTCACATCACAGGAACTTGTGCTGCTGAAATGTCATCATATGTTCTACCAAAGGGTTTACAATTTAAAATGTAAACAGTTCTAGAACTTCATGTGTTGAGATAACCAAAATCAGCTGGTAAAATGTCAAAGCTGCTGACCAGAAAGAGCCATCAAACTAAACTAAATCAGGGAAGATGTGGAGAAAAAGGAGGCACAGGTCAGTAATGTGACAGCTCCTGGGCAGGCAGGAAAACTGCTTTTGTAGTGATGAGTTGGTGTGAATGTGATAAGAGAAATCTTTCTCCCCTGCTCCACTGCATTTTAGGAAAGAAACAGAGTATTTTAAAATCTGAAATGGATACCTTTAGCCAGGCAGAAATATCCCTCAGCTGAAAAAGAAGGCATTAAATTTCTTTAAATATAACAAAAGTCATTAGACTGTTCTTTCTGTTCAAAGTTGTTATTTTTCAGGTGATCATTGTTTTTATTGGATGGTGCAACCTGTTTTTCAAGTGCTATGCTGTTTACAAAGTTTAGGAAATCTAGTCAGAGAAGAAAAGTTGTACTGTCTGACTGGTAGAACCAGTCACATGGCTGAAAAAGTGAATTCCAAATGTTAAGTCCACAAGTGAATGAAGAACAGCTCATGTGCATCCACTTATATTTGTTTTCTTTATAAGCAGTGAAGGCTAAATGACTATGAATGATTCACAAAAATTATGTCTTACTTACAAGCAGCCTAAATGCGAAAATTGAGCCAGTTCCTCATGAGTGGAATTTAACCAGATTCAAATGTAAGAAACAGATGTTCTCTATTTCTATACATCTTCAGATGCATTAGTTTTTACAAAAGAAAAGTGGATTTTGTTATTGTTCACATGCAGCTGGGAAATCCTGAGTAAAAACTGATGACTGTTTCCACTATCTTGCATCCTATCTAGAGGCCTTCCCTGTGCAAAACAAGTGTAAAATGCTGCCACACTGGTGCAAATATAAATGATAACGTGAGACAGAGAGGACACCCCAAAGAGTGGTGGCTGTATTAGTAATGTTAGGTCCTGGGTAAGAATCAAACCATGTTTTATTTGTAAAACTATGACTCGCAACCCAAGTTACTTCATTGCTTGTGAGCCCTCTGTTTAATCGACAGTAGTTGTAACGAGTTAACTAAGTACCAAGACTGTCTTTACTAAATCAAATGTCAAATTACCCCATCACCTATATCACAGATCTGAAAGAAGATGATAATGTCAATACATGGGATTTCATTCGGCTATTGAATATTTCACATATTCTATGCTAGGAGTTACCAAAACTGAGTCAGAATGAAATAGTTTGTAGATGAGAACTCACCAGAGAAGGACAATGCTGTGCAGTGTGAACAAATCTGGATTACCATCTTTAACTCTAGAGTTCTTCATTGCTATTGATATATGTCAATAAGATGTTATTACTTATGTCACTCCTAAAAAAGAATTGATTTATGGTTGGACAAATGTATCTCTCCAGACAGAAGCTCCACAAACTTTTTCAGATATTTCATTTTTCATCTTAAGTATTTGGGGGGAGGATTGTTCACTTTAGTATTTGAATGGAAGAAATTATGATTAATTAATTCCTGCTGATTTGGTACAACAAGAGTCTCTGCTGCAGTGGTGTTTGCAAATTCATCATCCATCAGTTGATTTTTTTTCCCTTAAGGAGGCAGAAATCATTGTGCTTTTGAGAATATGATAATTGTGGATTCTTGTATTACCTTATATTCAGCCTGGTTTCTTCTTCAAGGTCTGTAGCAAGTGTATGAAGAAAGTCTATGATAGGATATACAGCAGGAAGTTTCTTGGCACTGGCAGTGGTCACACAGCCATGTTTAAAAGGATGTACACATTTAAGGTTGCCAGGTTGGCCTCACCATATTTGAGAGATGTCTCCACTGCTGTGTATTCTAGGTGTGCATGTGGAGAGAGTAAATTTCACTTAGAGTGTATAAACTCCTGGGATTATTATTTCCCATCACTTTTGTGTAATCACCAGAGTGTGCCACCTCCTTCAGCTAATATTTGCAGTAACTTTATATGTTAAAACAAGGCTATGCAGTAGCTGTTGGTAGCTTAACCATGTGGCTGCAAAATTACCCTTTGACCTTTCTTAGCCTAATCAGGAAATTGACTTCAGGAGCTATTCCTTAACCCAGGATATGTGGTTAAAGTTAAACATCACTAATAGGAAGTCTAGTAACAGGAAATGTGTGAATGCTAATCCATACAAACATAAACAAACCTTTGGCTTACATACAGTTTTATCGGAATTTTCCTCTTGACTCCCTTTCATTCAGTAAGTCAGAAAAAATTACAAGCAGCTTGTTAAAGTCTGAAAAACTTGAGTTTTGTGGCTGTAGGTTCATTATATTTCTGCTTAAGGAGACTAAAACTTGGATAGAATTTTGTGAAGATACCTCAGGGCAGGTACATTCAATTCTGACCAATGTGGTTATTTACCAGAGGAGCACACGTTTTTAGGCAAACAACTAACTGGGAGTGTTTCTCTTTGTGTGACAAAATTGGTGATTTAGACAGGAAGGGCTTAAAAAAAAAAATCTATGTCCATAAGCTCATTTTGAAATCTTTTTAGAAACAAAATTGTTGGAAAGTCACTGAAATTAATATAATTTCATTTCAGAAAAATAATTTTTAGTATTTGAAACATTTTTATTGTTTTCATTGGAGTTTTATTGTTCTCATGTTACATTTAGGAAAGTAGGCTGATGTAACTTGAAGCTAAACATGAGCCAGTTAGTCACTGCAGATATAAATACAGACCTTACCTTGGAAACCTCTGACTTTTACTTTTCTCTTCATACTAAATCAACAAAACCTTCACATTCAAATTGAGCTCCACTGAGTTCAGTGTGATGTTGTGTACGTCCATTGACACAGATCAGCTTTCAGGATTAGGGCCAAAGTAATTTTTCTGGGAGGAGTTTCCTTTAAGTCAAAGGAGGACCTTATGGGAGCAGAAAAAAAGTCTAGTCAGAAAAAAATCTTTCTCAAAACAGGAAAGAATAAGATAGCTGTAAAACAGTAGCCTGCAATGTCTGTAATTCCTCTCTTGACCTCTCCAGGATGGGTAAATCAGTGATATTCATAAAAAAAAACAGGCAAAATATTTACTATGCGTATTAAAGCAGGGGGTATGTATGGCATTAGAATAGTGTTATAATGATATATGTTCACATCATATGTATTTACAAAGTTGGCTAACCCATGAGGCACACAATTCATGGCTTTACTTTGCAGATAATTTTTTTTCCTAAGGGAACATTTTCAAGAGAGTTCTTAAGATGTACTATTATGTTAACTGCAATAAAAATCTTATTGCATGTAAAATGAATATCTGATGATTATCTGAAATATGTTTAATGATTAACAGCTGTGAAGTAAACTGTAAAAGAATCATATCAATCCAACCTTTTTAAATGAATTTGGGATTAATTTAATTTGCCTTAATACAGTGTCTCCTCTAGAGATCATAAAAATTTCTCTTTGGGGCACTGTAAAGTTTGACTTCCCTTAGTTGTATTTGGTTGTCTTTCTATTTTTGGAGCCCTGCTTGCAGACTGATGTATTGTCATCTTTCACATCACTGTAGTCCAAAAGCTCTTTGCCTATGATACCAAGGCAAACTTGAAAACTTGATTTTGATCACAGCTTCATCAAACACATGTTTTACAGCCTCATTCCACAAAAGCTGAGTGAGGAATTTGTAGCCTGCAAGAGCCTTCCCACTTAAATGTAGTAATGTTTAAAACATGAAGAAAAAGTTACTATGTAAAGGTGTGACAATATTTATAAAAGCAACTCTTAGGTCTTGATTCTCTCATTAGTCTGGTGCTGTTGGAATCATTCCTGAATTCAAGAAATTTAAATATAACTCAGGATTTGGTCATAAGTTAATGGAATTTAATGAAAAGCTGTAAAAAAGAGGTAGAGTAAGCCTCATAGTAGTATTAAGCCATGGGGTTTTTTGCTAGCAAAAATAAAAGGTTTTTTTTATAATACTACATGGCAAGTGTTTTAATCATTCCCTTGAATAACATTTTATAGTGAATTTCAATCAGGCAATAAATTTAATATTTTAAAATATTTGAACCTTATGACACTAGTCTTTTTCCACAGGAAAAAAACTCCTCCGTTTTCATATAAATCTACCTTTTTTCCCATCAATAATTTTTTTGTTATTGTTGTCTCTTAAAAAACTGCTGGTACCACTGAGAGAAATAATCTGTCTTTATGAGGCTTGTTTTAATAGAACAGAAATTGCTGTCAACATGTCTGTGTGAGACACAGTCTTTTTTTACTTCAGTGCATGGCTTTCTAATGACGAATGTAATTTGCCTAATTAAAAGGTTATCTGTAAGATACAGGTATCCCTTATGCTGTTGGAGGGAATGCAGAACTGGACCGGTGTACCTACTGAACCTGGGAATCCCCTTGCTTCCCCCAAGAAGGAAAGGTCTGGTAATTCACCTGAAGGCCAGTCCTGAGGATTTGACATTGTAGATGCTGGACAAAATGGTGAGGAATCTGTCCCAGGTTTTACACTTCAGGCACCAGGTTATCTTCTGATACATTAGAGGGTGGTGCTGCCATCCAGAGGGTCCTGGACAGGCTGGAGAAATGGATGACAAGAATCTTACAGAGTTCAACAAGGAGAAGCGACCGGCCCTGCTCTTGCAGAGGAATAACCCCTTGCACCATTTGTATGCTGGGGGGTAACTGGTTAGAAAGTAGCTTTGCAGAAAACGACCCGGTGTCCTGATGGATGCCAAGTTGATCGTGAGCCAGCAGTGTGCCCTTGCAGCAAGGGCTGAATTTATCCTGGGCTTTATTAGGAGAAATGTTTCCATCAGGTCAAGGGAGGAGATCCCTCCCATTTCCTAAGCACTGATAAGGCCACTCCTAGAGTGCCGTGTCTGGTTCTGGCCTCTTCAGCATAAGAGACACATGGACGTAATAGAGAGAGTCCAGTGAAGTCCTTGAAGATGATTAAGGGACTTGAGCATCTCTCCTGTGAGGAAAGGCTGATGGAGCTGGAACTGTTTAGCTTAGGGAAGAGAAGGTTCAGAAAGGATCTTATCCAAAGAAATAAATATATGAAGGGAAGGTGCAAATGGAATGGAACCAGTCTCTTGGTGGGGCCCGGTAACAAGACAAGAAGCAATGGGCACCATCTGAAGCATGGGAGTTTCCCTCTGAACATGAGGAAACACTCTTTCACTGCGTGGGTGACTGAACACTGCCATAGGGTTCTCAGAGATCAGGTGGAGTCTCTGTCCTTGGAGATTCTCAAAAGCTACCTAGTCATAGGCCTGGGCAACTGTCTGTAGGTGATCCTGTTTGAGCAGAGGTGTTGGATTGTGTATGACCTCAAGGGGTGCCTTCCAGCCTTAACCACTCTGTCGTTCTGAACATGTGCTGTGTTTGTTTTCACGGGCAGTGAATCCAGTGACAGACTGAATGTAGGCTGTATCATAGAGTGTATTGTCTGAGCAGCCATTTATTATTGATCATGTGAAATAAAACACGGTCAATGTCTTCAGTGGAAAGGGAAGGCTTAAGCAGAAGAATAGAAGAGTATGCAATGTGTGGTTGCAGGGCTGCTAATTTTAGCTTTATAAATGGATATTTCTCATCGTAGTAGTATGGTGATAGCCAGCAATAAATATGTGGGAAATCCCTTTTGAAAAAATCAGTACAACCTAAAGAATTGTCTTTTGGTTTTGGGTACAGCTAATTCTGCTGAAAATGATCCTCACAAGGCAAATGACTTTGGAGGTACTTGACCATACTGGTATGGTAGGAGAGACCTCTTAAAAACCAGAGCTATCTTAGGAGCTCTGACATGGATGGTGGCTTCACACTATTATCACTTCCCCATTACCAACCACTTCCTCATGGCTGAGGGAATGCAGCATACGTATTTGATGGCTGTTTAAATTATACAGAACCCCCAAAGTTTCAGCTGTAAAATAAAGTAAAAAGGTTTTGAAGCCAGAAATTGGGAGTGGAAACTAGAATTCCCTGCTGGTATTCATTCTGTCTTAGTCACTGGAATTTCTTTTTTAAGAACTGCAAGTATCTTAAATTTTGGGGCATGGTATTTAGTCAACCCAAAATATTTTGCCACAGCTCCCTTCATTTCCATGCCCTTGTGGTTGAACTCAGAGTCTCTGTGTTTAGCTTGCACGTTTTTTGTGGTTTAATATGTTTTCTTCTCTTCCTGATATATTTGAGGCACCTCTGTGCTGAGCTGTCTCATCAGAAAGAGTCTGACAGCATATGAAGGCAGAGAAGTATCCTTTGATGAGAAAATGCAAATCCCAAACAAAACATTTGCAGAACCACTAATCACCATTTCCATACAATTGAGCAATGATATGGTATTTATTATGGAATGACTCAAAGGTAAGGCTGACTCCTTATAAGAAATGCAATGAATAACTTCATATACACCCCCTCCACTTATTTCTGCAGAGGCTAATTTTTACCTCATTGTGATTAGTGTCAGGACTCCCTCAGTGTTTGGTGGAACTGAGGTTTGATCTCTCTGGCCTAAGGACTAACTTGTGTAGTTTAAGGAGTTGTATAGTAAAACAGGAAACTACTTTGGCAAATATTGCCAAAAGAAGTTTCTAGACTTGGAAGAAGGTGTGGTGCTCTGTATCTGATATTCAGAGATGCTGGGTAACCCCAGTTGTCATTAGTTTTCATGGCAGTATATTCAGCGCTTTAAAATGAGGGAACTGGATTTTCACATCTGGAAATACAAAAATAGAGGTAGCCAAAAACTTGGAGAATTTAGAAAGTATTGGTCTTCTTTTAAATTTTAGTTTTTTGACTTTAACAATTATGGCTACTTCATTGCTTAGTTTTCATAATGCCTTTTGATGAAGAAAAATGTGTTTATGTATCTATATCTATCTATCTATATCTATTTATATATATCTGTGAGCTTGATTTTTGAATTTTTTTATGCTTTCCTTATTTAGTTCAACTTTTACTTTAAAATAATTTAATTTGGCAGAAGCTTTTTAATTCTGAGTAAAACTTAATTTAAAGCTGTGGACATTGTAATGAGATTTGATTATAAGGAGTATGGGTTTTAAAAAACCTTAGAATGTAAAAAAACTCTACAGGGTTATAAAACCTACATCAGTTCAGGATGGGCCTAAAGTCTGATATTCGACTACATTAGATCCTGTTTATTTCTATTAGTAGAGCTTGGCTAGGAAAATGAATTCAAACCAAGATTCAGGTTTGGATTTTTCCGTATCTATTAGAACCTAGAACATCCAGATATTGAACAGTGAATGCCTTAGACACACTTCCACTTCTGATTTGGATTCACAAGGGTTGAAGAAAATATTTAAGCAAAATATCCTTTTACTTTTCTGCATTACAAAACTCATATAAGGAAGCTAAGATGAAGGTCCTCTTTAGTGTTGAAAAACAAAGTGAAGTAGCTTCAGTGTAGGGTGTAAGTGCAGTGCTAGGGGAAGAAGAGTTTGGACCTACTGAGTCTAGTAACCTGCAGTGTTTTTCCTCTGTTGTCAGATGAAGGTTGCATTTTATGTTCAAAATTTCTGAGCTAATAATTATGCTCTATTTTTCAGGTCAGAAAGAGACTGAGTCATTTGACTTAAAATTTAAGGTGTGATCAATCTCATTGTAGTGCAGATCAGCAAAAATAGGTCAGATGAATCATTTTTAAATGCTTGTTTTTCTTCTTTAGCTTAAAAAAACAAAGCCTACATTAACTAGCTCAGAAATAGACATATACTCTCTGGGGGATTAAAATATGGTAAAATAAAGCCCACCCAAAATATTCACTGTTCCCAGCTGGACTAAATAGGCTGTAATGTGTTTGGTCTGGTTCAGTCTTAGTCTTTACAGGTCACGTAGCTGAGGCACTGGTCTGAAAATCTAATTACCTTAAAAAGCTGAAAGTTTAAGGTTTTGGGATATATTTCTATCTAAGTGCATACCTGCAGGTAAGCAGGGTGTTGGTAGTTGGGCTTACATGTGATGTAGATCTGCTTAAAGCACTTAGTTCAGTAGAAAGAAACACTTTGACACTCCAGATTTTGTTTTCCTTCTGACCACCACTGGCTAATGAGTCAACTTTCTCAAAGACTTTGCAGCCAGCAAAAGGAGAAAGTGTCTGTTACAGACTAAGACCAAGGAATGAAATATATGGGACATTGAGGTGTCTCCAAGTTAAAACATCTCAAGAGAAGGATGTTTGATCTGGGAAGCTTTGGATTTACTTTTATGCTGTAGGAAAGCAACTCAGGAAAGGTTAATGTCATACTGGGAGGGGTGGCAGAAGCAGTACCACTAATTGTCACTTTTATTAAAGACACGTTGCATCTGTTGCCATGCCAATTATATGAGGAGATCTTTCTGTAGGTCAAGTGGCTCTACATTATTAATCCTAGAGTGCATGTATCTGAAAAAAGACAAATACGGAGAACATTAATAAAGTTTGGGTGTACACATCTTATTAGGAACAGAAAAGCTGTAGGAGTCTCTGAGTGTGCTGAAAGGATTATTTTATTAGGCTTTGTGTTTTGCCAGTTCATTCCTTTTGATTTTGAATATTCTTTTTGTTTCTTCCCTTTTATTTCAGACCAATTCTTTAACTTAAATCTGCTACCTTGCACTGCCTCAGGGAAAAGAGCTGAAACTTCTCCTACAGTTTTCCAGCTTGTCCCTCTTTATAACTCTATTCTCAGAGTTCAACTTGGGATTTGCCAATAATTGACCATGAGTTCAATTTTTTTAATCAACACCCCCTTTTTCTAGTAACTTTCTGCAGTTTCCTAAGTTTGCTACTGTTGCCTTGATTATGTATTATGTAAGGAACTGGATTTCTTGGAATCAAGCTGATTCTTGATTTCATCATTAGTGAGTATCCATCAAGGTAGATTTATTAAACTCAGTCTGAGCAGTGTTTGTCTTTAACAAGAGATTAAATGTATATAGTCCCTAAGGTTCTGGATGTTCTTTTAATTGCCTTCAAAGTTGCTACTAAGTTACTTCAGCATTTTCAGAGAGCAAGGGCTTCCAAGGATCTGGCAGAGGAGATGGATCTTGCTTCCTAGCATTGCTGTAATCAAGCTGTAGCCATTTCCTATGCCTTCTCTAGCTTTGTACCAAAAATACACAGTTGATTCCCCCTTCGGTTCTCCTCCAGTGTCTGCTGCTCTCCTGTGTTTCTGCTTGGCTCCACAGCTCTGATCCATGCCACCTTCCAGCCGTCAAACACCATGCTGTTCCAGCAGTGACTCTTTCAGTTCTCTGGTTCTTCCTGTTAATCTTCTGGTCTGTAGATGAGGGAGAGAAATTACGAAGTAATTTATATTGGCATTGATAAACCTTATCTCTCTCCTACTTTAATTTGGGATATAATTGAAGCATGCAACATGTTTTAAAAGGGGATGAACTTAAAAACGAGGTTCCATGACCCAACTGGGTTATCCATAGTTTGAAATAGTCTAAGAGAAAGTAATAGTTGTCTAAGAGTTGTAATTCTTTCAGTGATGGAAGGAGTCATTTCATGACAAGTGCTAATATACTTCAAAGGTAGAGGGAACAGGTGAAAGTGAAGCCACTGCTTGTACTAAAACTTGAAAGTCACCCTATCAGTGCTCTTTACTTTCAGAGTAAAACTGACAAATCTCATGAAATATCTAGTTCAAATGTGTTTGCCATTGACTAGCAGGCATTTGTTTCCAAAGCTGGTAGAAGCAGTTTTCCTGCCTTCTCAGTGATTGATCTGTTTCTTTTTGGTTTTCTTTCAGAGAACTTAATTGCACTATGTTTATTCAAAAACAAGCACATCAAATGTCACAATATTAGCATAATCATAAAAATGTCAAGCATTCAGTGCATTTGCAATATGTCAGAGCTTCCTAGAAAACATATTTTTTCATGCGATTAATGTGAGTCTCTGGAAAATGCCTTTGAATGGGCATCTCTTAAAATGTGACTAATAATTGCTACAGATTATTCCCATTAGGGAAAAAAATGGTTTGTCCTTAAAGTAGAATAAAATTGGTCCTTAAAAGCAGTAGATCCTAAAGGAATAGACAGATGTAAAAGGTCATCTAAGAAAAGGAAAGTTTACTGATTGAATCATGGAATCATAGAATGGTCTGATTTGGAAGGGACCTAAAAGACCGTCTAGTTCCAGCTCCGTTGCCATGGGCAGACATATTCCACATTGCTGTGTCTGGCTGACCGTATTGACCACCACCTGCAAGAACCTGGAAACCTGGATCACAAATTTCGGTGCCTGTCATAATCTGGATACTACCATTTGTATCTTGGGTAGTATTGCTTTTTAACTATAGATAGCTGACTAATGCTGTGTATTTAACATGACTAGATAAGTTAAAAAGCATTTGATACATACTAATAAATGTACTTTTTAAATTGCATCTAAACTTGCATAGACTTTGTTGCACTGCTTATACTCATTGCAATGGCATTATTTGAGTCAGTAATTTAATGGAAGGATTTTGGACTGTGAATCTCAATGGTAAGGATGTAAGTGTGAGAAATGGGAGTTTCAGATACATTCTGTAAAACAACTATTATAACTTTCTATGCAGAGTCCCTTCATCTTTCTTGTTTGTTACAGATGGAAATAGCCAAAAATGCAATTAAAAATTTGGAACCCAATTTATTGTTAGTGCAGTATTTTGCTCCCCAACATCCTCTTTTGGATTGTTTCCAGAGGTCTTCACTTGATTTGTGAAAGCTGTCTTCATTAAGCTCTTGACTGCAGTTGGTGAGACTGTTATCTTAAAAGATTCCTTGGCATTGTTTTTTCCATGCATGGAAAGTTGTCTTGTCATAGACACAGTCTGCAGTGTTCTGGTATGATTCCTGGAGAGGAATGCAAGCATGCTGTAAGCATGGGTCTCCTCCTCCTTACAGCCTCTGAACCTCCTACTAGTTTTTTCTGAGGAGTACCCTGTGGTATCACAGGACAGCTCTGTCTTACTGCCTTTGTTTGGATGGGCAGAAGTTTGTCTTTTCCACATTTGCACTTGTGAAAAATACTGTGGAATATAAATAGGTCACCCAGCTGGCAAAATGTTCTGAACTTCTAAATGTGTGTATGGAAAGCAATGGCCTGGTGAGCCCCTCCATTTATGCTAAGGACAGAATCAGACTGGTGGTCTTTCCTAATGTCTCCTAGTCTTCTCCCTTTAAGGAATAAAGCAATACCTACCTGGTTCACTCTTCTGCTTTATGACACATTCAAAACAGTTCTGGCTGGTGCTGTTGTGGTGGCAGCACAGCGCTGGTCATGCTCCCTGGACTGCCACACAGGAGTCACTTCAACCTAAGCTGCCAAAGGGCCTCAGGTGATTACTGCACTGGGTAAGAACTGCCAGCAAATGGCTGGATCTGCATCCTCTGACTGCTCTTCTAACCAGTTCTGTCCTGAGAGAGTATTTTTATGATGCTTTTTTCTTTATTTTTTTATTACTTTTTTTTTCTTTTTCCTACAGATGTCTTTCTGCACCTCACAGCATGTTTGATGACAGAGGTCATGTGTAGCTCCATGTCCCTCTCCAGGAGCAGAAAGGAGATAAGGGTGGCTTCAGTATGTGAACTGATTGTGAATGAAGGGGAATGATGTGCCCACGCACACACAGACCCACTGCAGTGAGTGAAGAGGACATTTTGCTCACTCCTTTTAATTCATGGGTCCTTAAATTCTTGTCTGGCCTAGGACATTTGACTTCCTCTTGTGCAGTGTTTGAACACCTCTACCCTGCTGGGTATCACTTCGTATTCCCTGAAGTGATGGTGGGATTATACCAGAGATGTTGGAGGACATGGATTTGGCAGGGGTAAACACTGATAATAAAAGAGTTGCAAGTCAGATTTTGTAATCCATCTGCTGGACACCCAGGTCCCAAGAATGGATTCAAATATACATGTGAATATTTCAGAAAACATTTCACATAAGTGAACTATAGAAATAACCCCCTTCAAAATCCTAAGCACTGAACTCTTTACAATTGCCTATGTAATATGTACTTTTCTGATCATTAAATTTTGCTCTGTGCTAATTTTCAACAAGTAAGAACAGGTCTTGCCTTTACCTCGGGAATATGAGGAGTTAGCAGCAGAGGAGCAGTGCTTGCTTGCAGAGCAGTAAGACCAGTGGTAAAAATCAGGATTTGGGTGTTGAAAAGCAGAAAATAATATAAATGCCTGTAAAAAAACACAAGAAGCTTTCTAAATTATTTGCAGTTGTCTTTTTTAATCCATCTTCAAGGATGAAAATGATGTCAGATTCTTCCAAAGTCTCTCTTTAAAATGAGTTTTGAAGGCAGTTTCCAGGTAATGTGCATTTTTGATGTGATGCCATACAAGGTTCCTACCCTGCTCCTGCTAAAGGCAATGTAAGATTTGATATTGATGTAATGAAGACAGTAGCAAAATATTTCAGACATACAGTCATCCCTCCGTATGAGGGATCCTTCGCTGTCACATAGTCCTGTGTACAGCTGCGGGAGCATGGAGAGATTTTTGGAGAACAGTCTCTGCACAGCCAGAAGCATCTTCTGGCCTGATGTGGAGATACCCCGTGGGAAGTGCTGCCTCTGAAGTCAGTAGAAAGGGTTTTAGGGTGTACAGTGTGTAACAAGAGGACAGCTGCAGCTCCTCTGCCCTGCAGGTTGAGGCAGCGCAGCTCACAAGTCATTCTTCCTGGTTCTTTTTCTCTTGTGAATGAGAGTTGCAAAAGGGAGTGTGTCTTAATGCACTGCCAGCACAATAATCACACTCTCCAGCTGAATTTGTAGACTTGCACTTAAATATCCCCAGTCTGCTCCCTGAATCTGCTAGCCAAAATGGAGTTTTCACATAGAGTCTGTGGACGATTCATACTGCATTCTTTTTCTTTCCTCTAGGAGACTACTGGACTTTTTTCCTTTGCTAACACCGTCTACCTTCAGAAAGCACAAGCCATTGCATTATGGCCTCATATGAAGTCACTAACTTTTGCATGTCAAGCATAAAAGAGAAATGTATAAACAAAATGGGAAGCATGGTAAGATGTCAGAGAAAGGGGAAACAAAAGAGTGTGATCCAGAACGTTACATCTCTTTGTGGGTGACTTCACAGATGCAGACTGGAGGGACAGACCTTTTTACTGTTACTCTTCAGAACCGAAAGATAAAAAATTTCTTTGCTGGAGGCCACTTCTTCCTGACTGCATTCATATACAGATGATTTGTTTCAGTGCACAGGGACATATCCTGCAGTGTTGAAATCAATGGGAATTTTGCTGCTGAAAATGGGAAATACATTTTATCTCTATTTCTGATAATCGAAGTCACAAGATTTTGGAAGAGATTTTACTGCTCTTAAAAACAATCTTGTCTTGTGTTTTATTCCTGGTACCTAATACCTCCACTGTAAGTGGCATTTCACTGTGCCTGTTACCCAGGATGCTGTCCCTTGTGAATTCAGGGAGAAGGTTACTCTGTGGAAAGGCATAAGAAACCAGCACTTAGAGAGAAGCAAGTAATTAAGACAGCGGAATAGAGGAGGACGCATCAAAAATAACAATTTAACAAAGTAGGTGTCTGAGAACAGGATCCAGGGAGGTGAAGTGTCAGGTGAACTCACAGCACAGAACAGTCATGGTTATACTGGATCCTCGACTTGTTGCACTCTCAGCTGCTCCTTCCTCCCTGGAGTCTTTCCAGGGCAGATGGTGCAGCTGAGGCTGTGTGGCCTGAGGCAGAGTGTTGGAGCAGCATGCTGTTAGCTGGCTTAGCAAAAATTATTTGTCTTTTTTTTCTTTCTCTGTTCGTGAAATGTAAGCTGAGGCTGAACTCTGGACTCGCTGTTTTCCTGTTGTTGAATCCGTAAAGATTTGGACTGTAATAATGGGAGCAGATTGCATCTTTTCTTGTCTTTGGATGGTTTGACAGCATGTCAGTGTTAGCAATGGTTTTCAGAGCAGTAAGGATTACCTGTCTGTCATATTTTCCTTTTCCCATTTACACTGATCCCAAAACTGAATTACCTGAACAGCCAGTCTGAAAGTCTGAAGAGAGAAATCCATGAAATTTTTTTTTTCTTTTTTTAATTTTAAAGCAGTCAGGATTTCTTGCACCAGTTAACTTTCTAGAACCTGTGCAAACCTGGGTTCTTGTTGTTCCAGTGGAGTACTGTCAAGGTTATGCGCAGCCACAGTTTTCTAGTTTTACTCAACATCTGACTGCAAGCAGGCTGAATCTGTATTTCAGGGAGGTTGGTGTTCCCCCTAGTAATATTTCTATGGACCATCAGCTAATGGATCACTCTAAAGATCACCAGCAGCAACTCTCATTCAATAGGCAGTGGTTGCAAATTCAAGTAGGGGAGAGAGTTCTGGAAATTTTATCCAATAATGGAATTTTTCTCTGTATTTAATTTTTTTTCATACATCTATAAAAGTTATAGAAAGTCATAGTTATATTTACATGTCACTCTGAAGCCTTCACATCTTCCTTAAAGTTGTTTTCAATTTAGGTCTTCAGTAGAGGGACTAATTTTAAGTCTTTACTTATGCTTTTTTTTTTTTTCCTCCTAAGAACTTATTAAATACAAAATAAATTTCTTCAGGATACTGTTCTAGTTTGGATTCCACCTTTTTTTCTTCAGAATCATTTTAGGAGCGTTAAAAAGATGTTGCTTAATTTGAACAGTAGCAAAGTTGAGCCCCAAACAGAGAAATATGCAGTCTTTCTCAAGACATGCCAAGACATCCCCCTGCAGCTGTAATAGGCTATCAGCACAACATCTCCACCCTTTCACCAGAGGCAACCTCTTAGAGGCAACTTTGTCTTCAGACTTCAGCTGTATATCATCTGATCTCAACTTGTGTCAAAAGACCCAGTAGCTCTCTGCCAGTCTGCTGGGAACATTGATCCACTCACCACAACTATGTATAAGACGTGAAGTCTTTCCTTCCCTTGCACTCTCTCTCTCCTTCTCTCTTAAAAAAAAAAAAAAAAAAAAAGCTGTCAGTATTTCAAAAAGTGTGAGCAGCAGATCTTTGTGTACTTTAATCCATAAATAAACATTTCTTCTTTTGAACTTCATTAAAATTGGATGTGTTTTCACTGTAAAACACTGCAGCATCCCTATCATTTAGACATATAAGGTCTGAATATTGCAATTAAGTTTTGTCTGTGGGAATAATTGTGGTCTAGAAATACTCAATTTATGCCAAAAAAAGTAAATAAGAGTCAGACAACAAGATATACTGCTTATAACAGTAAATTTAGAGCAAGGTATTAAGCTCTGCTCCTGCTGTTTTAACAGGTTGGGCCAAATGCATTTTTGTTATTATGACCGAGCTTGCAGGGAAGTCGTGGAGAGTGAGTTTGGTTTGACTTGTGCACAGTTACGTCTGACTTTCTGTGGTAAGACTTGTCAATGTATCACATTCAAATCTCCAGCTTTTCCTTCTCTGCCTTTGACCTGAAGAAAGGAATTCCTGCTTTAAAATGCTCATCAATCAGTGCTGCATAGTTAAGCTGATAAAAAAGCTAAGGCTAAGCCAGTGTTAATTTAACCAACTGTTACATTACTGACAATATTTGTCAGCAAATGATTTTAATTAGACCATCATAATGAGATCAGTAGTCTAAAACTAAGCAAATGACTAAAGTTAAAGAGGGGTTCTGATGACAAGTCCTGATGAGAGTAAGAATGATTTTTTGCCACCAATGTCTGAGTATCATGTGGGAATGGAGAGACAGCCCTAATCACATGAGAAATCACTTAGAAATGATGCTGGCGTGCTGGAATGCTGTGTTGGTGTCAGGAAGGCTTGCAGGGTTTGAGCAAGAGCAGTGTAAACTTCGTGTGCAGCCTTGCATGTTGCTGACACTCTCCCTCTGCACTGGTGGGGCTCATTTGAGTACCTGCCCTACGTGCTGTGCATGGAACAGGACGGGGAAGGGCTGTGGAAGGTTAAATTGAAGAGGCAGCAGGTACTCATACTGGGAGGTGATAGAGTAGAAGGGCAGGTGGAATAGAACCTATGGAAGTTTGTGGCTGTAATTAAGAAGAGGTAGGAAAAAATGGGAAGAGTAGGCAGGGAAAATACAGTATTTGTTTAAAGAAAGAGGTAAGAATATAGAGGCAAAAGGAAAAGTATTTTATTGTGTTTGAGAATGGAAGTGTTTGGGCTGAATAACCTGCTGCTGTATTTGTCTCTTTCTCTCCCTACACAGCTTCTTTGTTCTGATCTCTGGTGGAATATTCTGGCCCTGGTGTTATTTCCCTCGCCTGTCCATGGTCTTCCTGAGACCTGCTGGGAGAGGGAGGTTTTAACAGCCTGAAGTGTTGATTCTGAGCAGTGTGAAGGAAAAAGAACCATGCTGGATAATGTGACTCACCTTGGAGAAGTTGGTGTTTTTCAGCTGAGGGAAAGTGTTAAGTTTCAGCCTTGCTAGTCCAGGTGTTATAATGGATATGGCTGTAAGAGAAACCCTGGTCTGCTCATCCTGCTCAATCCTGAGAAAGAGAATAACAACTTACATACTAACATAAATGTTTAATGATTTATGATAAAAAAAAAATTAGATGGCAAGCAAAATGCTAGGTTAATTGATTATGGAGTCCTAAATTCCCCAAAATGTGGCATTCCAGCCAAATATGGCTGAAATATCAGCTGTCATATGATGAATATTTTAAAGAAGATTCTATTATACACCTAGGGGTTCATTCGCTTCAGTAATGAGGACAGTTACCTCTAGGGAAAGGAAGCTATATTATGCTTGCCACTTAACCAGGGGCTGGTTTGACAGGCATCAGCTCAGAATATATGTGTATATATAGGGAATCACAGCAGCTTGTCTCTAGCTTACTGAGCAGGAAATGTTGTGCTGTACAATTCTTTGGGTTTCTATCTATGGATTTGTGGATGGCACTGAGTGGGATTCAGACTATTTTTATTCCTGAGTCTGATTGTTGAGGTGGAATCCATCACCTACTAAATATTAAATCAGCAGGTTTTTTAAAGAGCAACACTGTCTCTGCTGACTTGAACATCCTTATGTGGCCCAGAGGAAAAGAGAAACAAAGACAAGATGAGAAAACTATCGTCTTTGGCATTCTTCTTAATATTAATGATTTCTCTAAAGTTTTCAAACTGTTGAAGGCAAAAAGTGAGATATAACTTTCACATGGGTAAGATATGACCCAGGTGAAAAAAGGCATACATTATAAAAACTGTGATGAAACTTCTGGAGTTGAATTATTAGTTGGAAGAGATGAAGAAAATGCACCAACAGATTATTTTTTAAACAAGTTTTGTTTAATTGTTTCCAAACAAACATAGCTGGGAATTATTAGGAATGTGTCAATTCAAAATGATTTGAAAACTTTCATGCAGATGCAAGTTATGTCAGATTTTACACTGAGTATTGTTTCTGAAACCTAGTGTTTGTAAATGCTGAAGTTTTGAGATAACTACCCAACTTACATGCTATTGTTCATCTTACCAGACTGATTGGAATTATATATAGTTCCTTCATGGTTTTCTTTCTTTTTAAAGTTGCACTTCATAGGCAGTAGCCAAAGACACCCGTCTGTGAGGTTTCTGAATGAGTATTTCTACTGTACCTCTAGTTTTGTATATGGACACTCATCATGCACCACAGCAGAAATAAAAGCCCGTCTCTGTCACCCTTAAAGGGCAAGTAGGTGAAATAACAATTTTTTTGGTTTCACATTTTGCAAAATATTCACATTTCCGTTCCAGAAATCAAAATGAATAATTGTTATAACAATTTTCTACAGGCAGTGAAAATTCTTAAAAAGCTTCTGGTTGCTGACTGCTAAGATGGAAGCTCACTTCTTATGTCACATTTCTAAGACCTGAGATGACATACAAAAATGTCCTGGATGCCTTGATATTTAAAAAGCACATCCTGTGCCACCCTATGGTAGAGAAATTCCAGTCCTTTGCCTAATTTCAAATAATTCTCCTGGTTTAGCCAGATGAATTATCTAGGTTTCAGAATACGAGTAATTAATTCCGATGCTCTTTGTTTGATAAACTGACCCTTCGATGCAAAAAAAAAGGACAAAATGAAAGTACTCATTAAGTTGATTCCTTTGTGTATTTCACATGCATTTTTTAAGATCATGTTACATATTTATCAGTTTGTCTTAGTCACAGAGTTGCCGCCATGAATGCTGTGTAAATATGTGGATATCTGAGCTGCTTTGTAGGGGCAGGGGAGGTAAGGAAAAAATCTAGTATGAAAATGGGGAGGGAATAAGTGAGAGTAGGAGTTAGGAGGGACTCGGAGCTACATAGTTCCCAATCTATACATCTGAATCCTTAGAGGTTGTAGTGTTTACCTTCCCAGTGTAATTCTTGATGTGTACTGGGAGTTTTGATCACATTTTGATATTATTTATAACCAAACAATTATTATTTTTCACCTTGAGGTTAAGGGTTGAATAATCTTAAAATGTCCAGGGACCATGAACTTCTTTGCCATCCTATCAGTTCATTCATTACCTACACTGTTTTTAATTGTGCGTGAAAAAAAAATTGAATAAAACCATGCTTTCTGTTTTGATGCAAAGTCATGTTTCTGTAGTTTGTTTTAGATTTGTGCCCTGCTTGATATGATGTCCTGTTATGTTAGTAATGTAAGACCACAACATAAAGACTTTATCAACACTTGAAAAGTTTGGGAAAGTTTGGGTTTGGGCTTTTTGGTGCGTGGGTTTTTTTTTTTTCTTTTTTTTTCAATACTATATGGGCTTATTTTTTTACATATTTTGAACCAAAATAGATGAATATTTCCAGCAACTCAGAATTTTTTTTTTCACAGTGATGGCGGTGAATTGTGTGAAAGAGTGTTTGGAGTGATAGTCAAATGTTTGCACAAAGGAAGTAATCTCGTTCCAGAAGTCTGTAAAAATTTTGCAGGGTGGTGCTTCATTTTAAACAAAGTTTAAACCCACTGGAGGTGAAAGTTGGTGCTAACACCGAAAATCCTTGACCAAAGATTTTTTTTAATTTCTTTTTTTTCCTGTAATTCCTGTTCTGCCGGATTTCTTAGCCCTTTGTCACATCTCAGATTTGGTTTGCTATAAAGAAGTAAAGAGAATCGATTTACTTGGCATACAGCAGTCAGACACAAGTTCTACAACTTCCAGAAGGCCTGAAGGTAGTCTGCCGTCTCTAGGTGTGGTTCAGAAATGTCACAGCTGTCTGCAGTGGTCAAAGTGGAAATGTGGAATTTACACAAAGAGACTGGCCCCAGCCCTGTTGTTTGTTGTGCCATCGCAGGAGCTCTGGTGTCTGTCCTTTGTGTGGGCAGACCCAGCCATGCTACGTCACTTTGAGTGAGTGGTTTTGACTTACGGTGCAGTGGGTAAGAATGGGTGACCATTAGTTATCCAGCCTCTGAGAGATCCTGTGGATAAAGCAAGCCAGCTTTAGAACGTGCTGCTACAAGTCATAACGAAGATTTCTTGAAACAGTGGGGGAGATCTGGGGAAGTGAGCTGTTGACAGGGCAGTCCGCACCTGAGTAAGCTGTGGAGGTCAAATGAAAGGTGCATGGGCATAAACTTGTATGGTTTTTTTTCGCCCAAGGCCCTCAGTATGAACCTGGCACTGCCAGGGTCTGGTTTAGGAACTATGACTGACATGCTCTCTGCCTGAGATTTGCAGAAGGCTTATTTAATTGCCACGTGTCCCTACCCCCGATTTTGCTCTTAACTGCTCATTTTTCTTTCCAAGTCACTGTTAGAACCAGTGATTTTAGCCAGAAGCAGCTAAAATGACAGAAATCTATAAAAGGGGTTCATGGTTGGAAGTAGAGCACTACATGCTGAGTGTTGCCTGCCAGCATTTTACTTGGATTTTAAGTGAGGGGGAAGGAAAGTAAGAGTTCTCATCTTCTTTTTTAATTAATGCAGACACCATTTTCATTCTGAAGTGTCACACACTGAAAATCAAAGGAGCCTTGTATAAATAATAAGAAAAAAGGAAAAGGTTCTCTCGATTAGTAATGGAAAACATTTTCAAACAAGATCTACAGAATTACGATAGGGCTGGCACTTCCTCAAGGTGAAAGTCTCTCAAAATCACAACATAAATTATTGATTTGTCCAAGTCTCTTCTCCATAGGAGATTTACAGTCTCATTTTCATAGTTGTCTTAAGGAGGGAGGAGAAAGAGATTCTTATCTAGGTCAGAATGAAAGCATCTTCCTTTTACAAAATAATAATAAACCCCTATTTTAGCTAAAGTGAGTTGCTATGCTATGAAATTACAGGGCTTACGGCTTACCACTCAATTCAGGAACAACTCCATTTAAGAAAATATATTTACAGCTATGCAACTGTAATCAGAGCCAAGCTATATGACATCTTAGATACAAGGAAAGATTGTTGTGAATAGTAAGCAAGATATGTAAGGAAGGTGTCTGGCCTTCTTTGAATCGGGCTGATGAAAATTGTCATGAAAAGAGAGCTCCACAAAGACCAAAAGGTGGAAAGTATGAAGACTGTGGCAAATTAGAAGGGAGCAAGATACAAATCTGTCCCTTTTTGGCTACCTCTTTAGTTCACATACAGCAGTATGGGTCTAGCAGATAAAGAGCAGGAAATGTAAATGAAAGGCTGGGTGAGGTAATGTGGCATATCAGTGAAAGTTAACATTTCGTGAAGAGCATACTATGACTGACAGCAGTTCTCCAGAACTGTGAAGAAGGGACCTGGCTACTGAGCAACCAAAGAAAGTGAAACTCAGGAAGAAAGTTTTTATCTATTAATCACCCCAGGCAGGAGAACTGGGTACCATCATAAGTGGCAGGAGATAGAAGGTGATGAGCATATATACTGAACAAGCAGGAGAGGTAAACACCTCTGGGCAGTACTGTCTCACCTTCTGTGGTGAGAAGAAGCAACAGACTTCAGATGTTTCCGTCTCATTGTACACCCAAGATGGAAATAAGCATGGTGGACAGAGTTAAAATTTTTGTTAAAACCAAGGAAGGACCAGTAAAGCAAAATCCTCCAAGAATTAGTGTTGTATGTCAAAAGAAAAGGAGCCTTCACATGACAGACAATTTGAAGCTAGCACTCTTAGGTGTTTGCTGATCAGGGTCTTAAAACAGGAAAACATGACATAGAATTTAGTTCTCTCCTACTGTGATAGCCACAAAAGGACAAAAGTACAGTCCCTATAAAATATTTTTAATAAAGGAAAGTACATTGTGTTATCCTGGAAGACTTCAGTGTGAGCAGTGTGTTGAAAATACCATGATGTAAAAGTAAAATATCTGGATATTAAAAAACCCTTTGAAATTATCATCTCCAAGCCAAAAATTTATTGTACTCACAATAAAGAAAGATTATGTTAGATCTTACTCTACAAATTAAAAAGGGGATAATGACATCTCCTCATCAGTGTGTTTTTAAAAGTTGATGTGATTGAGATAGATGCATTTATTTATTGTATGAGAAAAGAATAAAATTTTACTACTGTATTTAGGTATGTGTGTTAAATAAGTAGAAACATATACACTGTGACATGCACTTATGTATATTTGTCATGTGTAAAAATGGCCACTAGTTGGCTATTGAAGAAGGGAACTGAGGGATTTCAGAAAATGTTATGAGAGCCCCCAGTACATCTGAGAAAGATTTCATCTTAAAAAAACCCCTTACATGGTATAGAGAAAAACATGAAAGTAGCTATACTTATTAAAGAAGCAGATATAAATGCAGACAAAATATATGTTTAAAATTATAGCAAATGGAAGACAGAGGCAAAAATCAAAAAGGAAAAATCATTGACTGGTACATTTAGAACTGTAAGAAAGTTTTGCACTTATATGACAAAAGGAATCCTAAAGAATTCTATTAGTCTATTACTGGGTGAAATGGTAAAGTTACCAGTGACAGAAAAGTGGCACAGGAGATAAAAATTATATTTCTCCTTATTGGTGAAAAAGTAAGTTAATGAAACCATGAGATTTCATAATTATAAATAATAGATAATTAGAAATCTAGGTTACTTAATGCCTGAATTCAATAACAGATGAATTTGTTAAAGTGCATCAGTTAAGAAATAAACAGGGGAAATAATGCAATTAATGTAGTCAACATGGATTTGCAACCTGGAAATCTTGTCAAAATAATTTTTGTTTTTAATAGGATTAAAATTTTGATTGATAGATTTGTGAAATTAGTGTTCCTTAATACCCAATGACATTTTGATGAACAAAGGTAAAAGATACAAAATTATTGTGCTTGAATACTATGTTTCAAATTATAAATGTAAGTGAGAAAGCCTTAGCACACAAAGATGCTTGTACTGGGCTCTAGCAGGGATTAATTCCTGATCTGTTCTGTTTATGTTTTTTCATACATTCTGAAAGAAAAAAAAATTAAATTATCACAGATAAAGTTTGCAGATAGCTCAAGTACTGGGAAAATGCCAAGTATAGAACAGAAATGATACAGGCAGATCTCAAATAATTGGAAACAGGCAACTTTATCTTGGAAGAAAGAATAGAAACCAAAGGTACTAGGGCAGATATTATCCCAGGAACAGTCACTCTGACTACAGCTAAGTGAGATTCTGGCTGATGGATAAGCTGGATATTAACTCCCAGGATAATTCCTTGGCAAACAGGACTAACATGATCTTCATGTAAGGAGAAGAATGTATCCTACAGCTGGCATTTGCAATTTCATTTCAAGAACATTATATTTGGTTTTATTCACAGTACAGTGAAGCTAATGACAAACTGGGGAAGCTTTAGGAAAAAGGAAACAAGAATACTCAAAAGCTGACAGAACTGGAAGCCTCACACTGTAACCCAAGGGAAATAATCTGGAGATCCTGTCTTTAGATATCCTGCTTAGCTTTGAGACTACTTGTGTGTTGATTAATCAGTCTCTCTTTCAGGGGGTTTCAGGTGAGTGCCCAGTGCACCACACCTTAAATTAATACATTAGAAAACTGAAAAAAAATTTAGAAAAATAAAAGAAAACCTATTTCCATTTAACTTAGAGAAAATAAAATTATGGCAACTAGTGAATCCCTGCTCCTGGTTCTCCCTTGTTATTCAAGAATTCCTCCCCAGCTGGTTACTTTTCTGGCAGAGGAACCCAAATTAGTTTCAGGTGCAGTAGACAGAATTAGTAAATACTTTTCTTTGCCACATACAGCTATCAAGGGAACAAATGTATCACCAAGGGCAGTATTAGATTGTCTTATACAACAGTTGTCAGGCATCTGCCATAGTCTCAATTTTTTGTCAGTCTTTGAAAGAGAACAATGGCCTTAAATATGGATATTTAGTCAGATCTTTGCAAATCTGTCTTTAATAGTTGGCTTTTCCCCAGATTTCTGGTACACTGCTGGGTCTGGTCACTGTGGATATGTTAGCAGTGTGCAATGTAGTCAGCCTAAAAATGGAGTATTGGAGTGTAAGGTGAGGTTTGCTGTGTGGGGACTCGTTCTTTCTATGCAGTGTTGTAATGAGAAGCAGGTAGTGGCTACATGCGATAAGAACTCAGTGAATACTCACTTGAAAATTGCAGATTAAATGCTGAGATGAGATCTGTGTCAACCAACAGTTCAGGAACCAGCTGAACCTGTGTGGGCTGTAAGCCTATTTGCAAACATTTCCCATTTGGACTTGCTGCTCCTCACAGCTTCTCAATAGCTACTGTCCTGCGTGGCACTGAATATATATTGAAGTTACCCTAGAAAGTATGTTGCCAGAATACTTCTGTTTCTGAATGACCTTTCCATCAGATATGTGCATATTGAATTTTTATTCAAGAGCTGCAAGTGCACCTTTAAGTGCAGTCATGTTCTTCACATCCAGCTGTGCTGTAATTCCATCACAACTCCTGCAACTGCTGTGTGGGCTGCAAGTGAAACTTTACCAGGATTGTTTCTGGGGATGTAAGAGAAAGTTCGCATTCTGCTTCAGATTTATCTTAAAAGAACATCTGGCTTGCAGGTAACTAATAAAAATACCCTCTGTCAGTAAAATAAACAGATTTGGTTTGGGTATACAGGAAATAAGGATGAGGAAGAAGGGATTGTTTTTACTAGATAATTTTTTCTGACCTTTTCTGACTCTTCCCAATCATTGACTTTATATACCCTTAGTGGAAGAGAAATGTTCTTCCTCCTGATTGTAAGATTTGGTACATAATAAGTGGCAGTTTTGTCAGAGGACTGGCAATTGTCATATAAAAAGTAGTTCAAACTAGGAATCCCCTGGGCTCATGGGTTTGTCTAGTTTGGAGTTCCTTCCTATTCTTCTCATTCTAAGCGTACCCCTTGGGCTCTTGCCTGGCTTGATTCTGTTCTCGTTTCTGTTGGTGTAGATCAGAAGTAACTCAGCTCCCATCACTGCAGTTCAGGTAAATGAGATCAGGCTCCAGCACAGGGTACTCAACACCTCTATTCTGCTAAAGGAGCTACAACTGGGTGTTCATTTAGATATGATTTGCATAGACCCTCTGTTTTGTAGTTTTGTTATATATAATTTCATCAGATGTCCTTCCATTGTTTTCTAATAACTATTTCTTTCTAAACTGAAGCAGCTTTCATTTAAGATTCTGTAAAAATTTTTATAAACTTCAATTAACTAAGTTTCATAGCATTCCTGTAACAGCAAACATCAGTTAATCAGTAGGACTGTACAACTGCTGCATCCCATCAAACGAAAAAAAACACCCAAACAAACAAACCAAACAAAAGGCATGTTAAGACAAGATTAAGTATGCAGTATTAATTGAAAATGCCGTCAGAATTCAGAGCAAGATGTGTTATCTGGTTTACAGGAAACTTTTCAGAGAAAAGAAAAACAAGAAAACAAGCCAATATGTTTCCTTCAGATTGGACATACAGAAGATATTTCAGGCAGAAAGCAGACTTTGTGGACAGATTGGAGTGAGATTCAAAACTCATTCTGTTTAGTTACAGTCCAGTTGTGGAGTTCCTGCCTTTTACAGTTCTCCCTGAGGGTTTTTCTAAGATATTTAAGAATCAGGAAATCACGAGGGTTAGCTTCCTAATTAGTGTTGTGAAGCTGTGTTTAAAGCATACAGCAATTCAGTGGCAAAGAGTATAACTCCTCTGAATATCCTGCTTTCTCCTCTGCCACCTTTCCTCCTGCCAAGCAGCAACTCTTTGCATGCTATATCTATGTACTCTGGGCACAATTTGTGGGCTGCTTTGAGTGGCTTATTCTTTATGAAAATATCTGTGTCTTCCAGGAGACAATTCCCACTTCCAGGCAGAGGCTCTCTTGCTTGCAGCATGGGAGTCCCTAGGCATAAAGTGCAAGTACAGGTAAATTTGTCCAGGGATTCTGGCCTAACAAAGCAAATGAGATCATGACATGACCATAAGACAGTGCCCAAGGGCATTGAAATGAAAAAGAACTCAGTTTTCAATTACAAAAATTGAGCTTTTGGACAAATAGGTCTTGATGAAATCTATTTTGTTTTTCTACTGGGAAACAGACACAGTTTGAAAATATTTTGGGTTTTTTTTTTTTTTTTTGCTGCTAACTAAATTTTATTTTGCAAAAGTTAAAAGAGAACGTTTCTGGGAATCTCTTATTTCAAGTCAATATATTCCATTAATATATTCCCTATGCAGTAATAAGGAGACCTTGGGACCGAGCTCTTCCTGATTGATTCTCACGAGCTCAGCTGGTGGTCCTTGGGCCTTATTAAATGCCCCTCTTCTTGTTTTTGCACACTTATTCCCTTGAGCTACAGCTTAACTGTGTAACTTCTCTCCCTACTCGTCAATTCTTAATAAAATTTGTTGAGCATTAAGGTTCAAGGTTGGCTCATCCCTGCGATCAAGTTTGTTCAGCTTTCAGCACAGTCAGTTATGTTGCACTTAGCTCGATTTGCTTTGCTTAAGGCTTTCTGAACAATTGGTTTGCAAGGTGCTGTTGCTAACCCCGGTTCTAGCCCTGAGATGACCTTTTTCCAGCCCTGATTATTTACGTGTATCCTGCAGTTCACCAGGGAAGTGTGTGTTGGCTTCCAAACAAAGATTGCTGTCTATTATATATAACCTAAAAATACAACTGTGAACATGTGTAGGAGCTAGGAGCATGATTTTTTTTTTTTTCCTGGAGTTTATTAATTGTATTTATTTCAAAACCTACAGGATGGATGTTTTTAGAGGTTTATTGTTTAAAGTTGCTCTAATTGTAACAACTGACAGACCAATAGGTGCAAACTACAACTGATTACGTTCATGGGCTTTATAAAGCAGTTCAAATTACTGCATTTATGCATAGCTATCTTCCCTGGAAACCTGGAACTGCAAGAGGAAATGCCTGAGCTTTGGTATCTACCTATATATGCTGGGCATTGGTAGAAAAAAATGAATAAAGGTATGTGTGTCGAAAATGTCCTGCTACCTGGAAGCAAGTAGGATGAAGTGTTCTAAATCTATGCATTCATTAAAAAGAAAAAAAACCAAACTATCCCAGCCAAAAAAAAAAATCTGTTTCACTAGCAAATATGCCTCTCTGCTCCATCTCTTTGCTTTTATTTGTTTACCCAGATTTCCTAAGATGGGGCTTATGTATTCATCCTCTGTGTGTGTAGGTATTATGGCAAGATCAAAAGAGAAAATTTCTGAATGTCTCTATGAAGCAGAAAGCTTTGTCTGCAGCTCATGCCTACCACAATACCCAATACCAGTCACGGCTGTGGTGGTCTAAAACACCAGGCTGCATTAATCTGGGCTCTTACAGAACTGCTTGATTTAACTTCCGGCTAATAAAAAGACAATTCCATAAATTTGGTGTTGGGTAATCAGCTATAGTTTATTTCTTTTTCCTTAAAAAACACAATCCTAAAACCCAGTAACATTTGATAGTGTGTGAGAGGAGCATACAACTCGAGGAAGATGAGAAAGCCCTCTTGTATCTGTGTGTGTCCTGCTGCAGACAGGGAGAGTTTTCTTCATTCTGCTGCAAGACAAGGTGCACCACGGCAGTTTGGTGCTGCTGTGAACCAGAGGAGGGACTGCAAGGGGTCAGACTCAAAGGAAGGAGAGCTTGTTTGGAAATACAAATATATCTCCCTACTTCTGCTCCCCCATGGATTATTTCCTGGTCCTGTGAATTCCTGCAGAGTTTGCACTCACCTAACCCTAGATATTTGGTGCTGTCATGAAGTTTCCATTACTGCAAGCTATAAATGTTTTTTACCACATCCACTCCCATGAGCATTCAAACACCTGGTCTGACACACCATCCAAACACACAGAGCAAAACAATGCATAAAATGGCGACAGGAATTATAGGAATGAGAGAAGTGAAATCCATAGAAATGGCAGGTGAGTGTTCTCCCAGGCTGGCTGTGCTGAGAAGAGAGGGGGTGAAGTAGTAGCAGAGTGGAAAGTGGAACTGACCTGAGAGTCTAATGCCAGTTGCACAGGAAGGATGGAGGGAGGTGAGGGGGAGTTCAGAGGGCAGTCAGGCAATGTGAAGGAAAGAGCAACTTCCAGTTGTAGAAAATTTCAGGGAGGAGACCAAAGGGAAGCAATTCTCACAGACAGTAAACACTTTTACCATTATAGTAACTCAGATTAATAAATATTTGTCTTATTAAGCTGTCCAAAGGATTTGGACCTCACTGGGGTGGTCTTTGAGTAAATGTGAAAACTGTCTCACTGGGTCTTCCTGGACAGATCCAGTGAGTTTATCAAATGGAGCTTGTGACAACAGGGCAGGATAAAAGAATGCAGGTCTCTGGGCAAACTGCTGTGCAGGCTCTGTTCTCTCCTGTGCATAACAGACTCTTCCGTGCTCTACACAAACTCTAACAATGTTCTGTGCTCTTCACATACTGCAGCAGAGTGGATATATAAAAGGGCACTAGTTCAGCTGATCCTCCAAAAGTGCTGCTGCTGCACCTGGTCTCCTGAAGACCTCTTGTGCTTTGATTTGACATGACAGAGGTACCACAGACCATCTCCAAACTTTTGAGATGGCTGTGCCCATGAGGATGAGTTTGGGCCAAAGACACAGGTTGGAATAAGTCTCCAGAGGTCATATAATCCCACACAATGAGGGAATAACTTCAGCTTTAAATCAGGTTACTCAAGACCTTGTCCAGTCACGTTTCATAAATCTCCCTAGACAGATATTTCACCATGTCCCTGGAGAACCTCTTCCAGTGCTTAATCACTCTCAGTCTGATTTTTTAACTTGTTATGTCAAATTAGATCGTCTTGCTGGAACTTGTTGTGACTATTGCCTCTTGCTGAGCATCCCAGAGAAGACTTTGGCTCCACCCTTGTGTGAACTCCTTTTTCTGTCACAGAAGGCTGCTGCAATCAGATTCCCCCATACCCTTCTCCAGGCTGAACAAACACATTCCATCAGCCTCTCCTTGGATTTAATCTGCTCCAGCCCCCAGCTAAATGGCCTTTTTCTGGAATCTTTCCAGTTTGAAAATATATCTTGTATAGTGGTAAGCCCCAAAGTGAACACAGATGCAGCCTCACGAGTGCTGAGTAGAAGCAGTGTTCCCCTTGTCTTTCTGGCTGTGCTCTTCTGCTAAGGCAGTGCTGTATTTACTGCTATTACCCTGACCCCCTGCCCAGGCCCCTCTTGCAGAGCTATGAGCAAGGCAATCTGTCCCCAGTTTGTACTGCCACAAGGGACATTTCCATTCCCAGGACAGGACTTGGAACTTAGCTTTGCTGAACTTAATGTGTTTCCTGTCTGTCCAGCCCTCTGAGACATTAAATAATGTCATCCTCCGTGTTGGCTCCTCAGGAACACTTCCCCTAACGAGCCCCCACTTAGACTTTGAACTGTTGACCACTACCCTTTGAGTCTAGCCAAATTTTCATCTACTGTGCTGTAGGTCACCCCCTTGCCTGTGTGTCATGCTAATCCTTTGGGGAAGCCCTATAACCATCTAGAAGAAAACAGGGCAGAAATTGAAAATATTTTAGCCAAAGTTTTCCTCTATCATTGTAGAAAATTTCTGGAGAGTTATGTATCTGAATAATAATATCTCACAAAAATGTGTCTAATAGCTTTGAATAATAATATTAATTTTATAATGAAAAGAATTGTCTTAAAAAAGATGTGCATCATTAGGCTTGAATGAATAGAAACCTTTTGCATGTATATACTTCTGTCTTTCAGTTTACAGAATGCTTCAAAATAATTAGAAGTCAATATACTTTTAACAAGAATGGTTCTAGACTTTATCACAAGCAATTTATTTCTTTATTTATATATATTTCTTTCCTAAGTGGGGGAAAATTAGCGCAGCACAAAGTCAATTTTTATTGTTTTTGCCATTCACCCACTGAAATCTCAAGCAACCAAAAATCTGTTGCCTTTTTGCAACCCCTGGGGTCCACAAGGCATCAAACAGTTCATACTCCAAAAATCTACCAAATTCACTTAATTTAAAATTCAGCACATGTTTTCCCTGTTGGCAGAAGGAGCAGTTGAGTACAGTGATCAGTGTGTAATTTAGTTCCTTTCTACTTGTGGAAAATGAATGTTTCATAGCTGCAGTAGAGGCTGAGGACTTGGAGGGCCCTTGTCCAAATGCAGCACAGGAGAAGGAAGTGCATCCTGGTTCTGTCCACTGTGAAATATACCTCAGACTTCCATTTCCAGCATTTGTCTCTCCTGTGCATGTGGAAATAAATGAGACAAGACTGATACTTATTTATGGAGATGTAATATGTAATGCCCTCTGTTTGTGTAGCTTCAGGAATGCTCAGTTCATCAAAACCAAAAGATGTGCTAGATTATCTTTAAAAAATTTCCATTGTCTTTTTTTTTTTTTTTAAATATATATAAAAATAAGATAAATGCATGAGGTTAAGCAGCCACATGACGGAGAAATTTTGAACAGGTAAAGTTCTGCGAGGGCTCAAGGAAAATCAACTTACATGAGCAGCTAAAGGTTTGAGGAATGGGCTGTTGGGATGCAGTGCAGAAATGGTTCACAGAAACAGCCTGTGTCTTGTAAGCTCTCTCACACAAATAGCTTGGCTAATCTGAAGATTTTCTTTACCTTCATGGAAAATGTGGTAGAATGAAGACTACATGTGGTAGGATTTTCAGTTAACAGCAAGTAAAGTAGACCTATAAATATTATGTTGACCCAAGCTCTGTTTTCAAGTATATTTCACAGGCTGCAAATGAACTTCTCATCTTGTTACTGTTCCTTAACCCAAGGATGTGAAAGCATTCTGCCTATCTGGTGTCTCGTCTCTCACCAGACACCCCACCCCGCTTCTCCCCCTGCCACCCCATTCCTGGGTAAATAGTGCAAGATCATCCATCACCAGGTAATCAGAAGACTGTCAGGATCTACTGGCTGCAAAATTTGAGACTATTTATAATTTCATTTGTAATATGGAAAGATGTAGTCGAGATAATGCTGGAAAGAGAAATAGAAAGAGATGCATGTATTTCACAGAATACTTAGTTCTTGTTTTGCACTAGATTTTCCATTAATTTTTTCTTAAAGATGTGGTCTGTTTCTTCTCTGTGCTGCTGCTCACGTTTGGCCTGCTTTCATGTGAGGCTTATAAACAGGGGCTATTGCTGTAAATGAAATCTGTAAAACATATACAAATACATACAGGAAGAAAAAATAATCTTGATACTATTAATCTCATGAAAATTAATTTAACAGAAGTGGGTCTTTAGTCATAGAGATTTCAAATGTGAGGGATTTATTTAATCTAGTTTTCAAGGCCAGTTTTGATAGCTTTAAATAATAAATATTTTGTTTAAGAGAAATCTCAAGAAAGCCCTCTTTCCATTTGAATGTATGTTAACCTTCCTGTGCTTGAGACCTCCCTGAACTGTCTTATTCTGTGACTTTTATGCTGTTGACTTTGCCTTTTTTGCTGGTAATGTCAGGCTTCCTTGCCCAATCTAAGCTGTGTGACTGAGGCACTCATCATTATCCATTGTTTGAACAAGGTCTTGTTGTGTGCTCTGGCTGATTGATTGCTTATTCTCAATAAACAAAGACTTGCACTCAAGGTCTTTGAAACATTTCTTGCTCAGCTAGTCAACTTATAGGCAAACTGTCCCGCTATTCATTTATTCAAACAGATAACTTTTTCCTCAGAATCACTGTCTTAGAAAGGAATAGAGACCAGTCAGGAGGAAGTGTTATTTTTCTAGTTCTACTTATCTTTCTGTTTAAGCTATAGTGTTTTTCTGGGTGCATCTTTAATCTGAAGTCACAGCACAAAATATTACATTAATGAGCTCAATTTATTCTAAATGGGATAAAGTGAAATCCCAGTAATGCTAGGAGAGAAGGCCCACTGAAAAAATTGTTTCCCTAAGAAAACAGAGGGCACCCTGAGTCATGTTGTGACTATCTGTAAGAGGTGATGGTCAGCTTGAAGCTTCATTTAGGAAGAGTATCAGTTGTGACTATAAATCCTTTGCAGGTGATTTAGTTAATAGTTCTTTGCATAGTTTTCCTCCTTTACTGACACAACTGATTAACATAAGCAGTTTTTAGAAATATCCTAATACTGCAATGTCATAATGACAGCTGAGTCTGCCCTACTGTCATAAAAAGTCCTGTGGAATTAAGTTTTTTTCCAGTCAGCCTTACCGTTCTGTATCTTTAATATGTGAAAGGTAATTGCTAAGTATTGCTTTCACTATCTCCTCCAATGGAAAGATGCAATCTGGTGGTGCAGATCTGCTATCATTTTACCTGTAGGTTGCTGACATTTTGCAAAGCAGTAATGACTCCACTGTGCTGTGCAGAGACAAAATAACACAACTGCCTGTCTTCTTCTGTATGCACCATTTCCTTCTGCCTGTTCCTATGCCAGGAAAAGTCTCATCTAAAGGTGAGGTCAGCAAAATTCCTCCAAATAAAATTAATGATGTCACTATTAAGGGGAACTTTTTCTAGCTAGTAGATATGCAATTGACAAGTTTTATGGCAATTCTGTGGTAAGAGTCAACCATATTAAAAACAAAGTATGAATCCTAATGTATTTGAAAAGGGTCCCCACACATCCCCTCTTATTCTCTTTATTGGATTTGGATTGGGCTAGGAAGGGAGGAAAAGCATTTTCTAGAACTTTTTTTTCTCTCTTTCTTCTCTGTGGTTGTAAGAATTGTTTTACTGTTTACATAAATGTCAAAGTTAATGCACACCTGTATTGCTATGTACATTAAAATATACGTGAATATTCCCTCATATTCCTACATTCTTTGCTGCACATATGCTTATATTAGTTAAATCGTTCATTCTTTTGAAATACACCATTATAAACATCACTTTGTAATTTTTTAGGTTCTGCATATCATTAATACTTGGAGGAAAATATGTATCTTGAAAATTAATTGAAACAGCACATCAGAGTCTTCCACTTGCAATGGCAGATCACATGTAGAGGCAGTGAGATGAGACCAATTCAAAATGAGTGTAAACACGAGGGAAAAGCCAAAATCCATTTTTCCTGCATGAAAAGAGTGACTAATACACAAGAGGCTAATTTAGTAGGAGCATTTAGTCATGGCTTCCTGTAACTGCACCGTTTTGTGAAACACGTAATTACATACCAGTGGTTGCAGGTAACAGAGTGCTGGAAAACATAGGACACTAATAGGAACAGAACACCAACTTTGTAATTTTAGAAGTGAAGGACCAATCTTATGTAATGTCCTTTTATTTTACCCACACCTCTCCCTGCCCCTCTGCCTCCCACTGCTAGTCTGTTAAACCTTAATTTGATTGGTAAAAAGGGATTCTGGCTGATCAGTTCTCTCCATTCCTACTGCCTGTAATTCTGGAGATGGCAGTTACTGCTCCATCCCTGTCAGAGGGTTCCCAAGATTTCCACATGGGTCAGTTTGTCTTTCTGCATTCTTATGCCCTGTCCATTCCCAGTAGATTTTCACCTTCACAATTCTCATCATCCATTAAATAGACAATTCTGCTGCTGTGATTGGTACCTCAGGCTCTACCCCCTTCTGCAGCTTGTTTATCAATATTTGAACAATGCACACTTTCCCCCTATGACCCTCATTCTATCTTTTTTTCCCCCCTGTCAGAGACTGCTCTTTTTGAATAATCATTTGGATGGAATAATCACTTTGTCTCTAGAGACAGACCCTGATAATCTCATTTCCATTTAGTCCTTGCATCCTATGGTTTTTTTATACCACACAGCATCCTGGCTTCCACAGCCACATTAACCAGCATAAGTAACACCTGCTGCATCTAGACTAATTTTTTTCTAAAAATGGTTTAAGATTTGCAATGAAGTATTTTAATTTTATTTTTTTTTGAGTATATGAGCATTCCTATATCCCTAACTTTGAAAAAAAAAAGTTAGTAGGTAGGCTTGTGAGAGTTTTATCTTGTAGTCTTGTGTAGTCTTAAAAATATACCCTTGTTAGTGGAAGTCCCAGTATGCAAGGGGAGTGGCAATTTTGGCCATCATCTTTTTCGATTTATTTTAATCAACCTTCTAGATATCAGCCATAAGATATCTTGAACATAGCATTTAGTTTTTTAGCTATATTCAGTATTGTGGGGGATGTTATTGTAGAATCTGGCAAACATATCTGATGCAGATGTAACATTTCTCATTAAACATTGCAAGATGCAGTGAAAGCTTTTTGTATTCTGTGGACATTTCTGATGCCACAGGACAATACTGGTATTTGAGCCTGAGGACAGTTTCAGTTGATCAGGGTTAAGTAGTCTTATGTTAAAGATTATGTTAAATGACTCTGATGAACTCATGATGTACTAATTCAGCAGTAGTACATAATTCAGTCCTAATTTATCTTAATTCACTACTATAGGTCCTCTGTCCTAAGGAGAATGCACTGGGGCTAAAAATGCTTCAGATTGACATGTTTCTCGTCACCAGAAATTTCACTGGGATCAGCTTCATCTGGCTGGTCTTTGGGTAGAAGTTATTGAGAGTGGGAGAAATTGGATTAAGCAGGAACTGGGCACTGACTGGGAAAGATATGGGCCTGTTTGTATCATATTTTCAGGGGTATAAATTTTCCCTAGTTAAATGATTTTGGTTACAAGCAGCACAGTTAATTAAGAGAGGTATGAATAAGCAGGATTTTTAACTTTAAGGGTTAATAAGTCTGAACAGGTGTGAAAGATTAGATGTAGCTGAGAATAGCAAGCTGGTGGAAGAAAATCCCTTGAGCAAAGATAATGTAATAAACATCAGCATAAGAAAAGAGAAGAAATCACCTTGCCCAGGAGAAAAGTTTCAAAATATGGGTTATTTTTCAGTATAATCTATTCTTTTCATAATTAGCAGTTCTTGGGTGATTATCTGAGGAGGCTGTTTGTGCTTTATGATTAACTGAGCACCTGTATATCATACGACTAACTGGAGCATTCTCGGCTCTTTCTAGTATCACAGAAGGTTAAGAATCAGTCTTTTTCATCTACAATAAATGCTAATTGGCATCATATTTTACTGGAAGGGCTTGTCCCCAGTCAAAACAGGAAACTGCATTTTTGTAATCAGCATTTGTGGCTGTCCTTACTTGGCAAGTCATAGCCTTGTCCAGGCAACCTTCTCTCTGTCCTGTAAGTTGATTGGTGTGTTTTTTTGTCTGGTGGTGATGTTTTGTTTGTTTGTTTGTTTGGTTTTTTACTTGAGAGATATTAAAACAGGGTGTAGTATTTTGTCAGTGGCTAGAAGTGAAGCATTTCCTTAACCTGAAGAAAAATTATGCCCATAACCTTGAAGAGTAAGAACTGATTCCAGTCCAATTTGGAATTGCTTGGGTGTTTGGATCTGAGGAACTAGCATGGTCAAGAATAAAAGAAGATATGAATTCAGGGGAATAATTATTTAACATGAGAAAAAAACCCTAAACTTAAAAGAGGACACCTTTCTAAATTAAAGAGGAGAGCACTTCAAATGCAGTCATGAACTTTCTGTGCTATATTTTTGTGGATTTGATGGGAAAAGAGCAGAGTGATGTAAAAATCAGTATTTTTCTCAAACAAAAAGTTTGTTTACACTGACAAGGTTTTTTAAGTCTCAGTTGAATGGTCTTTCTTTGACCTCTCAAAGCCCTTGATATATGCACACACAATAACTTTGGTGACTGGTGCCAGAGGGACCAGGCCCAGCCCAGGTGTGAGTGAGTACATAGTTTTGCAAGTAAGCACGTAGAATTACAATCGTATCTCTCAACCTTAATTGCCTAATAGAAAATAAACACTCCCAGTTACACGATCTCCCCTATTGCCACGACAATACAAATCACAAAGATCTATGATAAGACCTTGCTTTTAATGAAAAAAGATTGTATTTCTCCTCAAATCCCTCTAAGCCTTTGACTTGATTTGAGAGGGACAACTAAATTAAATTGAGTTTGAGAAGTATGAAAATTAAAAAGCCCCCTAAGACCTCTGTTATGATCAGGGTTTGAACAGCTTTGAGGATAAGATGAGAAAATCTTTACCCAGGCAGTCAGCGTGGGCTGGATCTGCTCAGTCTTGTTCATACTTTAAGAGATGCTGAGCATCCACTAATCCTGAGTGTCCTCCAGAGTCTCACTTGGGGAAACTAAATTTGGACACTGAATCAAGGCTGCGTGCTTCTGCTCCACTAATGGGATGTTACACTTATTGTTTGTGATGCTGTGCACAAGTCAATATTAGTGTCTGCAATACTCCTCTGAAAAAGCACTTGTCATCTCAGACAGGTAAGGCATGGGAAAGGTTGCATTAATGCAGTGGCACAGTGAAGAAAACTGTAATCCATACCACAGTATTGGGAAAGAACCTCTCTACTATCACTAGGGTGCCAACACTTACTGTGGTTTTATACACTTCATACTGGTTGCCATTTGCAAACATTTGAAACTGGTTAGACATCTTTTTCACATCTTTGAAAGATAAAAAGATCACTTAAAAAATCTAAAGGCTTACAATAAACATATGTTTTCGGGGATGACTCTCTGCATTTAGTGCCTACAAGGACTTCTGACACTTTTGCCATGGCCAGTCAGTGAGATGAGAAGACTTTTAGCTTCCTTTCTTCCTGTGACTGAGCAGCCTCAGAGGGAGGGAACCTGGTCTAGTGAAAGGTGACCCTTCAGGTGGTTGGAGCTAGATGACCTTTAAGGTCCCTTCCAAACCATTCTATGATTCTATGGAGAAGGCCAGTGAAGGTGACCTGTCTGTCATCGGTAGAGGCGGGAAGACGACACGATGTTCAGGGATACCAGTCCCCCTCTATTGCAACAGTGCTCTACTTATATACACTTCTGGGTGTACACATGTACACACACCATTGGTTTAGCATAAACATAACAACTCATGATTGGACACACAGCCACATGTCAGAGTACCATAGGTTAGACATGCTAGCAGGAAGTCCACCCTGTGCCACAGTCCTTACTCTCCATGGTTAACCCTCTGCCAGGTGTAAAGTTCCGTCTTCAGTATCCCAGCTTACAGAGAGCCCAGAGCCAGCTGGGCTCCCTCACACCTGTACTCTCTGGGAATGGGTGTGCCATGGTGTGTGGATGAGTTGAGGGATGGGGAACTTCCACGCACAGAATCTGTCCTCATTTAGCACACAAAAGTGAAGCACAGTGAAAGATTCAGCACAAAAGGAACAAAATTACCTCCTCTTTGCCTGCATACCTTCTCATGGGGTGCTACAGTTGCTGAAAGTTTATATCAGATCCCTAGTAAGCAGAATATAGCAGAAATTACCTTTCTAAATCCACATTTATTAATTGGTATTTTTGTGGGCTTGCTGTGGCTCTGGCCTTTGATAGACTGACCACCTTCAAATAATGTGTCTGTGATTCAAATAAGGACATTGATGTAGAATTCTGAAGTGATGGTTCAAGTATAGTACTTTCAAACTTAGAAGTAGGTAGCTGCTCTGCTTGCAAAAATTAATATTGTGTACTGTATGGCAGCTATTACCTTGCTTTGAGAGTTATTTTCAAACATTAATTTACAGTTATAATCATAGATTAACTCACATCTTCATAATCACTGAATGCACATATCCTTGTACAGCAATATTCAAGCCAAACTTCCAAACTTGACATAATTTAAAAAATAAATTATGAAGTCAACCATATTTAGAATATGGAAAAAAATAAAAACAAAAAAAAAAGACATTGCCTGCTGGAGATATTGCAGCCAGCTCCTCCTTACAAACAATCGGGCACCTGTTTTCGAATGTGCTTTCTAGCAATATCTCTCTGCCTTTTTGTTTGCTACTTGGAAACTCTGTGAACTTTCTTATGGGGCAACATTGCTTTCCCTGCGGGTGCCTGAGAGATGTGCAATGTTTCTTGCTGCTGTCGTTCTGTGGCTGTCAGCAGGCAGCTGGCCAGAGAACCTTTATTTAGCAAATGTGAACAACTGGAGAATTTTTGTTTGCAAGACTGACGTGACCTGCCTCTATTTACTGAGAGATATAACAATGTTTCTTCCCCACTGAATAGATCTAGCCCGAAGCTCCCTGACATTAATAAATGACTAGATCAACCTCTCTCACCTCCCTATCTTCTTCCAGCTACAAGTGTGAAGTACAGAAAATGAGACATAAGTAATATTATCTGCAATTTGATTTAGAAGTTGAAGAAGAGCAGTCAAGAAAAGAAATTCTTCCAGTAACTTTTGTAAAAGCTAAGACTTAAAATGCAGTAAAAGATTACTTATTAGCAAGATATGACTATATTGTGCTGTTGTTTCTTGAAGAAAAAATGTTAGAAATCCAGCTGTTAATTTGTACTAAACATGTTTGTCATGTAAGATTGTAATAAAATATTTAATGTGAAAACAATGTTGAGTTAAAACTTGTCAGTGGGAGAATGGAAATTGGGAGTAAAATTAACTGGAAAGACATTCTTCCCAAAATGGTTGGAGTCAATTTTACTTCATCAAATTTACTAATAAATTTGTGGCAGTCTTGGAGCAGAAATAGGATTTTAGCCGGAGCAGTGCTGAGTTATGCTCAGGCTACCAGCGGTCTTAGGAAGTCTTTATCCTGATCAACTTAGGACATTTCTTCCACTTTAGCTACTCAGGGTTAAATATCACTGCTGGGAAAAAAGCAACTGCATTCATGTAGAGTTTATTTATAATGATTTTAACATTTTGTTATTTGTTTGGAAATTATCGGTTTCTTACTAGTTCACTTGCTGATGAATCTTACTTTCCTTCTTTGTTCCTTCTCATCTGGATGGCTGTGGGGGAGCCCAGCTGGCCCTGGGCTCTCTGTAAGCTGAGATACTGAAGATGGAACTTTACACCTGGCAGAGG
>JAYRBT010000082.1:12196601-12246903 GCA_036023395.1 Myiotriccus ornatus | reverse complement strand
CCCTGACCAGGAATCGAACCCGGGTCTCGGCGGTGACAGCGCCGCGTCTTAACCACTAGACCACCAGGGGCTCCCAATATGTACTGCTTATATCAGTACCCAAAATCACATCAATATCCAGAAAAGGACTGATCCCAAATTCAACAAGCCATTGTAAAACTAGAAGATTTGGTATAGCTAGATGTCATTTTATTTCTGTCCTGTGGCAAAAGGGACGCAGTATTTAAAATGTGTATGAAGGGAGAAAATGTCAGTGTATGCAGTCTGGTTAGAACAGCCCCAGGCTCAGTGTAAGTTTGGATGATGGACTGTTCAGATTTGGGCATGCAAACACAGAGGCTGTGAAGGTAGAAGGCTGGCTGATGACTGAGCACGAGCAGGAGAAAAAACCTGTTTTTTGGACAGTTCTTATTTTCCTCACACTTGGTTTCTTTTTCATTTTATCTTTCTTTTCCTTTTCAGTATGTCAGCTGCAGCTTAATGGGATACTCAGGTAAACAAAGGATGCAGGTCTTACAGTTCATTGGACTTAATAGTTTTCAGTTAAAAAAGAAAGGAGATCACTATTGCTCATACACTGCAATTTGCTATTGCAGCTCTTTTTATGTTTGTAGATGTTGGCATATTTTTTCAAGCACTTGTATAATAGTATATTAGAGAGGTATGAGGGGTAGATGTAGGTACACACTGATACTTTAATTTGGACACTATGTGAAGTGTAAAATTTGTATTAATATAGATGTACAAAATACATTTTGTATATGCCAATTTATTTATTTATTTATTTATTTTCTGATGCAGAAACTACCTAAATTTAGTATTTTAACAATAAGGAACCCATGTAGGTCACGAGATGTTAGATCTCCTTCCTCGCCTTTTATTTCTGGGCAACACAGCAGTAACGAGAGTCTTTATAAAATGTTTGCTTTAGCAAACAAAAAAAGATTACGAATTTTCTGATCAGTGATCTTAGGGACTGATTTTTTTGCACTGATACTGTATTACAAATGATAGACTACATTATAACTTAACAAAGGCATGTCTGCTCACTTCCAGCTGATGGTATAAAAAATAACTTTCAGTGGCAGCATTTTGAATTGTTAATTGTACTGTTGTTCTAAGCTGAAATCCTTGACCTAAATATTTATGAGGAATTTGGTTCTACAGTACGTTACATTAGTGCCCTGCAGTAGGGCCATGTAAACAAGAGTAACTGTGATTATTCACATGCTCCCAGAGACAGTGGCAATGCAGGGGAGTGGGAAGTCTGAGCCCCTGGATCCTGGAGGTTTCTCTCTTGCTCATTTTCTGTGTCTCATTCTCTCTCTGCAGATCAAACATTCCCTGAAGTGTGGTAGAAGGCAGGAAGAATGACACTTGCTAATTTGAATTTCAGAAAGCACCTAAACCTCATTCTGATCTCCAGGTAAGTGTCTGTGAGCCACTTGGCTTTGACACTTGTTAAAACTTAATCACATATCTTTTTGGTGCCAAGCTACCTTATGCAGACCAAAGAGAGGAGCATGAGTGCACATGGGCTTGTGTTTGTGGGGGAGGGTGCGCTTTATTTGTTTGTGCAGATGATGTGAAGTGAAAACAACAGTACTCTGGAACACATGAGATAAGCTTATGAAAAAGGAGGAGAGATTTAGTGACAAACTGAAACCCTTAAACTACAGGTGATCTGATGCAGTTGCTCTATGTGAGATCTCAAGAAGGAAACACCTGGGAACATGTAAATTACTAATTTAGATCAGACTTTATTTTTCTGTATTTATTCTCTTCCTCTTCCCCCGAAGTGCTTTTTAAAAATACCCTCAGGCATGTCTTGGGCTTTATCAAAGTCCTTTCTTAAGCCGTAGCTGTCAAAAGTAAAGGAGGAGGAAAACAATTAACATATTCTAAATGTCAATGGTAACTAGGCATATTCTCTCTTTGAATAGCTACAAAGAAGCTTCCAACACGTTATCTATACTGCGAAGCTCAGTATTAACCACCTAAAGGGTGTATATAATGACCAGTGGCTCAGAATGAAGACTTCTGCTTTAGATACATATCCTCATTTTCAGACTGAAGACCGCAAAATATTTTCCATGGTTTCACCTACATTTGGAACAAAATTCATTTCAGTCAGGGCTGGGCTGCTTCTTTTGGAAGTATTTGAACTATTAAGTTTTGCCAGCCTGAATGCTTATGGGAAGTCTGTTGCATGATTTTACTCAAAAATTGCATACACCAAAAGTTCTATGCTGAGGTAATACCTGTGTTGGTGCTGATGCAAGGTCGACTCACTGTCCACTTTAGGTATCAGACTGAAATACAATTTGGTGCACCAAAATTTAGGAGCCTGTGTTCCACATAGGATCAGTGGAAAGGAGTGGGCACCTCTGAAGGATGACTTGTGTAGTCTGCCACTGTTATCAGTGTAGTGGTATGTTTAGTAATAGCAGAGTCAGCTAGCATATTTCATGGTCATGTAAATACGGCTTAATGAATGAAATGGAAAGAATTCCCAGGCTCCCTGGCAGGGGTATTGCATGGGATGTGGGGCATATGACTGGTGAAGTAGGAAAATAGACCTGGAAAATGCTGTGCCATCCAGGTACTGGAGATCCTGTGTGACACTCCAGAAGAGAGCAGAGGTGTGTAATATCTTAAACATATTTTCCATCAAATGATTACATGCAGGAGCCCTGCTGCATCCCGTGTACTTTCTGGAACAGGATGATATATGAAAACTGAACAGTTTTGAACCATGTAAAATATTGTTAACAGGCATAGTGACCTGGTCTAGGACGTTCAAAAACAAACCAAGAAGTGTGCAAATGAGGATAGTTTATCTTCCATATTTTTGGTGGACAGGAGAGCAAAATGTGCTTAAGCTGTAGCAGAGAAAACTCCAGAGAGATACAAGAAAAGACTTTCTTAGCAACACTGAAAGAGGCTGTGTACATGCTGTGAAATTGTCCCCAAGAACCTCTAACTCAGGAAAATACACCTGTTGTGTCTGCCGTGGGGGCTGAGCCACTGTTGAGCCTGTGGTGAGGGCTGGCAGTGAGATGGTGGTATCAACAGCTGAGATGTGAGCTTCACTAAACACCTGGGCCATACCCAGCAGACCATTTGCTGAAAAGGGCAGTTTTCCCAGGGTTTTTCTAAGGCCGACACCAATATTCCTCAGCTTCTGTATTAGTGGCCTCAGCCTTCCCTGACACGCAGCTTTGCTTTAGTAGCAGTGAGGAGTGAGGTATTTTTGTCAGCAGAGCGATCCAGGAGTTGTGCTCACTGCCAGTTATTCAGACAGACATCCAGGAAGGGCTTGTTTACCAGAACAGTTTTCTTCAGCGATTTCCCACCTCGGAATGGAGCGTGATGCTTTTCACATGTGTTGTGAGCACTATTTATAGCTGAGCAGTGAGAAATGTTCTTGCAGCAGAACTGACAGTCATTTGATTTCTCCCCAACCCTAGATGTAATAAAACACAACCTGCAATACATCTTTTATCTATAAGCACAATTAATTGCAGTCATTCTCATGATCTCTTAGCCTGTTAATAAGGTGAAGAAATATTGCTTGATAAAGGATTGATTGAGGAAGAATGTTTCTGAATCACTACTTTACTTACTGTGGACACATCACTTTGCCTCTTTGTGCTTGGTGAAGTCCCTAGGGATTATTCCATCTTCCTGAAAAAAATGAATAAAGATAGATTCAGGTCAGGATGTTCTAGAGATAAGAATGTGATCTGTACTGTGCAATATTATTGTCTTTACATAATGGTTCATAATGTGCATTTTTAATATTTTTGAAAAGACAGTTTGTTATTTTTCAATCTATCAATGCATGCATAGCATTTTCTGTCATTCCTAAAAAGCACAAGCTTGTTCTTAGTGCAAAAACTGGACCTTAAAGGACTTATCGTGTAAATGTTTCTTTATCACCGAAGAAATTCTATGTTTGTGAAATGCGAGTTGGCAATGGATAGTGTGCGGTTACTTGGATGAAGCTTGGTAAAGATGTAATACCTCCCTTTTCATCTTCTGGATGTGTGTCCGGTGTCCAAATAAAGCAGAATTCAGTCTCATTCCTTATCTCCGTTGATCACCAGTCACATCACTTTGTGATGGATGGATCAAAACTGAGGCCAAGAAGGCGGGAAGACAGGTTAGACCTTCTTCTTCCTGCACCCTGCTTATCTGGGTTTCTTTCTCGCCTGTGGTATTGCTACCTGTACTCCCAGTGGGGCAGCAATGACTGTTTTGACAGGGCACTACTCAGGGACAGCAGGAGAAGGAGGCCCAGCATCCTTGCAGCATACTGTGCAAGCACTGACTGCAGCTTTGCCCTAAAGGATCTTATTCTTGTTGACAAGCCCTTATTTGTACAGGATATTGTAATAGTGGTTTACAAACTTTGTGACTGAGAGAGTTGGTGTGATAGCTGGACCTCAAAGCCCAGTGCCCCCTGGCACTGTTGAAGGCGTCATCAAGGCTAACTGCCCTGAGTGTCCACCCTCTGAGGGGAACTGAGAACCTGCTGTGAGGAGAGACTACACCCCTGACTGTGTCTCTGAGCTGTGCCCTATAGGTGCAAGGGTGGATTCACTGCTGTTCGGGGGACTCTTGTACACAGGGCTGCTCCAACCTTCCGGCTTGCAGACCCTCGCTGGTGGAGCTGGTGGTGGTGACATCTCCACAGTTTGCCTAGTAAGGGGCCCTTGCATCATTGAGCATCTCTGTGCCATCTTATCCTTACTCAGTGCACAGGCACAGCCTCTGTTTGCAAGTTCAGACAAAGTCAACACCTGGGCAGGGCTGACACTGTGAGGCCTGCATCTGGCCATGAGCACGGTTTCTCTTCCTGCTTCCCAGACACTGTGTCTTATGTAGGGTTGCACAGTAGGCTCATATCATCTACAGAGTGTGTAAAATAGGAGGGTGAGTGATGGTTGACTTGTTGTCTACCGCAAAACCCGTGCTCCAGGATTTTCTCAGTGCATACCCATAGGAGGTACAGCTATATATGCTGGGAATGACTCAAACACATTTGGTGTGCAGGCATGCAGGATATTCTGGATACTCTCAGGAGCTTTCTGTTTGAGTGGCGTAGACACAAGTACCCCCTAAAAGCGAGAGTTCTGTTTTTGTCCCAGTGGCAGAATACAAAATTCAAACCAAATCCATCTCTGTCCTTAAGTTGCTTCCAGACAGCCCACCAAGATTTCCTGACTTGAACAGAGCACATGAAATATGGGACCAAGTCTGTGTTTTCCAGATTGAACCAGGATCTAGTCAGGAAAAAAAAGAACATTATATTTGTAATAGGAAATGGGTACTTGGCTAAGGGGGTGTGGTATGCATTTGTGAAGGTTTCAGTCTGTGTGCAGGGTGTGTTTCAGGTATGCATTTTCAATGCCAGCAGGCATGTGCTTCTTAAATCCATCTGCCCACCTGAGCAAAACCTGCACTTGCAGCCTGAAGGTCTGCTATATACACCTTGTGTGTCCAGGATGTATATGGGATTTGAGTGGACAGTTGCCCATGAATGGATAAAAACCAGACAAATTATAGGAAAAAAATGTTGAAAGGAAAGGAAAAGGAATTAGGAAGGATGAGGAAGACAAATAACACAAGGGCAGTCTAGCAATGTGACAGACCTAGAGGCAGCTCTAAAGCTCCAACACAATTATTCCTGGACCTTGTCAGCTGCTGTGGCATGTGGTCCAGTAACTGGGAACAGGGAATAATGATCAGAGCAGCAGTAAGTTGTGGGTTTGTATAGCTCACCACAAGCTTTCTCTTTCCTGTCAGAAAGTATGTGTACTTGTTTTTAAAAATAACTTTTAAACCTCTCTCAAATATTATTTTTGATGACATTGATTTTTGAGAATCCTGCTGATGAAGTAGAGCAACTTTCTGAAATAGTCTTTTCTTATAGTGCTACATTTTATGAGGAGTCCCTAGTAACTCACTTTTACTAGAAAATATTATTTATTAGATACACAAGTTTTTTTCTAAGTGCAAGTATCCATGCTCACAAGTGTGATCTTGTGAATGCTTTTTCTAGTCTGTATTTCCTATTGTGAGTAAAATTGTGTGAATGACTTTTAAGTTTTATCAGTGCACAGCAATAGGGACAGGTAAAACATTAGCTGTTTTTAACAACAGCTGTTCTTTCTTATTTTAAGAATAGGAAGTGTGTTTTATGAAAGAGAAGGACTTTCAGACATAGTTCTGAGTAGTGAGGGTAAGCTCAACATATTACCTTCTCACTGTTCTTGGACTTGGTCCTCCCTACCTTCGTGTGCAGAATTTCCCTTAGTCTTGGCATAACTTCTCCACCCAGATGGAGAGGTCTGTTTAACAATGCATGTGTGCTATTAATGCACTGGAAAAAAAAGACATCATAGGCTTAAATAAACTTTCCTATGTTATTCCTCAGAAATATTAAGATAAGAAGTGACAAAGAATTGGAAGCTACAGCAAAGTAGACACTATTTGAATATAGTTATGCCAGAGAGGATGGGGACCACCTTCCCTCTTAATGCCCCAAGATATAATTTTCATTATTTGAGCTCTCTGAGTAACTTAGAGGAGTGTCATCCAGACTGCTTAAAGGATTTGCCTTCATATGGTATGTTGGTACATATATCCAACCTATAGGTTAGTTGATAATCACGCTTTTATGATACAAATATAATCAACAGTAGTACATAACTAATGACCTACTGAAAAGTTCAGAGTGGGAAAGAAAGTGATAAGAATTAACACCTCCGAAATAACAGTCATGTCAGAGCTACAGAGTGCAGAAATTTATTTTATTTTATTTACATTTTAATATGGAAAAAGAGAAAACTGTTGAGCATGCATGCAGCAACCTTAGAAGCCCGTGCAATCTGGACTACTCACAAAAGCATTCACCTTTTGTGGGTGTAATTAATAACTAAACTCCAATATCTTTGGATCAATGAAATATTTGGACAGAAAATAGTGGTATACTGTGAAAAATCTGTGAAAAGCGTGGCTATTTTCGCTTTCCATTCCTCTGCAGTAGTAACTAGAATGATGCCTAGTTAAAAGAATTTTGAATCCTTGTTTATTGCATTCAATTTACTTTCATTTTTCAGATTCAACTTACATTATAACACTCTTAATAGAGATATATGTTTAGCACCAGAGTCTATGCAATAAAGCAAGTGTAGAAAGTTGCATACTGTTAGATTATAATACTTTTTATGCAATATTTATGAGATATACTAAATCAAAAGTGTGCTCCAAAATAGGATCGATACAGAAAACCACTCCTCACTGTTTGTCTTACTCCTCCTTAAAATTTCTAACAATCAGGAAAAATCTCTGTAGGTCTATTACTCGTTGCTTAGTCGGCCTTTCACACTGAATTATTTCTCCCACCTCTAACCTAGTTCTTCTTTATTGCAATGTTTTCTATTTTTCAGAGATTATGGAAAACAATTCATTATCTGCTGTCATGAGGAATCCTGAAAATTTGAGAACTGTTATCAAATCTTCTCCTAGTCTTCCCCCTCCTGGATCAAGCAAGCTCAGTTCTTGCAAAGTCTTATGCTGGATAACTTTTTTTCCCTTTAAGTTCACTCTTATTTCTGCTTTTGGGACTTTCTCCAGCTGGTTGATGTATTGTATCATCCTGACATCTGATAACCTGCAGTAATCACAGGGATCCAGGTAAAGAATTACCAGCTCTGAGTAGAATGGAAGGAATATTTTGTGTTTAATATAAAATGTACTAATTTTCCCTAACCCAGCATGATTGCTTCTTATACAACTGTATGATTTTATTGCTTGTTTGTGGTCTATTTTAATTGTCAGATTCTTTTCTTCACTGTTTGTCTGGTTAGTCATTCTCCATTTTATATTTGTTCAGGTAATTTTTCTTGTGCATGTATTTGTGAATAAATTGAATTGCTTAGCTGGATTCAGATTTCTGCTGTTCACCAAGATCATTTAAAGTGTACATTCTGCACTCTGAAGGGTTTGAAGTCTTTATAGCTTAATGTATTTTAAAATGCAGAAAGCATTTTAATCATCTACCAGGTCATTAATGAATATGTCATACAGGTTCTTGCAGAACCTGACCTGATGTGTCTTGCTCATTTGAAAATGAATAATTGATAAAGATTGATGACTAATCCTGTGAATGGGGTTTCCCAAATAACTACCTTAAATCTGTTTGTCTATGGGAATGTCCTGTGAGATGTCAAAAGCCAGAATCCAAATACATGACAGTATTTATTCTTCTCTGTCCTTAAACCCTCTTATCTACTGTAAAGAGAAATAAATTTGCTCTGACATGATTTATTTATTAAAATTCATCTTGTCTCTTACATACTGGTTATATTCAAGATTCTTAAAAATAGCCCTTTTCATTGTTTGTTCTGATATTCTTCTGGTAACTGAAGTGAGGCTCCCTTCTTCTTTTTGACATTTTAAAAGTAAGTAAATGTTTGCTCTTTCTAGTGTTCTGGAACCTGTATTCCTCAAGTTGCTAAAGACAATTGCTAGTGGCTGTTTTCTCAGCACTGAATTACATCTGACTTAGCCAACTTGAAAACTACAACATTATCTATGTAGATTCTACATGATTCTTTCACTTTTTTATCCTGATTTTCACTCTTCTATTTATGATTTTAATGGGGTTGACTATGGCATTAAAACTGATCTTTTAAGCAAAGGCTAAACCAAAAAGATCACAGAACACTTTCAAGATATGGTGATGATGCTGTAACTATGATAGCCTAAGATATAAGCAAGGAAATGCTGTGGGAAAAAGACACTCTCTTTTATTAATCCAGTTGATATAGTTGGAAAATAGACAATCTGTCTCTGGAGAGAGGTTTGTGTTCCTGAAGACTTTTTCTTTTTTTTTTTACTACTAAATTAGTCAGTCTAATAAAAGATATAAGTTCGTTCCCCAAATCCTGTCTTAGAGTCAATGCTTCAACCCACTTGCTAGTAATTAACTGTATTTTGTTAACTGTTACCTTCATTTTTAATCTTGTTAATAAAGAACTTAAAATCTCTCCTCATGGTGTTTTACTTCCCTTTCAAATTCTGTCACAGACATGCTTCTGAGCCCATAGAAATATTTCTCCTAAGGGTTTGTGCCATCCTTTTATACTGGCCTTCAGTAATTTGTGCTACTTCCATAATTAATTGGATTATGCATCTTTTTATGTGTCTTTCCTGGGTATTGGATCATTGAGGAATGCATGATCAAGCCAGACCAGTGTCCTAGAACACTTCATACATTTTCTTTAGACGAAGGTAGCTGGTGTACCAATGCTGCTATACTCAGTGCAGGATGCTCTCCTCATTTAAAGCAAAGGGTAAGAACTCAAGAAGTGCTTGCAATTTAAAAAAGTAAAATGAGGGTTGATATTCTGGGATGAGAGATAAAAAGGATGCTGATGGTTCCACTTTTAATGTATTCACTTTTGGTTCCCTGTAAAGTAATACTAAAACAGTAGAGAAAAGTATTGCTAACTGCCTGAAGTTCTCTATAGGCAACTTATTGATTCTGTAGATTGTTTTTGGTTTTCTTTCCCTTCTATTTTAATCATGAAGAAGGACTAAAAGAATTGGAGTGTTAATGACATTAACATGTTAATGACATTAAATACTTCTGTGGACTTTGAGACGTACATCCAGATGAAACAGATTTTTTTTTTTTCTTTTTGTGTATAAAATTATGAATTTGGTGACCATGGGAAAAAATGTGTGTTATAGCAATGAATCATTTGATAGCTATGTGTCATACTATTCTCCCAAGTTAAAATACTTTTAGCTAAAAGTTCCATAAGGGCACAGTTACTGAAGGTGTCATAACCAAGTGAAGAGAAAAGCATGTAAAGACACAGAATGCTTCTGAGCAGCTGTCATGCTTCATTGCTGAAGTGGCAGTTTTTCAGCTGTGTGTAAGAGATAGAGAGCTGTGTTTCGAAGATGACATTTTATTACACACTTGCTTTCCCAGGGGCAACTGGACACTTAGGCATATTGGGCTAGTTTCAAACACTCTTTTCATTTCTATCAGGGCTAATTGTGATGGTATTCTAAATACTCATATACACTGCTGGAGCCACAACACTCCACAAAGTAGTTTGTAGAAAAGATTATACATATCTGCACATATGAATATGGAATTTTAAACGTATATGTAAACATGGAATCTATAGAAATTCTCTTAAAGCTAGCAAAATATTCCACAAATAGGAATTAAAGCACAAAGTCTTGTTCAACAGTTATATTTATGAATCCTTGGAGACATGTTCCAGGGATCTCTGTTCATTATGTTGGTTCTCTCCTTCTACCTCTGCAAACTTGGTCATCTCTCCTTACTTTTGTAGGTGAATGGAGAAAGAGAAAGAGGATTGTATTTCCATTGATTTGTATATCTGGTTCTGCTCTTCTTTTTCTCTTTCTCTTTCCAAATTTAACCTCACATTCTTTTCTTGTGCTCAGTAATGATTTCTTGGTGAAGCACTGGGTATCAAGATTGCATGCTGTGCATTTAAGAGGTTATATAAAGTTTAATGCATTTAAATGTTTATTGTAACACACTAAACCAACTGAGGCTAAAGGTAAAATGATGTGTAACACATTGGAAAATGTTAACATGCTCACTGGGCTTTACAAAGTAATTCTTGATAAGATTGGTTCTAAAGAAGCGTCATGCTTTGCCCAGAACTTGTTCATCCTTGACTTCACACTTGATAAACAAGAAATAAAATATATATTAGGAACAAGAGCACGTTTCAATCCACTGCAAACATAGATCACTAGAGAGAATAAATCATAACCCAGCCAACTATGTTTTACTCCTCCTGCATCCTCTCCAAGCTCAATTAAGACTCAACATGTTTTTTCTTCTCCCGAGTTCCTTTCATCTGTTCTCCTTCTCATGTTTCCACGTCCTTCCCCCCCATACTCTTCTTTATCTGATGAGGCTAGTGCTGTAGGATAATGAGGTAATTCCTGTTCGTGTTGGAAGTCCCAGACACCTGGATGACAGTTTTTTTTATCCCAGACTGGGTCAGATAAGACTCTGCGTATTTCAGTGCTATATGTTCAGGTTAAAGTCAGTCTTTATAAGATGAAATAGTTTCTGTGCATGGCAAAATATGAAAATGTCTAGATACAGTGGTTTTGGTCTGGAAAGCTAGATCTACATGAATGGCTAGAAAATCACCTAGATGTGTAATGAACCGAAGTGTTTTACGTTTGTCTTCCTCCTGTCCAACACTTTACAGATGTCTAACCCCTGGCTCTCTTTCCTGGCATGGATCCAGTTCTTATTTGGCACTGACTTACTCTCCATATGCAGTGAATACACCCAATCCAGTGAATTTTTAAATGTAACTGCTTTGCATACACTGCATAAATGAAATATTAACCTCTCCCAGCCTTGCAATTCAGTGCTCTCCCAAAAAAATTCTGCAAAAAATACTGTTCACAAGATTAATTTTTTTCAACAGAACCTAATCTAAATTAGGTCTCAAACGAAGTAGTTTCCCTATTTTTTATTTTATTTTTATGTAACCATTAGAATTACATGATTATTTCTTAAAAAAAATGGGTTTATTTAGATTCAATAAAGCAATTATAATCAGCAAAGGGATTAACAATTAAAAGACCTCCAAAAAGGCTAATTACAGGGCCAATAATTTACCTGACTCTGTGATGGTTTAACTTTGATTCGAATTTCTTAAGATTTTGTGGACTCACTTTTCTCCCTGGTGCTTTAATAGCAAGATTGCATGCAAATACTTGCTTCTGTGTGACTGAGGCCTGTGCTGCTGGGGGCCAAAATTGGTTGCTGAAGTTACATGACTGAAATGCCTCAAGTAAGAAAAAAAAAAATCACTGAAAGTAAAGCATCCAGTAGACAGCTATGTAAAGTGTGCAGCCTGACAGTCAGTAGTGCTCTCAGGATGGAGGAAGTTTCTGCAAATGTCAGTAGAATTAACACTCACCCCCTAAATATCAAAGAGGCTGCCAGGCATACTTCTGGCAACGTTTGGGGGTGATCAAGGTTGCAAACCACCTGCTGCATAAGCATATGTGGTCAGATGCTTTTTCTTCCTTAGAGTAACTGCTCTTCAGCTCATATTTCGTACTATTTAGGAGCATGATGACCATATACTGTGTAAAGTCCATTTTCCTTTACAGTTCAGATCTCTCTGCTGACATAAACTGCCACCCCTCCACTGGAGTTGGTGGAGTGCTAAGGTTTTACACCAGCTGAGGCCACACATGTTTATGAGGTCAATCAATGAAGATGGAGATAATGTAAACCCAAGTGTACGCTGATTAAATAAGTAGTTTAAATTTGTTTAGTACATGCCAAGATAGATACTGCCACTCTCATTTCTGTAAAACACTGAGCTTTAGGTTCTGTCATAGAGCATGTTGAAATCAAGGAGGTTTTCACTTAACCTCAGGGGGCTTTGGCTTAGAACTACAGTCCAACCGTTGTGAAATACACAGTTTATTTCTAGTCCTTTGTTAAATGTATTCCAGACGTATTTGCCCTAATTTAGCTCCTAATTCTGTTTAGTTTCCCATATTTTCTCTTTGAAGAACAAAAAAATCAAACAAGAGAAAGCAGGGTTGCAAGTGTCTCTGAAGGGGATGTCATACAGTCAGTCAGTCATCCATTTATTAGCTCAGCAGTACAAAAACTGACATATGCCTCCCTTTTCCAGTTTGCATTGTCCTTTCCCCACCCTCAAACCTTGCTATCAGCCCCAGCAACTAACTGGTATTAAAGACATCCTCTTGCCTTTCAAAAGCAGAAAAAAATTAGCTTTTTTTTCCTTTTTTTTTGATTGTCCCAGTTTAGTCCCTGAGTCTCAATGGGGTTGTGCAATCTGAAATTTGACCTCTTCAAATTGGGTTTGAAGAATGAAATCACAGCAGAAAACTTTTTCTTCACATTTTTGTTCATATTCTTTGTGGCTTGCAATCCTACAGTATCCGAGGGTTCAATTAGGCAGTGTGTGATTGGCAGGTTCCTGAGTTAAATAGCTGGGACGGGATCATACACTTAAAATAGCTTTAAAAGAAACCTGTAGACAGACAATCAGTCAGACAATCTTTTCAGGCGCTTGGAAAGCCCCTACTTTCCTAAGCACTTGCCCTGTAAATGATCTGGAAGTCTTGCACGTAAAGTAGTTTAATATAAAAGATGGCTTGGAGGCAGTTAACATGCAAACATACCCCTTGATGTAATATCTAGGAGGCATTTTTTGAAGTTGTTTTTTTCAGAAGCATTGTTGTTGCTCATCATGAGTGTGACATCACTTCCCCTGACCTAGTGATATGTGTACTCTCTGCACTCTGATTTTTAACTTCTTTAAGATCAAAGCTTCATTTCTTCTGAATTGAAACCTACCTTTCCTTTTGCTCTGTTCTTTTCCAATATCTAGAGGAAAAATTTACCAACAAAGCAAGGGAAAAAAAAGGCAAAAATATTTCCTGTCTCTCCCTGTTGCTAGATTCTGCAATGTGTTGGATAAAACTCCCCCATTTTTGTGCTGCTATACTGTGTTAGAAATCTCAGTTCTGAAGCCTATGTATGCCAGGAAAAATAGGAAAGAATGTCTTACTTTTCTGTTCTTGAAAGAGTGTCACTGCGGGATGTACAATTGTCCATTTTTATTCATAGAAATTTACAAAATATAATCTTTTAAGTTGAGAATTTCAGGAGTAAAGAACAACTTCTGAGTACTACAACATTTGAGCTTAGGGAATCTTATAGAGTCCCTGTTATCGCAAAAAGCCTGACAGACCAGGGGCTTTAAAAGTGGAGCAACTCTTTTTACTTTGGCATTTCCACACCCGCGCCCCCCCCCTCCCCCCCACTCCCAACCTTTTAAAAAAGCTGGAAAGTCTGAACACTCTTTTCCCTTTGTATAGCAGCTCACAAGTTGGAGCGTTTGACCGGCATATTGAAAACCTCAGTTTAGTTCCTAAATTCTGTGGATTTAAATCCAAGTTTCTTAGCTTTGAAGAGTACCCTGTTACTGCTCCTGTTTGAAGAGAAGACGCTCTCTGTCCCTTCTTTTAAAGCTGTTCTACTTGCAGAAAGCCCTCCAGGACCCATGAACCAGGGGAAGGTCAGATGCTTCCCCCACCAGACAAGATGTCACTTGGGAGGAGATGCACCTGCAGGCTCTGAGGGCTCCTAAGGAGCTGAGAGAACGGCTTGGAATCATCACCAGCAGAAAGGGGTAAATTGGACCAGAGCTCTTCCAGATCCAGCGACTGGTCTGCATACGATGCAGTATTTTGTATGTGATGCCATGGAGTGCTCCTCATGAGAAGCTTTTGTGTTTTTTAATCCTAATCTGGAGCCCATAAAACACCAGAGAAGGGCAGGAATTAGTGGCGGCATCTTCTTGCTCTGATCATTTCCTACCAGCTATCTCTGAACAGACCTTCTCAGAGTGCTGGTTTTGTGACGATTTCTTGCTGTAAGGAAGAAGACAGAGACCAGAAGATCAGAACACAGACCTATGAGGTTTTTTTAAAATCAGTGGTGAACCCACAGATTAAACACTGCCAACAGTTTTGATATCCCCCCAGAAAAACCCATATACAGGAGCAAGAATATTTATAGAGAAGAAAAAGAAGTATGGCAATAAATATGAAACAGTTCTCTATGATCTGTTTATCTAACAGATAACAGTTTATGATCTGTTGCATGTATCTCTAAGATACACTAAATAGATTAAGAGGTTTTATTTCAGAGAAGAGAGGCAGTAGGGATATGAGAGAGGGCTAGAAAATGAGTAACAGAGAAGGGGATGGGAAATTATCTACCATTATTTACAATAAAGAGCAAGTAAAAGTACTGAAATTATCATGTAGAAAGAAGCAGGCAAAACAATACGTGGAACTTTTTAACAAAAACTTCTACAGAGGCCAAAAATATGAGTGGATTCTATGTTTTTATGCATATGCATGTGTGCATAAACAAACACACATATATACATACTAGAAACAATTGTCCTCAATCAGTCTTCAGTAGGGGAAGTCTCTCAACCTGCAAATGCTTGGCAAGTGCTGCCAGGACATGTCAAAGTATTACTCTTGTACATAATTATGTCTCTATACTCTTTTGCTAAGCACTCTTTCCCTAAGTCCCTCACTTGCTCTTTGCAATCCCTTACACACTGTGTGAAGAAAACTGAGTCACACAGCAGCAGGTTCCAGGTGCAGCACAGGACACCATGAGAAGAAGCCAACGCAGACTGTACCTACCAATATTGTGAAGACCTGTCTTTAAAAAGGACACAGGAAATCCAAAAATTAAGAAGGCATTAAGGAAAACTGAGTCTGCAGGGATTGGGGTTGAGCTGAAGAGCTCTTCAAGCTGTTAATTTGTAATAGCTGAAGAGAAATTCTGCTCTTAGGAAAACAACCGTAGGAAGCTTTTATAGGGCAAAAGACTAGGTTTCTTGTCCTCTGTGGTTACTGCTAATGTACAAGCCAGGGAGGATTTTAATGTTACTTTTCTTTCTCTTTCTTTTTACTGGTTGAAGAGTTGGTTATATGGAAGTCTAACTTTCCTAATTAACACAGCAAAGCCCACCATGCTTAAGACTTTTTCTGAAATTAAAATTTTTGAGGCTGAAACTTTTGAGACTAGCAGGGCAGCAGTATAGGAGGAGTACCTATGATAAGTCTTTGTATTTCTCGATTTTTAGTTTAATATGATATTACCAGCTTTAAGCCTTTGACAGCTTCCTGTGTCATACAGAATGGGTTATGAAGATCCCAGTATGACATTAATGGGAGAACTATAGAGACTTATAAACTGTATCAGGCAAAACTTCCAAGAAAAATCGATGCAAATGCTCCCCTACCCTTCCTTATTCAATGAACTTACTCTTAAGATAGATAGTACTGATGTCCAAGAGAGTTACGGGAAAATATGCATGTGGCTTCTTCTGTAACCTGAGAACTGCCATAATCTTAGTGAGAAATTATTCCATTTTCTGTAGAGGATTACTTCCATGAGGTTACAGAGCCTGAGTGAGTGGGAATTTCCAAGCTGTCCTACACAATAACTTGCAGTTTTAGGAAGATTAAAGAAAAAGAGCCAGGTTGGGAATTTTTAGTTGGTTTTAGTTGAATTTTTCGCTTGTTCTGATTAGAAGAGCAGATGATACTACTGAAGAAAACCATGAAGCATATAAAGATTATGAGTATTTTGTTTTCCATAACTGGCATGGTTTAAAATATGTTCTAAAATATTTCTCTTATTCTCTTAATGTGTTCCATACTGAATTCTTTACTTATGATAGTATTTTTCATCATTCCTTACAGAGGACTGTGCCCTTAACTATTTAGGCAATTAATAGAACCCTGCCATAATCAAGAGGAGGAACTAACCCCTCAATTTTTTAAGTTTCTTAGAAGTAAATGTCTGCCATACATTTTTCGTTTTTGATTTACAAAGCTGGGTTGCTTTGGAGAAATCAAGTCAATGTAGTGGTTCCAAACACTCCCCCTAAACCCCCAAAGACCCAATACCTTAAAAGTAAGATTTTACACATCTCACCCTAAAACAAGCATTTCAAATTTGTTGAATGAATCTCACCCTAATATGCCTGTTTTCTTCTAGCCCATTATTAAGAAAACTTTTCGGTATCCTTCCCACGCCACCGCACTGCAGACATCTGACAGTACAAACATTGCATCCAGAGTTCGTAGACAGCGTGAGGTCGCAAGTGGAAATCATGATGAAAGAAATATATTATTTTGGTCCATACCAAAGGCAACCTACTTTATGCTATCCTACCTGCTGCTGAAACATTTGGGTAGAAAATAAAAATTACACTTTCCCCTAACAGAAAGGGGTGAAACACAGGTAATAAGGAAGCAGAGAGTTGGGGCAGTAGTGCAGGGTCTGATCTGCAACAAGGAGCAGATCCGAAATTGGCATTTTGAAGTGATGAACAGAAGAATAATTGTCTGAGGACCAAGTGAGGTAGGGTCAATGTAGTGCAGGAAGTTGGTGAAACCTGCTGGCTTGCAAATCAGGACTGTCAAAACCCCCCCCTCACTAAAACAAAACAAACTACAAAGGCATCCCCCTCAAATTTTCACCGTGAAGGAGTGAAATAGTTTCCAAAACTTTTTCTTTACTTATCTGGCCCAGCACATGTGAGTACTCTCCATTCAAAGAATATCATTATAGTTTGTTGTTATGGGATTCAGGTTAGAGTCTGGAATTCAATTGGCATCTTCTAGCAAGTTCCTTTGCAAGGCAAAAGGGTGAAGAGAGCCATAGCAATTCCCAGTACCTATAAGAGTGTATTTATCAGCATTATTGTAAAGACTTCTTATGTCACTTTTCTACTGAAAGTTTTGTTCCATCATCAGATATTCACATTTCTCCTGTCCCTGCTTTGAGGCAAAGTTCTAGCTGTTTCTTGCTCTTGCATGTGCTGAAGGTTAAATATGTTTCAGCTGTAAATCTGCAGGTAGGGCATGAGGTTTAGTTCTGTGCCATATTATGGGCAGGTACTATACACAATAAGTTCTGAAATTTCTTACTGTGTTTGAAAGACTGAATGAATTCTGTAAAACATAAGGTCATTTCTGAACTCCCTAGAAAACTGAGCTGTGCTAGAGCAAAAGTCATCTGTAGAGCAGGTGATCTGAAATGGCAGAGACCTCTGGATGAAAAGGATGCTCAGAGCTGGCAGTGAGGAAGGAAGAAGAAAAGCTTTAAGGGGGCAGGTCAGAGGCCTGGTTCACTGGGAGAGGAGTGAGATCGCTGAATGTCTTAGAGAAAAATCTCACTTTTGTTCAGATACAGATACATGTTTATACTCATCTTTGCTTCAGTTATACTCCTTCAGTAAGTGAGTGGTGTTTAAAACTCGGGAGCGTAACCAGCCCCTGAGAAACATTATTGCTGAAACTCAGTTCACAGCCCATGTGGCTGCCTTTTGCTCATGCTTGTCTCGTTAGAGCCACTTGAGTCCCCACCAGCCTGAATGGAACAGGAATAGGAGAATAGATTATTTTATGTGGAAACTATTGCATGGTAGACCATAGAGCTACACTTTTATACTTTCACAGAAGTCTATTCCCAGCTCTCATGATTTTACAAAGGTTTCCCCAGGTTCCTCTCACAAATGATGTGAAGCAAAGTTTTGAGAGAAGAAGAGACCATTTAACTGAAGACTTTCCTTGCAGTGAGGGTTGGCCAGTGTTTTAGTGGAAGCAATTTAATTTCTTCTCTCCTGGTTATGGACTGACTGATAAAAGCCCCCCTTTGTGCTCCCCCGTGGCTGTTGACCTCATAAGTGCAGAGCTGCCGCTGCTCCAGCGTGGCAGTGTGGAGCTGCCATCTGGATTTAGTGACACTCCACACGAATAAAGAGCTGGTGTGGGACTGCTGGGGAAAGAAGTGACTTTGTCTCAGTGCTTTTTCTGAGAGAGGTGACACTGCCGGGCCCCTTCCATTGTACGCGCTAGAGCAGGTAGCAACGGTTCAGGCTATTGATCAAATGAAGAGATGTTGTCAGCCCCTTGAAGTCTGAACCATTAAAAGGGATACATATGGTAGGAGAATACAAGCCCAGCCATGCACATCTCTGCAAGTCAGAGGCAGGCTCTTCCAACTCCATAGAACTTTTGAATTAATTTAACTTTTAGACATCAAAAGGTAGACAAAAAATAGAAACAGCCAAAATATATGAAAAAAAGTAATTGAATTAGAAGAACACATCATATTACGGTATTTCAGTCACATTCCTGCCACACTGGGACCCAGCCAGAAAATTCCCAAGTTTTACAACCCATTATATGTACTTTGCACTTCAAACTTCTATGAAACAACTAATATCCTGAAAAACATTCCAAAAATAAGATAAGGAAGTGAGCTTATATGGTGGACCTTGCAGCTCAGCAGTGGGAAGAGGTTTGTTGGTATTGCACTGCATCAGGTCAAATTTCTAGGAGTGGTAGAAATGGTTCCTGGAGCTGCATGTGCATGATTTGTCTACAGCTTGTATGTAATCTTTTTCTTACCTATCTTTGCTGTACTATTCCCTCTCTCTTCTATCCTACAGTCTCCGTGTACATATTCCTAGCAGTTTTGGATCACATAACACAAATCAGCTCCTTGTCCATTGTACCTGCTGCTGTTTTACAGATCCGCTGTAATTTGCTGTCCTTTTGTTGGGCTCTTTGACTTCTCTCATCTCCCAGATCTCAAATGCTGGGATGTGCAGACAACTGGCTTGCTACCATTTTACCTGTACCATGAGTGAGCTCATATCACACCTTTTCCTTAAGCATCAGCTCTAATTTGGAGGACCACTCTATTAAAAAAATTCTCTACAGTCTTTTGCTGGGCTTTATATGTCATGGCCATCACTTATTTTCTTCCTGTAAATTTAACACAAAACATTGTTTAATTTAGCATGAGAATCTGTTGCCTTGTAGCTCCTGTTATCTAAAAAGAAAAGCATTTTCAGCTCATTGTTACACATTAAAAGCTGTTTTCTTTTCTATCTATGTCTTTGTATCATCATCAAATTAAATAATTTCACTATTCAAGTTGGTACGTCATTCAGGGATATATTTTGCATGAAAGGCTCAAATCAGAATTCATTTACAAAGTCCAATATAGTATTCTCGTCTTGAGGCTGGACTCTTTCAGAGACAGTAACATACACCAAAGTGTCTCATGTTATCTTGTTACTATGGAAACAGTGATGCAGAACTGTTATGGGTGGAGATCTGTGACATTCAAAAGCACAGTATAAAACTGATATACTCCATAGCCTGCATTTTTATCCATCCTTAGTGCTATATAATAGCGTAGCATAATAGTTGTGATAGTTATCTTGCTCATGTGTATGGGTAAGTAATATCATGTGAAAGAGGAAATAATAAAAGAAAGTTTGCGACTGAATAGGGAATAAGAAATCCAGCCTTCTGCCACTGATTTACTGTATGTCTTTGGAAAATACTTTTGACTACATCAGTCTGTGTCTCACTTCCCCATCTGTAACATGCCCTCTTTTTCATTCTGTGCTTGTTTCCATGATTTAGGTAACAAAGCTATTAATGCAAGAATACTTCCCACTGTTGGTTTAGAGTGTGTGGCACAATTTTGGGAAGGGTTATTTAGGCAACAGCAGTTAAAAAAGAGACATGATATGTCCACTGTAATAGAGCTATAAAAAGACATTTTGCTATTAGAAACAAAGCATATTCTACAAACAGAATTTTTTACATGGTAGATGACAGTCATTCCATGGAGCTGGAATGGTGAATGAGATAAATATTTAAGGCCTGCGGAAGTAACGAAGAAGAACAGAAAGTGATAAAGCAATGTGATATGTAACCACAAGGAATAACACTGCATTCTGAAGGGAAATTTGTTTGCAGGAAAACTCATCTTTTTTTTTCTAATAATAATAATTGATTTCACAGCAGAATATAATTTTCCTCTACACAGCCTGCCATGTTTCTGTTCTAACTTCAGTAGCACATCTCCTCTCTGGCTTTTAACATGGAAAAGATGTTTCTAAGCATGTTATTTGTAGACTGAAGCTTCCTTTTGGAGTTGGTTGTTAATTGTTCTTTTTAATAAGTAAGATATTCACAGAAGTATTTTTTTATTAGTATTACTATTTAGTCTTCCTCATAGGTTTTGTATTTTTAATGAAGTCCCTAGCTAGCAGATAAAGAAAAGTTTATTGAAAGAATGAATTATTTCATAAGAGACCTTTAGGGAAAGATTATTCCCTTAATGAATGGTTATATTTACTATTTACTCATTTGTATCGTAATGCCTGGAAGTGTAACCACAGGCAAAGCGGCATTTTGCTGGGTGCCAGACAAACACTGACTCAGACAAGAGACTAGCTACTGTGTTCCAGTGATTCAAACTTAGAAACTACAATATCAAAGCAGGGTGGAATTGGCATAAAAAAACCATTTGAACTTCAGCCTCTCAGTTTCTTTGCTGCTGTTGGTTTACAGGAGGTCTATGCCAGATTTGTGTTTTTTGTGCTGATAAGCCTTCATCTCCAATTTCTGGCAGCAATTCTGAAATGACACTCTTTGAAATATTTCAGTTGCTTTCTGCTATGGCAACTATGAATGAACTGATGACTGATGGTTAAAAGGATTGCTAGTTGCCTACATAAAGGTGTTTTGTTACCTTGAATTCAGGGGACACCCTACTTTCTGTGCTGCTTTCTTTATTTAGACTGCTTGTAAGTACTCATGGCATGAGTGTTCCACTACTGCTCATGCCAACATTCCTCATTTCTGGAAGACTGCTTGAGCTTCCCAGGCCCAACCCCTGCCTCCCTCCTCCCCCCCCCCACCAGTTCCTCTTCTGATGAAACTTTTATTTTAAAAATGCGTAAGATTTTCTGACAGTCGGTGTGAAAAATGGGCAGCTGTGCTGTTTTGTTTTAAGCGGCTGTCCGACCTGTTTAATTATTATGGCTATTTCTCTCAGTGTCAGCATCCAAAAGTCTTAGAGAAAGTCCAGCTCAGCCTTCTTAGTATCAAAAATTTATACATTTCTGATGTAATACACCTGAATAAATTCTAACCACCAAAATGAGAAATACTGAGAAGGTCAGTGTGGTGAGGCTTGGATGAAGGTGTGAGATGCACAAGTAATTTTGATTAAGAAAAATTGTCATGTTTGGGGGATGGAATCAATCTGTTACTGAAAATCTGCTGCTGCCCCACATGCCTACAAATTGCCCTTGCATTGTGTTTTAAATGCAGATAGATCCTAATTTTTAAATTTCATACAGTAGCTTATTTGTCATAGGAGGAGGAATCAGTGCCTTGGAGTGTTATGCAAGGTCTCTCAAATTCGTTACTTCATGAAGTGAACAACAATATATTCTTCTCTTACAAATCCCTGTTGTCGCCTGTGATCAGAGAACCTAATTCTCCAAGAAGTACAGGCAGAATGATATCACTCCTGCAGTTTGTAACAAAAATGGTTCATACCCGTGGTCCCAGTCCTTCCACATTGGCCTAAATAATTTGCTGCTTTGATCTGCCACACAGCACTACCGTGGGCCTTCATCTTCTCTAATTTCAGGCACCTTAAGGTTGGACTTCTAGACTGAGCCAACTTTTAGCTTTATTATACTTGTCTTAGGCGCCTAAGACAGGATCATGTGTGCTTTCTTTTGAACTACCTTAATTTCAGAATCTGTGCTTTTAAATGGATGAGATGAATCCCCACAATATGCTTAACTACAAAAATAATTATTTTTTATGCTTTCTTTATATGTGTATTTACAGGTATTTGTAATTTGAGGTAAACCAAATGAAACATATTCCTTTGCTCACTCATCTAAATTTTATAAAAAGATTTTCAGAAATCATGCAGAGATATGGTTCTGATATTGTTATAAATTATTTTCAAATAGGAAACCTTGAATGTATATGTTTTGCTTAATGGCTCATATCACGGTCCTGAAAAGGGCCATGAATAAACTCTAGGCAATTCTACTGTGCTGAAAGAAAATAAAATGTATTTCCTGGAGAGAGAGGAGAATGTCTTGATTTAGGAAATGCTGAGAGGCAGAGATTGTCTTGGTATGTGTTTATGCACAATGTGTTTTCAGCACTTGACAGGCTTGGTGATGCTTTAATAGGAAACCTCACCATACATTCAGATTTTTCTCCTCTTCCTTACTGCTAAGGGATGAATTTCCAATAAAAGGTCAGGGAATGCATTTTTGCTGTTGAGCTCCCAAGTGCTGTGTGTCAGAAATACAATCTACTTGGCACTGATTCTGCTTCAGCTGCAGTAATCGCAGTTGAAAGGAGTAACTTCAGTATATTCAGAGCAACATTGTCATGACTGAGCTGCTGTGGCAGTGCCTCCTCTTCAAGCAGCCAAGCTCTGCCTCAGTCTCAAGGTATCTATTCTGCAAAAACTCAGCTAGTCTGTTTGGTAGTGGATGTTTTCTTGTGCTTGATCTATCTCCACAAGTAAGAGCTTGGACCAACAACAATGCTTTGCTGAAGAGTTGCTGACCCTTCCCCTCAAGAGAGTTGTGGAGCTTGAGCAGAGGAGGTCTCTCAGTGTAGCATTAAGAGACTGATTGTTATAACAGTCTTGGATTGAGCCTCAAGTGTTAGAGGAGACATATGCTGAATGTTTCTGCAGGGTGTTTCAGTGGGACTCAGGAAATGCCATATTTATGCATTTATAGTGCTTTCTCCTTTCTCTTGTTATAGCTTAAAGCTAAAGACATCTGCCCATCCTATCTCCTGAAAATGCTGTCTTATTTCACAGTGGCAAAATGCAGAAATGTTTTGAGATAAAGCAGAATGTAATGAATTTACCCACTTGAATAATAACATAAACATCACAATTGTTCCTTCAGAACATAGTAAAGGTTAAGACAGGCTTGGAAAGAAGGAGGATGAAAATAGACTCATGAGTAGCGTGTATTTGAATCTAAGCCTCTGTGAGTGCTAACAAAGATCATGCCAGTCTCTGGGAATAGTTTGTTTCACCAAACCTGTGGAAAACAACAACCCAAGATCCATGGAGTTCTAGATTTCAAGTACAACTGTAGAGATGACTACTTGGTGCAGGCCAAAAATGAACCACAGAGTCTGGGACTTAGCTAACTTTACCAGTAACTGCTCCAGAGGAAGACTGGCCTCTGACAGTGCCATTGTGCTCATTTTCCCATACTGAGCACTCCATTTTTCTTTCAGGTAATAACGTAATGCCTTTTGAGCTTTTGCAAATCCACAGCACTTCATTACCAGACCAGGGCTTTGGTGATTAATTTGTTGCAGCAATGAGGTGCTGCCTGAAAATGGACTCCTGAGGAACAAAGCAGCCCAAGTGAGTTGCACTTGGTTGTGGAAGTTTTCTCTTGTCTCTGTGGTGTTCTGTCTGTATAGCTGGTCTGGCAGGAAATTAAGAGAAATCCAGTGATAGACATGAAAGATAGAAAGACTAAGAGGCTTGAAAATAAATGAGGGACTGTTCTTTATAGCAACATTTGGACCTATGTTTTTATGGACATAATCAGATTCTTAGGACTTGTAATTTCAGCTAATCGAGCTGGGAGAGATGGTTGTCTTTTAGTGGTGCTTTTAATGTCTCTCCATTGCTTTTCTTTGTGATATTGTCTTTGTGATACCTGTACACAACATTATGTCAATTTTGAGGAACTTAATTTCAAAAGAACATTTTGCAAGGCACTAAGATCAGTGATATTTGGATCAACATATTAACTATTAGCTATAGCCCAGCAAGGTATAGAGGAAATGAAGAGCTGAGGTAGCTCCTGGGCACTGACTTGTGCAAATGGATTGTGTTAAGTTCCTGTCTTGTAGCAGGACACAATGGGGCTTCCAAAGAGGCTAATGTTATTTCTGTATTTATATACAAATATAGTCTATTTCTTTAGGATACAGAAAGTTTCAGGTGTTTCACAGAGTTAGAGAGCAGTGACAAATTAAAGCAAGGACCTATCTAATAAAGAGGAAGATTATGTTATATTTCAACAGAGTTGTAAAACAAATTTCACCGGCTTTATACAAGAGCAGTCTTTGAATGGCAAACTTTGTTCTCCTCTCTCCCTGTGCTAACCTCTTGAAGCAGTCATTAAATATTCATTCCAACAGTTATTTTGTCTCCACTTTAGACTCTTTTGCCTTCTTGCAGGTGAGAATTTCTAGTGCCAAGAGTAAACTTCTTATTGTTTGTGTATATGGCACTTCCACTGAATAGTAATGAATGCAGAACACACTGAATGGCAGGCTAAAATTTATTCTGGACCATAGGTTCCTGGGACTTCAATTATTCTTTGCTATAATCATGTCCTGCAGTCTTTTTCATGCTGTGGCTTCCTTTGTGCCATCAGTGTGGCACAGAAGCCATGACTCAAAAGACCCCTGTTACTACGAAGGAAAATGATAAACAGATAATAAATATAAAAAATGTGTTGCAGAGCTGATTAAAAATATAGATTTTCATGTATGTCTGTGTGCATTGATTTCCCCTGGATTTAGAAAAAGAATTACCAACACAGGGTGAGAAAAATCTGGTGTAATCTAAAAGAAAAGGGAAAGAAAAAGAAAAATCCTCTTCTAAGATTCTCAGTCAACCTTTTAAACTCAGTATGTCTGTATATATAACTTAATACTTAAATGCTTTCCTGGACCAAATCATGAATATTTCTTAACTGCTGTAGATGGATCTTATAGTGAACTGGACCAAAGCTCTAGTCTGCACATCACCTGGCATATTTAGTGATTATGATCTTTTTCAGATAGTCAGCATAATTTTTATTCCTGTGATAATGGTAAGTGAACTTTGGAAAGTATTTTATATTAGGAAAGAAAAACATGCAGTATTCATTATGTCACTCCTCAGGGAAAGTATACTGACAAACAGGATCTGCTTTGCAGAAGGGTGGCTTTATAGCCTTATTTTTGACTTGTATAAAAAAAGAAAGAAGAAAAAGAGTCACATCCCCATGAGTCCAGATTTTGTGTTATTAAAGCCTGCCCCTATCTCTGTTGATAGCTTCTACCAGTACCTGGTAAACTGGGCCAGACATGTTTCCCCTTCATGAGAGAAACCTGCCAAAGACGACTCCAAAACCCGAAGCAGTGAGAAAATTCTGTATTTCTGAAGAAAAAGGAAATTTAATTGTCTCTACCGGACACTGGTGGAAGTCAAAGAAGGCTTGTGATTCAGTGTTTTTAAGAGGAAAGCCAAAAGCAAAGGTGAAACTGTCTTCTTAATAATTTTTTTTTCAAGGGCAGGTTATGGCCAAATACCACAAATACTTTCAAGGAGCATCTCAAAATAGTACTGAATGTTGGAAAAACAAAAAAGTGCCTTTTAATAGAGCCACTCCTGAGATTTATTGTAAATGTTGGATGTGACCTAAGTCTTTCATAATGTGGGCTGCCTCTCCATACAGATCATGCCCCCTCCCATCCATGGACACACAGCCTTCTTCCTTTCCTTCCAGAGATCAAATAGTATCTGTATGGCAAGCTCAGCAGTTCCTGACATGGAAAAGCACTATGTAATAAATAAGTAATAAATTAATATTTAATTAAAACTTCTTTTAATGAAAGTTAGCACCTGAAAGGGGGTGGAGAGACAGACATATGTGACCAGTAAGCTCTCTGTAAGAACTGCAGGGACCACTTTGCAGAGGCTTACGTAAAAAGCAGATGCTTACATTATAAAAAAGAAGACCTATTCTATCACTTAACTGACTATATAGTCAATGCAGGACTAATACTGCGTGGAATGTAATTATGTGGCCTGAAATCCCTGTGTGGTCGTTCAGACTGCAGTCCTGTGGTCCACTGGCCAAAGCTGCAACTCTAAAACCACTATTTGACTTCACTTGTTCTTAGAACTAGTGTGTAGTTTTTGTTAAATACAGGTCAGGAGATCATTATGTGGATGACTGCCTGTTGGGACTATTTCTGCCTTTCTTTAGGTAGAAATTTTTCTGCTATGGTTGGTTTCTGTCGATTTATGTTTCCATAACGTAAAGGTGGGTATGCTAAAGGAAGGGCGGCTGCAAACTGTTCAGCTTTCCATGGCTACTTTCTGGTTTCTGAAAAGTTACTGCAACAAAAAACAGGTTGTATGCTCCTTGCTTGTTATTATCTAGTTTTGCTCAGGCTATTCAGTGGATGGAAGAAGAATGTAGATTTTTGGTAGTTATAGAAGAAGTTACAGGAGGATCAATTAATTCACTATGTTCTTTTCTGCTGATTTGCCTTGCTCTGTGCAGAGAGAGGGTTTAGTGCACTCATAATGGCTATGCTTTTGAATAGGTATATCTAAGTGAGTGGAAAAACATTCACCTTTTCACATTCAACCCAGTTCAGCCCACGTATTAATATTCCTTGCATTTTCTTGTGCATCTCCTCAGAGAGCAGATTAAAATTAAAATTCTGCCAAGGCTAGGTAGCAGAAAGGATTAGTGAGCTAGGTCTTCACCTCTAGAGAGAAAGGTGACATGAAAATGATTGGACTGGACACATCCTTATTCTGGAAACTATTTGTATGGATAAAAAATTCTCCATGCAACTGACAGTTTGTGCTGAAGAGATATCCAGGACAAAAAATAGCAAAAGGCTGAAGGTCAGGATTGAAGTACAGCACATTGAGAGGGTTATACAGACTGCATGTTTATCTCAAGCTATTAGCATTTAATTTTCAAGATCAACTGGCAAAACTTTAAAAATTATTGTGCCCAATCCTCCCACACAAACATCCTTTCAAAAGCTCTGAAACAGATCAATAAAACATCCTAAAAACAACAAAAAAATTGACCAGTGGAATAAAAAAACCCTCTCCTGTCTCATAACTGCTTTGTAATTGAAAGGTTAAATGTAGTTTTGAGGAAAAACTTCAATGGGATTTTCTCTTAGAAGAGCAGAGAACTATTTGAGAAATAAAAAATGAACACTGCACTACTCAATTTCATGCCTGTGTCAGATTTAGGAATTGGGCATTTGGCCTAAATTGTAAGGATGAAGATAACTATTGTAAGTACAGAAAGGGGACCAGTAAATGTAATTGAAGGAATGTCCTTGCCTGCAAAACTCACCTTGCAAATCTTTCACTAAAAATGGCAGAAAATAATCTTTCAGAACCTGTCCTTGCTTTTTGTTGCCATATTGTTAATGTATGGGAAAACTGGGACATACCCATACATTATATAGACAGTCCACTGAAGGTGTGAGTATATAGAAATGATACACAAACATAGTCCCAGATCATCAACACCCTTAAATACAGTATCTCCACTGTTTGACTATTATTAGCAGGAAACCCCCACCAACGGTGCAGTCATCTGTGCTTCTGAAAAATGTAAATGTCAATTTTTGGTCTTTAAAAATTATTAAGCTTAGCAAAAGGTAGCAATTTCCAGTGTTTGCTTGCTTGGTAAGATGCGGGAGAGTGAGCATTACTCCTGAGAGCTGCCATTGGTTAGCTGGAGGGAAAATGGATATCAATTATACATAATCTAAGAAGCCTCTGCATAATAATCAGGCCCAGTAGGGGCTTTGGGGCAGCTTCGTTATTCTCTTGTAAACACAAGAGCCCAGATAGACATGTCAGTCAGGAGTAGAGGCTGCAATTCTTCCTTTTTAACACCTTCACATTCTATTGCTTCAATATGCAAACAAGGCTGTTTAGCTGAGGGTTGAGGCTGTGCTAATGAGCTCCCTGCACTAACCCTGAAGTAAAAAGGTTCTGTTTCACAGCTGCTCAGAGACTAGCTCCTCTGGGCATGCTCAGGTATTGGAAAATAATTCCTTTTAAACAGAGAAATGCCAATCAGGATTTCTTGCATTCTCTTCTCTTTTCTCAGGGTGCTAATGCAATTACCTCATAACTTCTGAACTTTTTATGGTGGTGGAAAAATGTTTTGTCTTAGATTTATGTATTTTCATCACCATAAAGAAGAACAGACCTGGAAAATTTAGCAGATGTAAAAATCATATCCTCCCTTTATTCCTGGAGGACCATAACGAAGGGTAATTTTCACATTTTCTTCTTAAAGGTGGTCGGTCCTCTTATCCCCCTCACCTCCATGTGTCTCTTCATTTCAGCATAATTTCCATTTCCTTTTAGCTGGTCCATGTCATAAGCGACAGAGGAGGCTCCTAGGGCAGTGCTGCCAACTTGGTTCCTGCTTGACACTGAAAAGGCCAACTTCTATTGGTTTGGGACCTTGAATCTGTCCTAAAGCTAGGTTTCAGGGCATTGCTGAACTTAACCAACTGCATAATTGCCTTGGCAAAAGCATGCAGACCCCATGATAGTCCTTTATGGACCAGCCAACATTTAGAACTTATGATGTGAAACATGGCGATCTCTCGAATATCCAATTATTCTTACGAATAAAGCAGTTTTCTGCTCGGAACAGTGAGAAATCCCCGCTGGGTTAATTTAGAGTCTGATAGAAATCATTTGGGTTTTCTGTTTAAAATATGGCAGCGTATGATTTCTGATACAACTCTGTGAGATGCTCCCTGTCTTCCTTCATTCATTCACCCCCTCTTCCTCAGGACTGTGCCTTCTAGCAAAATGACACAGGAGAGCAGACCCATAGGCACAGCCACAAAAATGTCTGTCAAGTGCAAGGCACAACCATCTCAAACCATAGCGTGTTGCTATGAAGAGAGACAGCACATTTGTAATATTTAGCAGTCAAATATTGTGATCTACTCATTTTCACTTTGTTATTGGTTGGATTTCTAATGGCTGTCTCCACGTGTGACAATCCACATTACGGAGTCAGTGGGAAAGTCTCAGCTTTGTAATATTTCAGCACTTAAATTATTTATTATGTTAGGTTTATGGCATATTAAAACCCTGCTTAGACAGGTAGAGCCAACTCCTTTCAGCCTTGCTGAAGCTCATTAAATGGCCATCATAACTGGACAGACTTAATTGTGTTACATCCAAATAATTCTGTCATTTGAATTCAAATCCAAAGCAAGTGGTCTACCCAGAAATCTCACTTATTTGACTGTGACTGGCAAATTATTACAGTATGATGCTGTATGCAGTTTACTTATGGCAAGTTAGTGAAAATTTACAAGTAAAATTAACAAACTGAAATAAAATGTGACTTTGCTTGTTTCAGAGTGTTATTAGATTATGCCATGCCATTTTAGTACTAGTGTCCTCAGACAGCAGAAAACTCATTTATTCATCTTTTTTAAAGTTGTTTTAAAAATAATAGTTGCCAGTGGTTACATTTTTCTGTAGTTTAGAATTCAATTTTTCCAGCTCAGAGAATAAGCGACTGAAAAAATATTTGCTTTCCGTTCAGGTCACCTTTCCAAACATCAGTTTACAACTCTTCAGTTCACTTTGCATGGTCCAAGTGATGAGCTTTTAAGCTCTGTTATTATGTAATTATTCTATTGCCTTATAGCTCTTGATAAGGAAGAATGCTGAGGCAATTAAACCACTTTTCTGGGACTCAGAGGACACCCTCTTGTTCTGGAAAGTGTGTGTGTCTTTTTGGGCAAGTCAATTAACATTAAGGTTTTACAAAACACATTTAGGAATTTAGATACTTTTGCAAAAACTCTCTAAGTGCTGCCTCTTTATGCAGGTATTATCCCTTATAGCTGGATTAGAGGTGTTTCAGGGGTCTGTGAGCCAGAGGAGTGCCCAGCTCCAGCATACGCAGAAAGGTTTGACACCGAAAAGAGCATTTTTCTTTCCTTTATTTTGTATTTTGTTTTGTCTATTTATGCTTCAAGCAATCAGGACTAGAATGCCTTATGCTGTTTCCATGTGGCAAAAAAACACACTCAGGAGTAAAAATACCATTCTGACTACTAATATTCTACCAGTCATCTATCAGGTAAGGACATCTGTACATAGCCATTTGCTTTCTATAAAAGTAAGGTTAATCTCATATAAGTATTAAAAACCAATGAGATCCTTTAATTGAATTCATATAAAATTTAGCATTGACATTTTTGCTCCTTCAAGAGATAGTAACAAGGTTATGATCCCAAAAGGAACAAAACACCCTAAAAAATAATAAACTGTGTAGTGTGTGAAATAATGACCTGTAGTGTATCACTGGGAGAACTGTGCAATGGTTTTATATTTGGTTTTGATAGTTAAAAGAAGGAAAGATTGAGCTATGCAAAGTAGTACCTATAATACCATTTTTTCCATTGTAACCAAATACTTAATACTTCATTCTACTAAAAAATGCCTTGTGTTGTGCTTCAAGGAAGTGATGTTCAACCAACAGGCTGAGAGAGTCCCAAACCCCAGACAAATTATATCAGTTCACTGAATAATTTCCTACTTCTCTTGGATTTTGCAGAAGGTTTGTAAGTTCTCATCATGCAAACTTCTTGTTTGAAAGGTTAAACACAAAAAATAAAGGACAGTAGAATGCATTTAATCACTCTTGCCATACTTTCCCCTTCTTTTTAATCACATATAAAAGCCTTTCTTTGTTTTATTTCTTTGTTTATTTCTTTGACTTTATGTATGTAACTATAACACATCATAGGCAATAGTAGCTAGCTGGATACTGATTTTTGATATTTAATGTATTGTTGTATTTTAAAAATAATTTTAAAAAAATTGTACACAAATATTATTGAAGAAAATACCCTTCTTCCAGTGCAACCAGGCTGTTGGAGGCAAGGAATTCAAGTGAGGTGGACCAGTAGCCTGCTGGTCTGTGGTATAGGTACTTAATACAGCTTTGACTTAAGAGGGCACAGATTGTCACAGATCAGGGCTACTAGCCATGGGCTGACTTTGGAGGTGGATATATATATATATATATATATATATATGAAGGGGAATTTGTTGTCTTCTCTTGAATATACCTGAAATAATTGATTCTGTTTGGCTACACAAGGGATTGTCCACCCTGGCTTTGGAAATGGCGTGGATCTGTGTTGTGCATTGGAAAACAAAATATTCTTGTAGTGGGATCATCCTGGGATTTTCCCTGGGAAAATAAGCAGAACTCCCATCAGTAAGACAGCAACAAATGAAACAGAATAGTGAAATAGACTTTGGGATAAAGGCTGTGGCTGCAGGGTGGGGACGGAGATAAATCTGGCCATGATACATGCCAGTGTGAATCACCATTTCGGTGGTTGGAGGCAGATACTGCTATGCTTGAGTCTCTGTCTGGCATCCTGGTGAGTCTAATAATGTCTTCATTATAATACATTCATTAAGATTACTTATTTATTAATATTGTTTTCCTTCCCTTGAAAAAAAAGCAATTTGGTTTCTAATTACTTTCATTAAATACTTTTAGTCTGTGAATGTTTTCAAATTAAGCACTGATTCCATGAAATCATTCCAGGTACTGTTTTAGCTGCAGGTCATTAATTCTATTTTTTAAAGTATTAATACAGATAAAGGAACTTTGTCTCTGTCTACTAAAGTGCCTGAAGTGAACTTTTTTCCCTCTACTCCTGCTAAATTACTAATTAATTCGATGTACCTCAGAGATGACAGCCTTTGAGATTGGCAAAACTTGTGTTTTGAACAAAAGTTTATTAAGAGGATGGTTAGTGCTCTTGATGACAGATTTGAGGAGAAAATTATATTCCTTCCTTTTTTTTTGTTTCCTTAAGCAATATCACAGAGTGAAGCGGTTGATTAGAACAGACATAGTGTAATCAAAATTGTGCTAACTTTAATACAATAATAGAGATCTCCTGCCTCAAAGGAAAACATTACATGTCTTCTCATGGGAAAATGTTATTGATGTGTGCAACTTCAACCCCTGTGGGAAAGCCTTAGGTTCAGAGTGGAGTTGTAGTTGTCGGCGCCAAACCCATGACAGGTGAAGTTGCATAGGAAATGTGCACCCTGTCACTTCGACTCCTTCACCACACAGAGAGGAGAAACAAGGAAAGTCAGGACTGAAGCGGTTGGATTGGACTGTTAAAAGTATTCTTGGAGTGCTTGAGCTCAGCCTGTCTATCCTGGGGTAGATTTGCTGAGGAATTAAAGCAGCGTTTCATAGTGCACATCTTAAAAGCAGAAATGCTTCTTCATGCACTTGAAAAGTACACTCCCATTTCCATCATGCTCTCATTCAAATGTATTGTGGAGGCTGAGCTGATACCTAGGGCATTTGAACATGCAGATGCAGGAGCTCTTACCAAGAAATTAGGTAATTTGTTGTTATTTGATAAGTCATCATATATATTGAAGAAGGGCTGAAAGCCAAGGGAGGAAATTCTGGCTGTGATGAATATCAGAGATTTGCCAGTGATTTCAGCCTTTACCTGTAAAACTACTCCAAAGTTGTATTTTTAGATGGTCTGCCTTCCTCTGTAAGTCTTCCTTGTTTAGCTTAGTTTTGTTTCAATTATTTCCTCAACTCCTCAACTGGGGAGCTGTGAAGGAAAGATAGTAGATGCTAAGAAAACTGTTTACTCTGTGAGCAGAGACTGTATTTCAGATATTGAAACCTTCATCTTGCACGCACTCACCATTGTTCTGAACGCTCTGAGGAAGGAAACAATAGTTGTGTTGCAAAGCATTTGAAGCCCAGTGTGAACCTGAATTTTCACACATAGAACAATAATGTTTATTCCCCAATGGCTGAACTCACTTTACCAAAGAAAATTCTGCTTTTGGGCAATGTAACAGATATCCCTTTGTTATTGACGTGTTTATTTATTTATGTATTTAAAGAAGAAAACTGAAGGTCTTTATTTTAGTGGCCCACTCATATCAGCACTTTTAAACACGCGGACATGAGTTACAGAAGCTCTCTCAGCTTTTATTAGTCTAAGTTTATTTTACTTTTGCTAATGTGCCTCCAGAACTGACCTCAGCCACTAGGAGACCTTATGTTAACACCTTCCAGGACCTCCAGGGGAGGGTCTTGAGAAATCTCTTAATTTTTTACAACTCTTAGCTCCTCCTCCTTCCTCACTTTGCCTGCTTTCAAGCCAGTGACAGATTGCATAACAAAGTGAGACTGTGGTGTAGCCCTCCTGGGGATTAATACTGGAAAAGAAAAGAAAACAAACAGAAGATGGTGGCTTCTCAGGCTGTTTCACAATTCTGAGCCACACTGGAATGATTTTTGATTATCTGTTTAGTGGTTTGGCCGCATGTAGAAAGAAAATGAGAGGGAAGCAATGAGAAGTGGAAAGAGAGGAAGGCCATGGCTACAGACTCCTGAGCCCCTGCAAATTGCAGGATCTCCTCCTAGACACTCATTCCCATCTACCTCCTAAAATCCCAGTGTTTCAGTTCAGAGGCTTCTACCAGAAATTTCAGTGCTTCTCTGATGTCTTCCCTGGCAGACAACATTTTACTGACACTGGAAAATGAAAATTTGCCTACAAGGCTGGAGTGCTTTGAGCTAAGTCTATGTTGTATTATCAGTTATCTTTAAAATTATTGTCCCAGTCAGCAAACATGTATGAGGTCCCAGAATTGTCCAAGATGAAATCTGAAGATCCAAGATATGTTCCAGGACAGCTATACTGCAACACTTGCCGAATGCCATGAGCCATCCAGGACTGACAATCCTGCAACTGTGTTAGAAATTGGAAAGAAATTTGGGGTTTTATTTCTTAGAAATTTCTTCAAGTAGGTTATTGGCATTAGAACATTCAAGTTAGATCATTTGAACTATCTAGACTTCATTTTACATTTCAAAATTATACCCCATGGAGACTTATTTTTCTACACATAGGGATTTGGATACAGTGTGAGAGAGGAGACTGATTTAATTCCATGTGTCAGAAGGGAAGATGCTGGAAAACTAATAGACTCTGGAATTGAATTAAGAGCCACTGTTGTGCTCTATGCAGTAGGTGACTGCAGTGAAAGGATGGAAGAACATTCCCCAGATAAGGTGCATCAGGGTTGTGTGATAATAGCTTTTTATCTCTGATGTTCCCCAAAATTTGCTAGACTTACCAGGACAGTGCTTTCCACCTGCAGGGAGTCAGCTGCTTACTGAAGCAAAATATTTAGCATGAGCTTTTCAGGGAATTTCTCCTTTCCATAAATCCTTTTCACAGATTCATATAACTCTCACAACTTCTAGTCAATTATTCAGCCTTTGAGAAAAAAACTCTCACTTAAAAATAGAGGAACAATGCTGGGAAGGTGAAAGTTGCTTTGTTTTTAATGGTATTTTTGTTAAGGACAGCCTGTGTCTGGCTGTGTCTGTCCCTTCCTTCTCCCACACTGTGTTCCCCCCCATACAAACTCAAGTGCAATTACAGACCACAGTGAAAAGGCTTAGTAGGCTCAAAAGGCTTAGAGGTTAAAAGAATACTGACTGGGTGTCATGGGTTTATGTGGCTGAGTTTTGATAGTGGGGGGGGCTATAGGGTGGCTTCTGTTAGAAGCTGCTAGAAGCTTCCACTGTCCTATGAAGCCAGTGATAGCCAGCTCCAGGAGACACTTCCTGCTGCTGGCCGAGGCTGAGCCACTGAGGTATTCCTCTGTGTTAACATTTTTAAGAACAGAGGAGTGTTGCACAGAAGAAATTCCAGCCCGGGAAGAGAGGAGTGAGAACATGGGATAACAAGGCAGACACCAAGTTCAGTGCAGCAGGAGCGGGGAGAGGGCCACCCTCATCCCCACCCCCCCATTCCCTACTGTAGGGGAAGGACTTAGAGCTGAGGCCCCTGCAGCCCATGGAGGACCACTGGGGTGCAGAGACTGCCGTGCAGCTCATGGAGGAGCCCATGTTGGAGCAGGTGGATGCATAAAGGAGGTTGTGAGCCCCTGTGGGAGGCCAAAGATGGAGTGGGGACCTGCTGGAGACCTGTGGCCTGTGGAGAGGAAAACCCACACTGGAGAAAGTTTCTCGTGGGTAGGACTCATGGCCCTGTGGGGAACCCACGTCGATACAGCTCATCCGTGAAGGAGGAGCCCCACGGAGGAGTGACCCATGGGACAGCAGATTGGGAAGAACTGCTGCCTTGGGGATGGACTCATGTTGGAGAGGTCCATCAAGGACTGTCTCCCGTGGGAGGGACCCCACGGGAACAGGGGAAAGACTCAGAGATGTGACCCCCTGGTAGCCCGTGGTGAAGACCATGGTGAAGCGAGTGTCCTCTTGCAGACCATGGAGGACCATCGGGATGCAGAGACTTGACTGCACCCCATGGGAAACAACAACTGACTGCAAAACCCCCATTCCCTGTCCCCCTGCACTGCTGGAGGGGGAGGAAGGAGAATATGCAAGGAAGGAGGGGTGGGAGGAAGGTGTTTTAAGACTATTTTTTCTCTCTCTTTACGTCTTGTCCTGTTAGTAGTAAATTTAAGTTCTATCCCCATGTTGAGTCTGTTTTGACCATCAATAAGGAACTTCTCCTGGCCCTTATCTCTATTCATGAGTTCCTCAGCTGGTTTTTTTCCCTCTCCTCTGTGGAGCTGCAGAGGGAGGGTGACATGGCGGCTTTTAGTGGGTGTTTGAAATCCGTCCAGGGTCAACCCACTGCCCTGGGATACTGAATCCAGATGGGAGACCTGAGTTAGGCAAAGAGCATGTTTGAATGAAGTAATTTTTCCTCCAAATGGATGACACTGTTCTTGTTGGGTAGAGCTCCTACAGCTGATGCAATGGAAGCTGCTATAAAATTTCTGCTTAAATGACCCCTCAAAAAGAACCAGGAGAGGAGTTGCACTCCAGTGGGGTGATGAGGATGCTTGGCTGTGTCTCCAAATACTCTGAAAAGTAGCCTGGAGTAGTCTACAGCACTCTGACCTCAAATCTCAGAAGCAGGGGCAAGAACTGTAGTTTGAAGATGACAGGATGTGCTCCAATAACTATGTTAATGAAGCTTATCTTGCATTGTATTTATGAACCTAGCCCTTTGTTTCCTTGGTCTTTCCTGACAAGTGCCTTTAGATGTTTCATTTTGTCCACAAGGGAACATCTTGTGCAAATGGGAGAAGATGTCTTTGTCGTCTGGTTTTGGTATGGAAAATAATTCAAAGTATTTTCAATTCAGCCATTTCCCTCTCCCCCCCCCCCGCCCCCCGCCCATTCTGTTGTTTCCGTGTGGATTTGGGGGGAAAGGGGAGAGAATGGGTTCAGCAGTCAAATGCAGGATTTAACTGTGTACAGAGCTGTACTCTCAACTCACATAAGCCCTTTTGAAATACCATGCTTTGTCCTCACTAAAAAGAAAAGCTGTTCCTTCATGTGCTAGTTAACAAAGGTTAAGTAAAACATATTACAATCTGAATTATACAGGGCTGTTGCAGCTTGCTTAAATGTTAGCAGGTCAAAGAGAACACTGTGTCCTTAATAATGTTTAAGTTTGACCTGCTAACAAATGTTAATACATCTGTCTGGTTCAATGTGGTTTTGTGTGTGAATGTGCATGTATTTAAGGACCAGAAAACAAATGCTATATGTCAGGCCAAAGTCCTTCAGAATTCAGCAAGTGTCATTTAAATGGAAAGCAATAAATCACTGAGTATACTACACATTCCCATAGATGACATAATGTTTTACTGAAGGCTTTATAGACAGTATTTCTGCAAATATTCTTCCATTTTTTAAGCATTTCCATACATAAATCCATTAAAAGCTAGGCAACCCAATAAATCAGCGATTGGCTGACTTAATCAAAATGTTGATAACATGCAGTAATTTTTTTATTCATGGGAATGTTAGCAAATAAATGACAGCACTATCAGTTTTGAAACTCTCTTAGTAAATATTCAGAGTAAGTCTTTTTGTCTTAAGAACTTTCTATTATTTTTCTGTCTGGGTAGCAAAAATTATTACTTTTTTTAGCTTCTTGTGAGCAAATATTTGTCTATTACCTTTTGGATGTATGTTAACAGTGCATGAATGGTGATCACTGACCCAGCTGTACTACATGCTCTGAAAAGACTTGGAATGAAGAAAATCCTTCATTACACAACTCACAACTTTTAAGTATGAGATAGACACAACTGGTAGGTCCATTGCAGCCAGAGGAAGCACAAAGAAACTGCAAGACAATGCATGTGTGGCTGTGATCTCAGGGCACTGGCTACCCACACACTGTCAGGGACTTTGAATATGAAAATGTTTGTGAATTTAAGATGTGGGCAACGTTTTGCTAGTCCTAGTGAGCTAGCAGGAGTGGGCTGTGGAAGGCAAAGGTGAGGAGTTCATGGTTGATGAGATAAAAAGTGGGAGTGCTAGAGATACACACAGAAAGGAGCAAGGTGTTAAAAGCAAATAGTCCAGGAAATGGTTGCAAGGCTGGGTGCATATGGAATATCTTAAGCAGCAATAATGAGATGACATTAATGAGTGTTCTAGCAGTATCCCAAGATTGCAGCTTTGCTCTGTGATGCCTCTTCTGTGCCAAATTCATCACCTTTCAATGCCCTTTTCTCCAAAGGGGTCTACTTCACAATGCAGAAGAAAACAAAGGTCCTCTACAAGAGAGAATTACATTGCTCTAGCTGCTGTAGAAGGCAATCATTGCACACCACCAGAACATACAGTTCTGGTGTAGGAGGGAAAAAGAAAATAAAAGGATTGCAGCTGTAAAATGAACAACTCTTTCTGAGGCAGCCTGCAGTTTTTGGTTTTGTTTTATACTTTTTTTTTAGCTCTTGTCCCTCTTATTTTACAGATTACAAAGCTTTTCAACTTATTATTAGCAGGCAGAATATCTATATGTGTTGTCTGCAAATTCTTACTTGCATAGATCTGTAAGTAAAAAAAACCAAATCTATTTGTTAAACATATGCTTTTTTCCACTTAACTAAAGACATGAAGTCACAACTGTGCTGTGATGTTTTATTTAAACATAAAAAATACCAGGCTATCAGCACAAGCCAATTAAATGATATTTCTTGTCTCCAGATTAGCCTACACACAGCTTTATATTTACATTTTATTTGGTAAAAATATCAGCTTTACTCAATATAATCAGACTCAATATTCCAAAAAGATTAACCCTCCACTGTTGCTGGAAGAACAAAATATATTAAAAGAAGCAATAAACCAGCAGTTCCACACATTATACATTTTAGAAATCTGCAACACATCAACACAGGATGTCCTTAGATTTTCACAGTCCACAAAACAGCAAATATGTAAGAGTGACCACTTACTAAAACTGACAAGTGGGGCATGAAGGTGACCACCAGTTATTCTTGTGTCCTTTCACTGATGCTGAACCCACCATGCCCACGATAATCCTTTCTGAACAGATGAATTGTTTAATACATCATCAATGCCCAGGGCCTGTTTAATTTTTTAAGAATTGTCTGTAGCTAAGTAGGACTAGTATGCTGTCCAATATAACTCAGTCCTGCAGAAGAATTTACTTACAGTGGACCCTATTTTCAGCAGGAATTAGACTGGGTGGCCTTTTGAGGTTTTTCAGAAATTTTCTGTTCTGTAATTCTGTATTTAATTCTGAGTTTTAATCAACGTGTCTTTGCCAAACAAGAGTACTTTCAAATTTTTTTACCATAGTATCATTTTGGTTCACAAACTGATTCTTTCTTTGGGAGATCTACACCCTTACTCTTAGCAAAAGTAAATCAGTATTGTTCATCTGGCTTCTGTGAAATTGTATCACTGCAAGCCAAGCACGAATCTGGTCCATTTCTTCCATTAAAATTAATGGAAGAAAGATGTGTCCAAATGACCTAGAATACTCTGAATCTGTATTTTCTTGAATTGTGTCAAAACAATGTTTTTAATAGTGTATATCTTTTTATACATTGTTTGTGTAAGTGTGTATTAAATGTGCTGAATGGCCTAAATGTAAGCTGTGATTGATTATTCCCATATGAGCCCAGTCTACTTCTAACCCGTTGGTAAGGATATAATAAAAGACTGTTTTCATCAAGGACTTGGCATCCTCTTGAAAACTGGATTTAGATATGACAGCAAGAATGAACATAGTAGAAATTCAGAAGTTAATCAGCTTTAGCCAGAAGTCACATTTCTCATGAGCCTAGTACTACATACTCTTAAAAAATAAAATATAGATCAATAATATCTCCTTGTGTTACCTAATAATGTGAAACGAACAAACAGGTTCTTTAAATCTTTTCTTCTACTATTTACTGCTTTTACATTTCACAAAATGCAAATAAAATGATTCAATTTTTTCATTGGCTTTATAAATCTAGAACCTATGAATTGTACTTGTGTTAAGTAGTCCTTCACTCCATGGGTGGCCTATTAGTACGGCTGCGAGATCATGTATCTCTGGGCATTTTTGGCAAATCTTCTGTTTTCTTAATCCTCTTCAGAGAAATTAGAAGGCAGCATGATACACTTCTACTCACATGAACTTTCAAAAAGGTCTAAAAATTACATTTTCCCTCTTACAGATTTTAGTGAGGTGCTAAAGAAAATTAAGTGTGCTTTACCTAGATATTAGAATAATATACGGACAGAAGACACTATTTATCATGTGAAAATCCAACAGATGTCGAATGAGATGATTTTTAGCCATTTTACTGCAGCTAACATTGACTTACAGGATAAAAAAATGAGAGAATTGAGATATTGCAAAAGAGTTCATGTCTTTTACACTTTAGATCTTCATAAGTGTGATCTGAACTCTTGTATATATCTTTTCTTCCTATCCTTAGTTGTCAGACTTCTGGCAGAGTGTGTTGTAGTTTTTGTCCATACTGATATTCTCCTCGTCTTTCCAGAATGCATTTTGTGTATTGCTTAGAATGGTGCTTGGACTGAGTTTGTTCCCTTTGCTTTTGTGTGCTTGTAAGATGCACTGCTCTTCATTTGATGTGAAGCTGCTTTCTAGTAGTGATGGATGGGTGGATGGATGGATGGATGGATGGATAACTTTGGAGAGCTATCTGCTAACTTAATTATTCATCTTTCTTTCAGATTATATCACCCATAATTTTGAGATGCTGATAGTTATAAAACTCCCTCAGTTTCTCTGGGAGGTAAGACATAAGGTCAGAGTTTAGCCCATGTGGAGTAATTTCTGGATTGATGCTTCTTATGGAATCCATAGCCCTTTCTGTGCAGCATTCATGAACTAAGATCCAAGAAAAGCATGAGTTTATGTTCTAAATGACGGCTCTGAACAGCATGTAAGAACATTTAAATGAAAAATACTGATGAAAGCATACATATTTTCCACTGAAAGCTTCTTTATTTTACATTCATGCTTCAGAAAATGTAACTCTCACCATGGAGTACTTGCACATGAAAGCACAGTGTGAATGCTGGAACACTTCTATCACTATCACGAGAAGCTGGTCTGAGTCTGTCCACCTTGTACACCTTGGAATGGTTTCTTAGAGCATTTGCTGGATCTGTGCACTGTGCACTGCATTTTCTATCATTAACTTTAGATTTGTAGTATTTGCCAATCCTTTAGGCTTCCAGAAAGCTGTGTTTTCCTGGATTTGAAACCATCTTGAACTTATTGATACACATGGGTTTTGTAGAAACTTGCACGGATTTACTGAGAGACGCACTGGGTGCAGAAGGGTTTGGAGGCAGCAAGAAGACATCAGTCTGTGAGTATACGACAAATTTACAGTGTGCCTGCACTTTAATCTCTTAAAAAAATCCTGACTGTTTAGAAATGGGGTGTTCAGTGTGGCTAATTTAACCTTTCTTTTTTTGTCTGAAATTGTTCCTGCTTGATAGCAAGAGAGGCTCCAGCAGAGGGTATTTCAAAGCAGAAGATATTGCATAAGTTGACCCCTGAGGCTAAAGATGGCCTTCATAAACACCCTTTTTTTGCTCAAACCTGCAGTACACAAATCTACATCCATCTGCTTTAGGAGCTGGCTAGACCTTGTACAAGCCAGGAGTATGTAGCCTATTAAAATGTGTGTTTCTAAGGGATAGTATATTATAGTGAAAGACTAAGAATCTGCCATGTATGACATAATTAATGGAACACAACAATTAGCAAGTGAAAAACAAAAATAAAACAATGTCATAATTTTTGAATGCTTTTTTTAAAAAAATTAAATATGTTAAAAAAATGTTAGTACTTTTTATTTCTCAGAAAACATTTTTAATTCAAAGGAAGACAATTTTAGGGAATAAATAGCTCCACTGTCATGTTGGTAACTATGCATTTTCATTTCTGTTTTGACTGTAGTTTTATCTGAGAAAATCTGGGAAGCTGAAACATTTTCTCTAGCACTGACATATCTGAATCTGTCAGGAATGCCCTGACACTTGCCACTTTTCCATATCTCCAGGCAATTTGGAGCTTCCTCATTTGTGATTTATATGTAACATAAGCAATTATATGCCAGGATTTTGAGAAATTTCCAGGGACCCTGCATCCTTGCATTGCACTGAGGTTTGTGTGCAATGACTACTAACCTCTGTTGGTCGCTCGTCCCATCACTTCCTTGGGAAAGAAGAAATTTGAACTTCTGGGTTATTTTGTTGTTTAATCTTTTCTCAGCCCACTGCAAGTCACATGGGGGGAACCAGTGGACATCTGTGAGCTTGGGAACCAGGAGGATTAGTTCCATCCTAGCTCCCACTCTTTGCAGAAGCAGCAGCAGCACACTTTTGTTAGCAGAGGTAATTCTGAGTGGGGCAGTCCAGGGACATCATTAGTGGACTCATAGCACAGCACATGCTCCTAGCAAGAAACAGAAAATAAAAGGTCAAGTTAAAATTGCTTTTTACATCAGACGATTCTAAAATTTGGTAATGATAATATTACTTATAGCTAATTTTTTACAGAGGAGGAAGGGCTAAACTCTTATAAAATTTATTTAATTTATGATGTGCATTTATTTTCTTGAGTATAGTTTTGAATTTTGAGCACAAAAGAATACTGGCCTTAGTTGTAATATGTGTGGTCTTTTCCATCCCCCTGTATTGTTATTAGGGAGTTTCCTGGCTGCATGTGTTTTTTCACATCTGTCTGCTAAATTAGAGATTACTGCATAGAATGTGGCACTCAGGAGCATTCTTTTGATTTGTGGCATTTTCTTGATGCAACTTGGATCTGCAAATCAACAATTTTCATTCTTGATTTTTTTTTTTTCTGAATTGAAGAGCATACATGAAATTTCCAGGGAAATCAGTCCTATTTTATTGATATATCGGGGGATGGAGTTTTCCACCATTTAGTTTCATGCAAAATAGAGTTCAGCCAGATAGTTCTGTACAAGACAGCCTTGAAAATGCTCTTTATATTTATTTAGCCACATGTTGACAATTCTAAAGACAAAAAAGTATCTCTGAGTACACACAGAATGTGAAATCTGACATCTCTAACATGTCAAACTTCAAGGCTGAGAAACATCAGTGACTTTTTTTCCATTTCTTTTACATAACTTTTAATTCTGTGCTTACACTAGAATGGAAACATATGCTCAAAAAACAGGAGTCAATGTAAACTTTACAGCCCTGTCCCTCAACTCTTCTTTTAACCATACTTTGCTCATGTTTATTCATCTGATGAAATGAAGGAAAATGTAGCATCTATAACTAGATCTCATATATACTTCACGAAGGGAAATATCAATGTATATTCGGGCTATCTCAATATATAATGTTACTATGATGTCAAAGTTTTGCCATATTTTAGAAGACAGTCATATGGCATACTTTAAACACCTTTGAAACTACCCCCTGTACCAAATACATCCACGATGTTGCTGTACCGCACAGTGAGGCTGTAAATACACATGAAAGGTATTATGCATTTTAGAAAAGTGAGAGTCTACAGTAAGAAGTCCACATGTGTATTTTACCTCCTAGAAGAGGTGAAAAGGAATATTTGATGGTATATGAAATATTTAGTCAACAAGAAACATCAAAATAAAAATCCTAGGACAGCTTGTGATATAAATCAACAGTGCCTATAGTGTTTTTGTGCTGCCAGTATGTTTCAGCTTAATTTCTTTAAGCAAACACTAAAGAATTTGCAATTTTAGAGGATCATTTTTTAGTAGTTCAGACAATGACTTGTTTAAATAGAGTTGATCAGCTTTTTTACACTAGGAAACGAGGTTAAGGGAAAAGTAAAAGGCATTTTCCAAATAGATAAAATCATATCATACCTATTATTACTTTAAAATATATTTTACATTTCAGGAAAAATTTTAAACCATTTGCATTCCTCACTCTACCTTTGCAGTAGTAGGAAACTGTAACAGAACCAAATGGTAGGAACTAAAATGCAAGAGAAAGGCTTCCTTCTTATCTTTTTTCTTGAAATCAATGGAAATATAAAATTTTTCAATATTTTTCAGGAAACTTATGTGCATTTATTCCTGATGGACGTGCAATGTAGCAGTCACAGCTAACATAACACAAGTGCTGGGTGACATTCTGACAACAGAGAAATCAATGGGATAATTGTCCTAATTTCCTTCATGTGTTCAATCTTCAGTTCTAATCCTATTTAAGTCAGTCTTGCCTCTCTGAAAGTCCTTTCAAGTTGATGTTTTCCATGACTACTGAGTCTGTTTTGAATTTTCATAAAGCGTTATAGGGGCTACTTGTGTTATGACAGTGTGAGAAAGATATGCTCCTTTTGATACAATTTCAAAATAAATATTCAAATGAATAAAAATTGTGACTGATGCCAGCTTCAAGCTTGGGTTATTTCACTGTTCTTGCACAAGAAAATAGAGTAGTTTGAGCTGAAATTAAGTTATTTTATATTAAATATACTAATATTGGAATCAATTAATATTGCATGGAAATTTTGGAGATTTACTAAAGGTCACCTGGGAATCTGTAGGGGACATAGGAAACTAACTCCTGAACTGTTAAGTACTTCATTGGTTTTTGGACCACTTGGTCTTGATTTCAGGTTTCTCATGGAAAGATTATACACCCAGATTGAAATTAGCTGTTAACTAATTAATCATGTTAACTTGTCCAGATAGAATCTTCTAGTAGTCTCGACCACGAAATAAGTATCACAAACATTAAGAAATTAAAATAAATGGAAAAGCTTATGTGTTTCTATGTCAGTGAGTTCTGGGAATGCAAAATAGTTTCAATGGAGTTATATAAGAGAAGACCATGGACCATTAACTTCTGGAATTTCCTGATCTGTGTGGTTGATTGAGCAACCTCAATGCTACATTTGACACTAGGCTTTGCATTTGACCGTGACTGTATTTTATGAACTTTCATATGTTTTAATATAACCTGCGTGGGGTATTTTCATTTCTGAAATAGCTGACAGACACGATTTCTTTTTTCAGCAGGGGAAAGTTCATAGAGTACATGTGGAGTAGGTATCTAGTTTGCCAAAGTATATTCAAATATGAAATTTTCAGCAACATAGCATCTTAAAGGATTTTCTTCTGGCATTCAGTTTTCATGTGAGGCTTGTCTGGTTTTCCATCATATACGAGAAAAAAAAATGTCTTTGTCAACCACAAGTTTTAAACTTTAGGTCTGATACTACTGCGTGTTTGTGTGGGACCTCCTAGGTAAGTGCAGAGTTAAGCTCAAGTCAATGGGGCTTGTGTAACCCACCCAAGAACATGGGCTAAATATTCCCCTCTGCCTATTCAGAGTGTGTAAGTTCCTTATGGTCTCTACCTTATAACCTTGCCAGTCTAACTGAATAGATGCATTCCTGCAGTTCCGGTGGCCTCAGATTAAATATAAGATAAAGAGCCATCATATTTGTGAGTGAACAGACATATTTAGCTTTGTTGGCCTGAGATCAAGCCTTTGAAACAATGTATTGGAGGTAGAAGTAGGTAAAAAAACCCCTTAGAAGGTTCCCAACTCACCAAGAGGACACTAACCCAAACACACACTCTGAGGGCTGTGAGGCCAATGCCCAAACAGAAAACATAGCTCAGCTTTCAACTCTCTTCTAGCAGTTCCATCCTCCTGTACCAGCACTGACTGCTTTTGTGACATCCAGGAGTTAATGTTAGCTTTGGAGCCCCGGCCATCAACTCTTCTTTTAACCACACTTTCCTCATGTTTATTCATCTGATGAAATGGTTTGACATGCACTATTTTTCAGTGACCACTTGGGAAAAAGTCATTGATTTTATTTTTTTAATGCAGTAGGCTTGTCATCTTGGCTCTTCTGAGAACTACTTTTTACACTTTATTTGCATCTCATGTGTTGGGTTGTTAAGCCTGTGTACTGAGGACTGCAGTACACAGTAGTCCTGCTACTGTGAAGAAAAGCATCTTATTTATTATAACAGCTTAAGCCACTGATTTATCAAGTCAAGCCTCCATAACAGTTAGAGGAAGGTGACCCCTTTCACTATTTACTCTCCCTGCATCTGTAAAGTGCATTATACTCAGCAAAATATGACTTACTGGGGAGCAATTTAGATTACAAGTGCGAGATCTGATTGTATTTCATTTGTATAAACTTAAGAAAAAAAAGCAAACCTTACAGCACGTCAGTCAGGGAATAAAAAACTTCCTCACTGGCATGGAATGAAAGAGCTATAGAGGATGAATCTGGTCACTGGAAATACATAATTTTGCCAGCTTTATTCAAAAAATAAATCAGCAGTGTCTTGTTGGACTTGCATCCAGTCAGGGTGGAACAGCAAGGAAAAAAGAGCTTTTGAGGAATGTTAAGGACGTGGTCTATAAATTAAGACATTCCTTAGCAGGTTTAAACAACTTAGCCTAAGGCTCAGTAGCACTTTGGCCATAGCAGCAACAAGAACTCTGTTTGGGCTGATTACTGAATATTTAATCTATTTCTTAATGTTTCTGTTTCATGGCCCTTTGTTGCCCATGTTGAGCTCTGTGCTACTACACCTGTGCTACTGGGATTATATTAACTAGCTGCCTTGAAGATAACTATTGATATCCCTCAGTAGCCTCAGTCTTTTCTCATGTCATTCACTTAGGATTGGAAAAAGAATTTGCAGCTTTTTTTGTATAAGGAATGGCATACAACTACCCTGCTCCAGGAGGTGCCCCTGTTTCAGTGAATTAGCGGTTGGGAGATAGCAGGTTTTTTATTTCTCTTTTCCTAGACTCATCTTGATTCAGTGTTGCTAAAGAATAACATAACAGTTTGGACTGTGCAAGGCTAATAAATATCTTTTTCTTGAGAAAGATGGTTTGAAAATTTTTATGTCTCACCAAAAATGATGATGATTTGTTTGCTCACTAGTCCAAAAAGAAGAATCTTCTGGCATCCTCAGGTGAATGTCTCTGAGCAACTTGGCTAACATGAGCTCCAGCAGACTGGGGAAGTGCAGAGAAAAGAAACCTTTAGGGAAGAATTTAGAACTGTTACTTTGCCACTACCTGTCTCTGTTTTCTATAGATGCTGGAATAATTAGGTGGTTAGGAGAGGGTGTTTCATTGTAATGTGCTCCACAAAACTGCTTTTAATAAGAAAAAGAGTTCTAGCAGTTTCTTTTTGCAAAGCAAAATTCTTCAAGGAAGAATCATATTCTACCCTGGGAAAATTACTTAGGGAAGGATGCAGCAAAAATGTGTTTTGCTCACAGCAAAATTTGTAAACCTGGAGTGGATGAGAATAACACATTTCTGTGCTGTTTGAAATTGGCAAAAAGCCAGGTTTTTCTATATGACTTTATTTTAACATTTATGCAGTTTTATAGAGTATTGTTACATTTGTCCTTGGAGAGGTACACTACTGGCATGAACTTTCATGAAAGTGGATAAGACTAAACAGTGAAGTACATCATGGATTGAATTTTTCTTGCACTAATTTATTTCACTTAGATAAGTTGAGCCAGTTTTTTATTCCAGTGTCAGAGAGTGGAGATTAAAGCAGAAGGCTTTAGCATGGCTGAAATGTGATGTTATGAGAGACTTTCTGACTTCATTAATTACTTTGAAAGTGCTAAAAAAAAATAATAGTGCTATTAGGATCTCAAACAAAGACAAAATATGTAGTTACATATAACCTTGCCTGAAGTTCGATTTCAGGGAAGAAAGTTCTCAAATAAAATTAATTAGGAGACTGCCATATCTTAAAAATCAAAGTTAGATTCCTTCATTGAAGAATTAAGGAATTAATGCAATTAATTTCCCCTTGCCAACATTAAAGAAGCAATGAAAATGAAGATTGGAATTACTACATGGAAAATGGAGATGGAAAGTATGAATATTTAGGTTTTTCTCTTCAGTGATCTCAAAAAAAAAAGTAATGTAAATAATACTCTAGTATTTATTTTTAAATGGCTAAGCTTAACGGAAGGTCAGTCAGTGTATGAGTACACATTAACACATATTTTAACTCCTCTGAATTTGCTGCATAATTGTGTTTCAGCAGCTTGGGTTTCACTGAAAGATAAGTGGAGTTGAGTGGAGTCTGTTCCAACCTTGGGGCTCCAAAGTGATTTTGAAGAACTATGTACTTCTGCAGTGCCACCTGTTTGAGATCCTAGATAATCCAATTATTGTATATTTAGTATCAAAGAGATGTGACACGTAAAGCCTAATAAAATTACTCTAACATTTCGACACTAAGTTACACGTGTAAGCTTGAGAATCCTGTAATGTGTCTGTTGCCATGATGTGTGAATTCCAGCTTCTAATTAGGTACCTCCACCCCTCATATACATACCCATGGCTGTCCAGGGAGGAGTGTGTGGTGCAGTGTGGGGCTTAAAGGAGCTGTGAGTTGCCAAAGGTAGCCCATAGAAAGTGCCGAAGAGGGGCACACAGGTATGGCATTTATATTTCATCCAGCTTCTACCTGATGCAGCGTGGTCACTGTTGGTGGGGCTGGAAGGGAGCAGGAACTGCAGCTGTGTCACCCAGTGTTGGAGCCCAGGAACTCGGGACAGGGTGGTGGGTGCTGGTCCAGGCTTCACTGGGCATCAGCCCTGGGGTGTCCAGCCCAGTGCAACGCAACCTAAACGCAGGTCGCAGTTGCACAGATAGTTTTGGCATACGAGTTGGGGGTTGGGTGTGTGTTTGGCAAATAAAGTCCATGAAATCTTTCTGAAGTGAGCAGGATATATTGCAGGGGCTGACTGATTGTGTACTGCTCACTGATTTTTGTTGCTGAATCTGTCTCTCAAATAGTTAAGCACAGTGAATAGTAACATTAATTAAATGTCTGCAAAACTTCCATCAAAACTTCCAGCAACCTAGAATTTTGACAGTTGCAACTTATATAAACATAAGAATTTCAGAGCAGATCATGATTTGGAGTAAGAACATTTCTGACTGTTATTTTTACGCTGTACACTCAGATAAATTTATAACGCTGACAAAAGTTTAGGAACCTCAACAACTAATCTAAGCAATTGTGTTTGATTAATATTTTAAGAAAAAAAAATTTAGATTTTAGGTAAAAAAAGCTTTCTTTCTTCACTCAAACCAGGTTCAGAATTGATGCTGGTTTTGCTGTCCCATCCTTTTTTTTTTTTTTTTTGCACACAGTTGGGATTTGACTGGAAAAATAATTCATGTCATGTGGCTATCTCAGACACCATGGAGGTAGAATTAAATATTTTGGACTTTTTTTCATAGCCAGGTAAAAATTGTGAAAGGAAACATTGAAATAATATCTTCTAGCTAACAATAGTAATTTTTTACAATGTAATTATCTACCAAGAGTCTTTCAGAACCTGTGGAGATTTTTGTGATATCCTTATCGGATTGCAATTTTATTTATCCACATCCCTCTGGTGAATTTAAGGACTCCCTCTCAACAACAAAAAAAAGTATGTCTCTTTTCTTGCCCATCCGTGTCTAAGCACTGCCACCATCCTCCACCTGTAAAGGGACAGAGGTTTTTTAACTTCTATCTGATTTAGAACAAGGACCAGATTGACGTTACATTTTTCTGCTGAATGCCCTAATAACACTGGTGTGGAATAAAAATTCATAACTACCTCTGTGTTTACTGTAGAAAGTCTGGATCTGATAGGTGTGATCAAAGGCTGAGGATCTGTGTTAGACGTGTCAGCTGAGCAAAGCCCAGGACTTGGTTGTAAACTCTGTATACTCAGAGCTTAATGTTGCAAGGACTGATGTGGTTTTCAATGTGCTTGCAGATCGAAGGTGCTGAACTAATGTGTTATCCACCTTGCTGACACTTTAGCAAATCAGTGCCTGATTCCCATTTTGAACTTTCAGACTTTATAAATTCAATAGTTACTTATTTTAGTAGATTTCTCAGGGTAATTGTGTTGTACCAGTGAGATGTAGCACATATGGGTGTTTCTCTTTTTAATTTAAAGTGTGCCCCAGCTGCCCCTATTTCTGTCAAAAAGTTTCATTTGTTTTTTAGTTGCCCCAAAAAATCATATGCTCCTTAAATCAAGAGTATCAGCTGCTTCATATTCCTGTTGACTTTCTGAAACAACCAGCTTTGCGTAGATAATTTCTGCCTACAAACATGCTTTTCAATATGAGGACATATAGTAAGCTGAAAATATTAAATGATAGAGTAAGAATTTGCTGGCATGGGTCTGAATAATAATTTACTTTTCTATGCTGGTTGCAGGGTCATCGACATGCAAGAATTCAGTTTTGAAAAGCTAACACATTGAAGTGAAGAGTAAGCATCAGCTCACTAGTTGCAGTGTAGTCTGTGTTGTTTGGACTAGAAATGAAGGAGCCAAGGACAAGTGTCGGTAGTGCCTCTGCTCAGCAGTCTGAATAAAATATCCCCTTTATTTCTTACACTCAAGTCTCATGTCCCCTGAAAGAAATGCCAAAGGGATGCCTTTTGTTTGGCATATGCCTTATTACAAGTGTCCAGAGGCAGTATCAGTGAAAAAGCTCGAATTAATAGTAGTTTA
>JAYRBT010000082.1:12160971-12196501 GCA_036023395.1 Myiotriccus ornatus | reverse complement strand
CCTTTTGTTTGGCATATGCCTTATTACAAGTGTCCAGAGGCAGTATCAGTGAAAAAGCTCGAATTAATAGTAGTTTACAGACTGATCAGGAAACAGAATTAAACAGACTCACCATGCTCAAACCGAAGACGCTTTCACCCTCCAGCTGCTTTCAAACACAAAACATTTGTGCAGGTATTTCTTGAATCAAATGGCTGGAGCCATTTTGTGTTGGGAAAAGAGTATAAATAGCAGCTGCTAGTTTAGGATCATTATTTGTAGCTTAGAGCTTAGACATCCCTGGTTTTTGATCCCCTAATTAGACAGAATTTGAAAAAGTTGTGTTTAATTTGCAATTGACTTTAAAATCACAGAGTGTGTATTTCAGAATGACATTAAACAGCTTTTAAATACCCTTCAGAGCTCAGTGTTCCTAAATTGGTCCCCAGTGGTAACTTTGGAAGTGAGATAGATCATAGAAGTTCACAGGGTACAACCAGCCACTGCTTTATTCTGCTTTAAGAAATCCTCAGGTGGAGGCATGTGGGCAGCACAGGACCTTGCTCACTGTGGACTAGAAACAAGAGACTGATCACATACAAGGGAGATCTTTTATGCAGTATGACTTGGAGCAAATGTCTGAAAACAGTGTATTAACAGGCGATGTTTCACTATGGAATGATGTTCCATAGTGAAAAGAGTGGTACAGAGTGGTAGCAAATAGTCATAGCTGTTCAGCCACAGCCTTTAAAGAAACTCAGATAAGGAATGCAAACATGGCAGCAGTGTTTGAAATGAATTCCAGAGTGTTTAGAGCACTTGTCTGGTTTTTGTACTAGGAAATCTGTTATAAACAATAATAAAACTGAGAATGAATACACGCTCTGATTCAGTGGGGAAAATCCATCACACTTTTGAAAAATTGTCTCCCCACAAATCCATTTGAGTTCTTTAAGCAGTAAAGGATCATGTGGATAGGGTTGCCCTGTTTGATATTGTCTATGAAGATTAAAAAATCCCAGCTTTTCCAGCAGTACTTACCAAAGCTTTTTAAAGAAATAAAGGTGTCATGAGATAAAAATTATCAAGAAAGTTAAGAATAAGCATAAATGGTAAGTTTTTAGAGTGTCATGGCACTAGTGGTTTAGTGTCACAACAACTTGTTCCAGAACTTGTGCCTCTTAAGGTATTACTAAATAGTGTGGGAAAGGAATGTAGTATTACTTGACAAGGACTTACAATGGTACAACATTGTTCAGACTGTTAAAAGAATAAAATGGAGTCTAAAGAGCTTCAGGATGATCTGATAATATTGAATAACTGGGCAGACAAAATTCAAGTTGATAAATTCAAAGTAATGCCCTTGGGGAATACACCGTCTTATTATATATAGAGTGTGGTGGGCTTTAAATTAGACTCAGGAAGTCCCTAAACTTCTGACTGTCAGAAGCTAGGAGGTTTACTGGGGAATATCATAGTGTGTACGCCCTATATTTTATATTTGCCCTAAACCTCCGCTACTGGAACTGTCAGAGAGGCAGGAAACTTAGCTAGATGAACCTTCAGTCTGACTTAATACAACTGTTCCTATATTCTGGGGAGTCCAAGGGAAAAAAAGGAAATCTAGGTGTTTGGTTTTTTTTTTTAATTTTTTTATCAGTTGTGATTTTAGCTAAAACCAAGTGGAATTTCATAAGACAAAGGTGAAATAACTTTTTTAGCTCAAGGGCTTTCTCTGCTGAATTTCAAAAGTCTGCAGCAAAGGCTTCTATTGCAAAGGTGTCTCAGGAAAAGGTCATAATCTTTTGTAATTGAAGAACAACGTAAACATTAGGGTTGCTGCTATTGTTTAATGCTGTTTATCTTGCCTTAGCATTACTTCTCATAACAGCTAGGATTGATTTTTTTTCCTAATGAAGGTAAACCTGTATTGACTGACTAGATGAAAAAATCTGCTGTAAGAGCTGGATTGGTAGAGCTGTTATCTGAGCTGAGAGAGAAGCAGGAAACCACAGTTCTGCTCTGAAGTGAGGGACAATTACTGTTAATGCCTTGGAAGTCGAGGGAAACACTGAGGCAGAGGGCTGCATGATATGTAGCAAATCATTCTCTAGTGATCTACACAGGAGAAAAGAAACACTAAAAGGAGAATTTTTCTATTATTTTAATGTAAGTTCAATGTAGACCAGTTTGATTTGCCTTGTTTTCAGATGCTGGATGCCTTTCCAAACACAAGATGTCTAAATTAGAGGTCTAGTTAGAGTAGAACACAGGTACCTCTAGAAGATGAAGCCAGCTGACATAAGGTCAAAATTGCTTTCTGGCATTTCCCTTGCTTAGTAAAAGTTGCAGGCAAATGAACAAAAGCTTGCCACATCGTTAGTTGTATAGTCTAAAGAGTCTGAAATTAAGTGGAGTGAATCTCTACCTAGTGCACTTCTGTATTCTCCACACCAGAGTATTTCAACAGATGAAATCTGGTCCTCAGACCCTGCACCACAAGATGATCAATCTACTTCATTTGCTTCAAGTAGATGCCTTCTATATAGATGAGAGAGAACTTTTGTTTTGATGACAGCAGCTGTTAAATCTGTGAAAGTTTCACAGACCTCTCATGCTGTTTTGAGCTGTATCTAATTCAATTAAAAATATGGGGCTTTTCATAACCTTCAACAGGTGCATGCATCTTCTGCTATCCTGAAAATGAACATTTCATTGGAGCATACCAACAAATTGATTAATTTAATAACGTTGCTAGAGGAAAAATGTAATCATTGCGAAATTAGGAAACATATTCCTCATGTATGCTGCTTCAGCATTTTTCCAAACTCACGCACGATGAAAAGTCATCTGAAAAACAGTTGCTTGGCTACTACAGCATATCATCTGAAGTTTCACTGCAAATTCTTTTCTTCTGTCATGTCTCTCTGCTGGGGATGTAGTTGGGAAGATGTCAATGTACTGGAAGCATGCTCACCTGCTATTTCAGACATTGCCATGAAGAGTGTGCACTACTGCCCAGAAACCTTACTGGGCTCTTTCTCTATATACTGTGAACTTGAAATATCACAAATCTCTTCATCTTAAAAGGTTTCTTTGCATTTCTAGACTCTTGATTAGGCTGGTCTATAAGTCTTGGAGTAGGCTGATGGATAAAGGCTGGGAAATGCATAGTCTGCCTTTGAGGTTCTTAAGACAGACCTGTTTACTGAGCTCCATGTAGTTAGGTAGAATAATAAAACTTTAAGGTCATAACTGCCTGATAATTTGTTATGAAATCCATTTTAATCCAAACGACGATTGCATCTCTATTTAATGAAGGGGAGTAGCCATCTTTCAGATAAATCTGAGCTGCAAAAAGTGCTTATACAATGGCCTGTAGCTCAGAAAAAGGCCTTTTTCTTCTCTAAATCCTGTAAAATATTCAACTGGAGTGGTTTTGTTCTTTATATTTGCAGTGAAATCCAAAAGGCCGAGGCATTATTTCTGTCAGTTGCATAAAGCTTTTTTTTTCCCTAGAAGCTTATTGTTTTGCAAGGAAACTCAACTGGCAATTAGCAAAGTATGCATAATTGTGGGCATGGCATGTATTTCTTCCTTGGTGGGTCTCATTGATGGCAGCATCAGATAAAAGGATTTAGCAAGAACTGTGCCATGGCAATGCAGATCTCATTTACCTGGAGAAAGCCTTCTGCTGCCTTGACAGCTGTGTAAGACTGTCAGCCAGGGGCGAAGAATCCTAACTTGCTCTCTAATTTGGTTGAAACTTGAAGCATGGGAGAGTACAGCTATTACCTCTAGCCAAACAGAAATGAGTCAACATGTTGATAGCTTGAATGAATAAGCAAGTTTTAAAGAAAAAGTGTTAGCATGAGACTCAAATTACCATTCCCACTGCTGTCTTTTACAAACCTGAAACTCCCCTTCTCATAGTGTGAGAAAACTCCTGTCTTCCTTGCATCTGTGTGGAGTTGTGTGCGCTTGCAAGGGAACTCTGTAATCTACTTTCCTTCTCCTAACAGTCTTACATTATATATAATTCTGAAATCCTTTAAACCTATGCAGCACAAACAGCAATTACAAACAAAGATCAGCACACTACCTCTCACTTGCAGAGAACACTGGATTGGCAACGAGGCATTGGCTAGCTGTTTGTCCATATGCTTAGCTCTTAAATTTCTCTGCTTGACTGACATTTTAAAAGTTCACTGCACTGGTTTCTCTGACATTTGTCTACTACTCACTGGGAAAGAACCAACAACTTCATTTGTGCAGCGTTAGTGACTTGGTCTGTATTTGAATCAGCTGTCATAGGAAAGTGGAGTTCAGCTGCAGCTGCATAAATGTGTGTGTGCATAGTGGGGGAGGGATTCTTTTTCTGCTGTAGGAAAATAATAAAAATTTAAAAGAATCTTTGGAGGTATTTTGACTGTGCTGGTGGCGCATGCTTGGCATATGAAATACTGGACACTTATTCCAGTGCATGTCCCAATTAAAATCTCCTTATCACAAACAATTACCATTAAATGCAGCGCATAGTGAAGGGGGAGGAGGAAGAAACCCAGGTAGGATTGTTTGGAGCTGCATGAGTCTGTGTTTGCCTCAGGCTTAGTTAGCTGTCAAGAAAACCCCTGGAGCACCCAGAATTCACAGGCTTTACAGCTGATCATAATCAATAAAGGCAGAAGCCCAAACTGGGGAAAGTGGGTAAACTGTTGTCCTCTTGACCATTGCAGAATAGAACTGTGTGCTGCTGAGTAATTGTGAGGAGGTAAGGGGGTCAGAGACACACACTGGCTTTAGGCATCTGTAAGTGGTGCGTGAAGCTCTGATCAAACTGAGGTGATCACTGTGTGAGGTGATGTCTGCTCTTCCGTGGTCAATAAGGATGTTTTGTTATTTGTGTCCTTTGGGTTCCTGTGTTTCTTTGCATGGGGGCACAGGATGCTCCCCGGGGGAGGGAAAAGGCACAAAAGGTCAGACTGCTGCTTGATGATTATCAGCTAACAGCATGGTTTGGCAGTGATCTCTGCAGCTTCTGGTGAGAGACAGAATCACAGAAATAGCAGGGGCTCATGTTCATCAGTGTAAAAACTATCACCCACCACACCACTAGCAAATCCATCTCTCTTAAGACGGCTTTGGAGCAGATTTACAGTGATGCTGTATTTGGTCAGCTTATCTATTAAAGCGAGCTGGATTCTGCTACACTTTGATACCTGTAGTATATTGCTCCATGGTTTGCCTTAATGAATTTTGGGGAATAAGAAATCCAATTGCCACTGTTAAATGTGCCAGTACAACGCCTTTGTGGGTACAGTGTTAAATGCTGTAAGAGAACAGGTTTCTTCACAACATGATCCAGACCCAAGATTTTAAGGTTTATACTGAAGTTAACATAGCTTAACTAACTCTAATACATCAGGTGAGGATGCTGCTGCCTAAACAGTCTAGACAGTCAAAGGTTTCGGCATATGTCAGGTGATTAAGTTAAGCATAATATGCTGAGACCTGAGACAAACATTATTTCTTTTGTTTCAAGAGTATACATAGAGTCAGTCATGACAGAGTAGGTGATACAAGTTTGTCATGTGTCCAAGACTGGCTCATTAGAATCACTGTATAAAGATGCCCTTTATGGTCTTGCTGTTTGGATATTTTATGTCTTTCCTTCTGTGCTCTTGATGGAGGACAATTATAAGGAGCCACAGTAGTGTTGCTGGTTTGGGATAGAAAGTAATGGATACAAACTCAGACAACTCATGCTTTGCAATGCCAGAGGACAGATGGATCAATACCTGGTACTGTGGATCACCAGCAGTTACTGGAAGCATTATTAAAATGGCTCTTTCTATATATGTGGAAAGGTGTTAGATCCCTAAGAAAGGAAAGATTTGTATGTTTTGACAGGTAATCATAACAGTTCTGTTTTACTAAATGACTGATATCCATTCCTACAAGAAATTCTGCACTTTTGCCTTCTCACACAGATCACTTTCTGGTGCTCTATATTAGTCTGTTCTCATTGGATTGACATTTGGGTACTTTTGAACAAGGACAGGATTCTGACTCCAACAGAGCAAATCCTGCAACCCCAAGTGTCTGTTTACTTGACAGACTGAGCTTATCTTTATATCACGTACTCCTGTTCATCACTGCAGGTCATATGTTTGCTTAGCATTTCTGCCTCTCCCCACCCAGACAGGGTGGGCTTGCAGCCAACTCATTCTCTTCCCTCCTGTTGCAATGTCCGTCTTCAGAAAGACTGGCAGAATTGAAACCTTGCTGATGTGGAAAGTTTGCTTTAAACCTGTTCCTTAGAAAAGATAAGCACACAAAAATATGCATTTAGGTGGGGCTTCAGTCTCATCAGCTTTTTTTAGAAGAATGAAAAGGATAACAGTGGAAATTTCAAGGAAAGGCAAGGAAAGGCAAATAAAATATGGAGAAGATCCTAGCCAGCTCATTTAATACTCAGTGGTTGTGATTCTGACTGATTTAATTGAATTTAATTGAATAAATTGCAATTTACTGAGTCAGACTCCTTGGTTCCCCAAGAAAAGAACTTGTAAAAAATTAATGTTGCATCATTTGATATTATGTAGATAATGACTATAGACACGTAGGTGGTTTTGAACAGTCACTATTTCTTGTGAGGGTAATAGGCAGCATTTTGCTAACTTAAGACCAATCTTTGCTCCTGTCTGAAGACAATAGCCAGTCTTTTTTTTCTGGGAGCAGTTTGTAAAGGAAGAGATTTCTTGTTTTATTTTCTTTCCTGGAATAGTTAGGATCTGTCATAAACAGCTGGAGTGGTGGTCACCTGCCTTCCAATTCTTTGAGGAATCTCTATTACAGGGACCCAAAAGAGACATAAATTACTTCCTTAACATATAACAAGTGCCTTTAGTGCTGTGACAAAAAGCATTTGCCATGAAGTTCAAACGTGTTGCACAAGCTATGATACAACTTCTGTAAGTTTTCTCATGCCATTTTCCTTAAGATTTATAAGAATAAAAAGGCTGCTGAAAAAGGCTTCTTGGTAAATACACTGGAAAAGCATGGGGATAAAAGCACAAACTGAGGATATGGGGAAAGCCCACACCTCTCACGTGCTAGCCAGTTCTGCAGTCAACCAGTCTTCAGTGGAGTTTCCTTCTGGACTCACTGATAAATAGTTTGTTGTAACCCATATGTGCTCTTTAAAAGGGTTTCTTTTTAAAAGTTATTTTATTCTTTAAAAAGAAAAAAAGTGTTTGGGAAAAGGCTCACAATGCAACACCAAGACCAACATTTCCTACCTGCAACACCACAACCAGATCTGACTGTACATGCAGAAATCAGGGGCTTTATAGACACTCCATACTTTTCTTTTTTAAGGGGGACTTTAAAGTTTTCTTTATCTAATTTCTAAGCACATGAAAGACTAACACTGTGAGCTTGTTCTGAACTTGCTTCTGCTTTATAACAATGTGCTAGTGAGTCTTTTGCTCAGAGGAGTTAATTTAAATGCAACAAAATTTAAACTTTAGCTTAAATGTTGGTTTGTCTTAGTTTCTCCAGTGTTTTTTCTTTTCCATGCTTTAACTTACCCACCTGTATTTTGCCCCAGCATTGCTGTCTTATTCATATCCTGAGAAGGAGTTAATGGTAGCACAAGATAGAATAATTTTCTAGCCCTTTGTAAACTCTTGGTAGTTATTAGAGAACCAGACAGCTTTAACCTGAGCCCACAAGTAATCACTCAGAGTCAGGGAGTCTGAGAGTGTAGTCCTTTCATTCAAAATTGTGTAAAATAAGCCACTGCATATTGTTACAGCCTGTGCCAACTGCTAATGTTAAAGGCTATTACAGGAACCATTCCCTGCAAAGGATACTGTTAGATTTGAAAAGTGAGTTTGTGGCTTTTTTTTCGGCAGAGGCTGTATTTGTTGTATGCTTGTAATCTGTTGAGATATAAGGGTGTAATAAATGGTGAAGACTTCACTGAAATTCCATTTGCTTAAACTTTTTAATATTTCTGCAGAATTGACAAAAATTCTGTCTTCAATCTTATAATTAGAAAATAAACCCATAACTTTTATCTATACTATAGCTGTCTTGAAAAGGAAGAACTAAGTTAATTAAAATAGAATTAATTTTCCTTGCCTTTCTTTTGATTTTTTTTTAAAAATCTGTCCTAGTAAAAATGTGCTTTGAAAACTGTTGACTAAAAATGAACTTAAAATTTGGTAGTTCTATGGTTATCTTCTGTCTTAGATATAAATATGCTGAGGATTTATTCATTTGAGAGACCAGAAGGACAACCAGAAGATATATCTTCTTGAAATGCAAAAGCCTGTTCAAATTTCCCTCCAATTGAAAACTTTTCTAAATATACATTTTACAATAGTTCTGGGGCAGCAAAACCATCTGGGATGGTTTGAAATGATTAACTATTTCAGAAGTTAGCCAGCTTCAAGGGCATTCTTATCTGCTGTACAGTTACAGCCACAATTTCACATAATTCTGTTACTTCATACAGCTGACATCTCAAAACATATTTCTGACCACTGCCAGGCTGCTTTTCAAGTTCACACATGAAACCCCCTCAAGTGCAATGCACACTACAATGGTTTTCAGCTGATTTAGTTTTAGTGTGGGAGGAATGTGGCCTTTTCACTACAGTGGGATTTGCATTATTACTAGGCTTTTTTTTTTTTTTTTCCTGCAGGGACCTACTCAGGCCTTGTTTCTCAGGCATAACTCCTCTGGGGAGTAGAACTGAACATTTGCTTAAGTCAGGAATGCTAAATTAGGCAAATGTGATATGGAAGAATTACGACAACATACCCAACAGAGTAATAAATTAGCAACTGCAAAACATGACAGTTCTCAGTTCTTTGTTATAAAGCTTGGAGATATTACCCTGGCGAGGAAGTTAGTCTTTCTAGAGACTAGTTTATAACTTGTAGCTGATGCAAGGAAACTTTACAGACCAGTCCCAATATGGTGAACAGTACAAATGGCTTCCTTTCTCCATAAATGAATGTTGTTTTTTTGAAGCTGGCAGAATCTGTGTCAGAAAAAATTCCAAGCTCAGCAGCAGCACTTCTTTGTACAGCTGTGACATTCATCTGTCACAGCTTGTCTCCAAGCAGTGGAGGCAGCTCAAAAGTTCCATCAGTAGCACAGGACATAAATACTTGGCTAGCAGCACACTGTACCTCACAGCTTTTAGCCCACTTTTATGCTGAAGGTGGCATACAGGGCACTGAATATTACAAGTATCTGTCAACATGCTCAGAGCATTATTATTTATCATTTTATTACCATGGGTGTCAGTTGAAGAAGTTCCTTTCTGGTTTATCTTCCTACCATGCCCTCTGTTTTTTTTTTTGATTGAAATGCATGAAGACAGAAGAAATCTGTGATGTCAGTTCTGGAAATTTCAACCTCACTCTAACAATAAAAGTTCTCTTGTTTCAAGCAGCTAGGCTGTCTTTTTCCTTGCTTTGGATACTCAGCCCATGATTTGAGAAATCCAAATGCCTGTACAAAGCTTTAATGGATGGTAACCTACAACTTTGTTCTCAGTGTTATAACTTCCTGAAGGTAAGCAATAAATTATTTTGTTAGGCAGTCAAAAGTGGTGCAAGGAGCCTATTAATGTTATCACATTAACTCTCGCCAAAATGTCTCCACCTGAAGCTGTATATAGAAAAGAATATCAAAGACTAAGTAAAATATAGCAGACACCACTGAATGATAGATTTACAGTGACTGTCTTGGATAGCTTTCTGTGAGATTTAAAGCCAATGAATATATTTTATCTGATTGTAACTTTTCCAGGAAAATAAAAGCTATGCATACAGTGTGTGCTCCATCAGACTTTACAGTATCAACTCTTTTTGGCATATTTAGTAACAAAAATGAGTTCTTTTTCTCCTACCTGATGAATGCCATAGTAATTTCTGTGACCAGAACACTAGGCATTTTGATTATCTGCTATCAGTTAACAGTTATTTCCTGCTACTGAAAGATGCTTGCCAAATAAGTTTTTACAAAGTAGATACAGAAGTCCTTGTTTTGAAGTTTCATTACGTTACTGAAAGCCTCCTGCAACTGAAAAGAAAGAGGTTTTTTAAGTCCTTGCTGAGGGACTAGCATAGCTATAACGAAAGCATGTGTAGAAGCATGGTGGAAGATTTGATTCTACTGATCAGAGTGACACGTTTTTATCCCTATGTCTTGTTCTTATCTGAAATTTATACATTGGTGAATTTAAAATATTTTACTTGAATTTCTATTCAACAAATCTCTTTGTCTCAAAACAAGTGCCACATATGATGTGCAATACTTTTTGGTGGTCTTAGCAGGGAAAAGATAAAGTATTTTCATAGTTTTATAACTGACTGAACTCTTCCCTTTTGAAGGCAGTTACATCATGTGAAGAATTCAACAAATTTAATAGATAAAGAGTTTAAGGATGGGTTTATGTCATTCTATATCTCTTGTGGCTGGATGTAGACATTCAGTTCTTCTTTCCCAAATTATATGTAAAAAGTACATGTAGTTTCCAGGTGCTGATGGCTCTGACTGAGAAATAAGCCTTTGGTTTGGAGATCTAGGAACAGTGATGTATCGGAATGTATCTTTATGTATATTTATTGCTAATCCTGGCCCATAAAAGAGTTAACTACGTATTCAGTTTATATTTCTAAAAGGCAGAAGACTGTTGTATCACTGTATTGAAAGCCAGGTGTCAAGTTGCTGGTCTGTCTGCAACTGCTACAGGTAAGGTTCCCCAGCATCCTCCTCCTGCAGTGGGGTTGCAAATCCACGTGTCCTTGGGAGCTCAAGCTCTCACCCACGCTTGAGTTCAGTTCCCGCTGGAGACTTCTGAGGTTGTTTTCTGGAAACTACTCAATTGCTTGTGACAATAGACAGTGGGAAGGGAATGGGGAAAGAGGGAGGAAATAAAATGAAGAAGCTGGTAGGGAGCCAGTTTCTCTTATACCTGCTGCTGATCAGGTAGTGAGAAAGTATTCATTAACTGTCACTGAGCTCTAGGGCAAGCAGCACGAGTTCTCCACCACACAAAAGAAAATATTAGTCTGGTGGTACAGTAAACTGATTTTTGTGTGTAACATTCTTCTGTGGCCAGGTTGAGGTGGGGGTGTTTCTTAAACGTGAAAGGTGCAGTCACAGAAAAGAAGAGAGGGGACATTTGAAATGACTACAGACTTTGTTCATCAATTACACTGCTGAGCACATCTGAAATTCAGGAATCCTTGACTGCAGACACAGTTAAACACAAGATGTCCTTACTGATGTCACTTTCATAGGGTTTTCTGCTCTGTAGCCCCAAGTGTTCAGCAGTCAGTGGCTAAGTTCTTAAGAGATCATAGAATGGCTGAAGAATCACTCTTTCAATATAACAAGCTAATTGTTTAGGTATAGCAACTAATCACCCTATTTCAAAAACTACTTTCAACTCAGTAGGTGATTTTTATATTTGTGCTTTTCGATCTTATGGAATCATGTTTTTGGGTTTTCCTGCTAATCTTTGTAAGAAGGCTAGAGATAGACAGCAAAAATAAATAAATCAATCAGAATATCTTTTGTAAGTGCATGAATCCAGAAATGAGGCTCTAAGTAACAAACGGTCATAAAGAAGCTTACCATTAAAAGTAATACATTTAGCTATAAACTGTGGGCCAGATGAGGGGTGGTAGAAAGGCTTGCTGGGATAGAAAACCTAGGGAGTGACTAAATATTCACAATATTCATCCTTGCACCAAAAATTTGAGAATTTCAAGTGACATTGAAGTGCCTGAGTATGCACACATGCACACATGCTACTAGTTCATCAGCAGAAGTGACTGCAGAGGGTTGTTCTGGTCATTGCAGAAACAGTTTGAATGTTTTCACTGGGGAAAGAATATGCTTGGGTAAAAAGGAATATTCTTTCAACAGGAGTGGTACTTTGAGTGGGTGTGAATTGTTTTTGTTTCTACATGTTTTTTTCTCAGTGATGCTATACAAATAAAACTATATTGATTTTTTTTAAATTACTTTTGAAAAACAGCAAGTCAGGAATAGGTTTGATTTTGGTATCTGAATCAGAGTGAGCAGATTTGAACTGCTAACCCCTTAGAATGAGAGACATGAAAGGGATGTGTATATCCTTTCACTGTGCTGAGATATCAGGATAATTATCCAACATACGGTTGCCTCTCAGTGCTTTTCAGTGCATTTTGAATGAAAAGACTGTGAGGATAGCTGATTTTAATCTGAGAATCCACTTTAAAGGGACTCAGGAGATTCAGTGCTAATAGAAGAGCTAAGTGATACAGAAGTATTACTTACTCCTCAAATGGTAAGATGAAAATGGGAATCCTTAGATAATATAGGGTGGAAATAGATACCTGCTGATCTTCCCCCAGGCTCAAAAAAAGAGACTGAATGAAGAGTATGGAAGAAAGCTGATGCCAGACAGGACTGTCCTTTATCAAATTTTTCATTCATTCCAGTGGACCTGAATTCCATATTTTAACTGAGAATATTGAAGAATTAGTAAATCTTGTATAAGGTGAAATTGGGGCTTTCTGATGAAAACAGTAGTTTACTGGGCTGGATTGTACAGTGGAGTGCAAGAGGCTAGTAATGATGAATGCTTAGATACAGCTTGTATGTGTCTGAGTGTCTGTGGCTTTTTACATCTGTATGCTCTTCCACACCATTCTAGCCCCTATTTTGGGCTTTTAGGCTTCACCTGTCTTAATGTTGCATCCAAGAGATGGGCCATAATTTTACTGGGACTCTTGGAAACTGGCATAATATAAACAGGAATGTAACAATAACTTAGCAGAAAGAATAATGCAATTGGAGTAGCTTAGCTTTGTTCCTCTTTGCTTTCCTTTGCAGTTGTATTTATACAACAGATTTACAACATGGTACTGCCTGTTCAAGAACAATACTATCTCCAAACTGACTTTTATCAGATTGATACCTATTGAGGAGCAGGGCTTTGGTTTTATAGAACAGAAAACTACAGGTAGCTCTGAAAATGTAAAAGTAATGGTTCAGTTAGAAGAAAAGTACGCAATTTTTATTTGTAACCTGACTTCTAACATTTTCCCAAAATTTTCCACCTACTACCTCCACCCCACCCCCCTCAAATCAACAATTAACAACACCTGCATGCCAATATTCTGCTGTCCCTCATACTGTGTTTCTTGCCTTTATTTAAATTGTGTGCTCTGCTTTGGAAAAGACACAAGGCAAACAAGGTCTGTTCTCTTATTCAGGCAGGAATACAACTGTTCCAGCAAAGATAACTGTATGCAAAGATAATAAAAAGTGAGACAGGTATATAATTATGAAAACTTTAGCTACCTAATAATGAAAGAACGTGAGACAATTTATGAGAGCAGAGAGAGCAAATGAATAACTTTTTTTAGCAGAAAACAAATAAAACTCTTTGTCATCAAATAAAAAATATTTTTTTTTCAGCAGGAACAATAGCAAAGAGAATACTGGAATTAACTAGATGATCTTTAAGGTCTCTTCCAATCAAAACCACTTTATGGATCTATGATTCTATGTTTTTTCAACCCATTTTAGTACAGGATCTAAGGAAGTACTCTCATTTGCTGCTTCAATTGCAGTGTGGTACCAAAGCATTGGATTTTTTAGGCTCAGAAGGTTAGGAATCTGACAGTATCAGGGATCAGTAAGAGAGTTTTGTTTTCCCTAAATGGCATTTCTGGAACTGAAGTCCCCTATGGAGCACAAGTTCTAAGCTTGTGTCTTTCTTTCCTGTCCTCCTGTGATGTAGGGAATAAAATGTTTCTTTGAATGCTTGTTCTTTGTTGAGTGCAGCATGGAGACGTTTGAGAATGAACAGTCCCTTGTGTTTACAGAAGCAGTCACTTCCCCACTGCATGCTGTCTGGGAATTACCACGCTACTCAGTTTAGGGTAAATTTGCAAAGTGGTGCACAGGGAGTCACACAGTTAAATCCCATTGATGTTAATGGAAGTCACGCAGCTAAATCCCTGCACATTGCTTTGTAATTTACCTCTTTGTGTTTCTCAAACCTGCTGGCTCATGACTAATTTGTGTCTCTTCTAGAAAAGCTCTAATGTGTTTTGGTAGAATATGGAATGGGCACAGTCTATCACTCACATTTTATCTGTCATATAAATAAAAATTGCAAAGTACAGGCATTCTCTGTAGTGATTGATATCTTCATATATTTGCCTATATGGGTTCCTTAGAAGTTACAGAGTAGTTATAATTAGTGTTAACATCAATCACCACAGTCCTCAGAACCTCAATTGCTTTAAGAAAGAAAATAATATCACTAAAATTTTTGAAAGCTAAACCAATCTTACACTAACAAAAACCCCCACCAAAATATTTGTTTTATTGAAGGCATAATGACTTGAAATTTTCTCAAACAATTCTAAAAATGCTTTTAACTTGCTCTTTGGTTTTCAGAATGGCTTAGGTTAGACTTTCTAAATTAGATTTTTCTGATGAGAAGTGCTTTTAGGTTCATTTGTGGGAAGGAAAAAATGCAAAGAATTAGGCAATGTTTCTAAAAATGAGGTTAAAGATTGGTGAAGTGGTACAATGCAGGCTTGAAAGTGCTTTGCCCCATGCATGTTTTAATCTTGTTGTGGTGACGAGTATCACTGGGCATATTTACCACAATGGGTATGCTGCAAAGCTGGTCCAGCTAGCCATGAGATTGCCAAAATGTCCATAGCATGGTTAGCCATGCAGGTATCAAGAGTAAAACAGCCATGCTGATGCAACACTTCACCCATACTGGTGAGCTCTGGCTCCAAGGAAGGTTGTTAATTTATTTAGGAACTGAACTCCAAGGAAGGTTATCAGCAGCACTCTGCTGATGTGGCAACACAGCTTCTGGTTCAAGAGCTGGCAGAGGTAGCACACATTCAGAGTCTTAACACCACCCTTCCTTGTATGGTGAAGGCATGATGATAGAAACACTCACAAGATAATAGTGACAATCTTCTGTGTAAGGTTTGGATGATTCCCAGCAAATGGGGCTTGAAACTGCACCATGAATGCTGATAGGAAAGAAGAAAATATTGCCTCATTTACACTGCTGACTCACCCATGAATGGAAAATAAGTTATGAAATCATGTAATTCAAGACCCTGTCAACAGACATATATGCAGAGCAGCTAATTGAGATGGAATAGGCAACCTGAAATAGAAATCCCATAACTGCTCTGTTCATCACTGTAAGGTCTGAGACATACCATTGGGCAACACAGGTCAAGCTGGTAAACCTGCCACTACCAACAGGTCTACCAGGGTGGATTTTCTGTCATTTAGACCGGACATAAAATTACAAAATCATAGAATGGCTTTCTTGTTTTCTAAAAACTCGTGTATGACTTCTGACATTTTAGAAAGGCTCAGCACTGCCATATTATTATAGGGAAGGCAAGTTTGTATACTTGACATTTTGGTCTCTCCTCCTCTTGCAAACTTCCAGACTATGCTTGAAAGTCAGAAGCAAAGACCTGTAAAAGTAGCTTATTTTTTCTCCTACTGTCATCCAAGGAAATTAATATATAGTTCTGACAGAGACTTCTTCCCTCTCACCTTCGTCCAGCCCTTCTCACTCTCCTTCCATTCCACATGTAACTAAATGGATACTCCTAGCATAGAAAATACTGGCTGTTGGGATAAAATTCAGGAAAGTCATAAGCAATAACAGAAGATTTTTATTAGACGAACTGAGGCAATTTTAGCTCAGATTAGTACAGCTCACCTTCAGGTACTTTTATAATCAAATAAACCAGAAAAATTAAAAGTTATAAAGCAGCTTATTAATCAAAGTAATTATTAAGTAGTAGTGATAGCAGCTGTGGAAGTGTCCTTGAGAGTTCATTCCTGCGTGCAGCCTAAATAGCACTTGATCTAATACTTAGGTGAGGGATCAGTTTTTCACATTTTTAAGGCCATAGTGAATGCAAAGTTTTGCTGACGGGGTGGAGAAATTCTCTCTCTACTTCCTTGTTATTAAAAACGGTGCAATTGCTAGAACATATTGCATGTATAGTAGTTTATAGTTCACACTACAGCTGCCATGTAGATGGGAAGAAGTGTATCTGTGCAACAGGAACACTCCTAATAGGGTGGCTGCTCTGTAATGTCCTTGACCTCTCCATAGCATGTGCCTGGTGAAACTGACTCAAGCTTTAGAGCAGGGATGATCTGAAGATTACAAGACCTTGAGGACTGATAGAGAACCACATGGAGTGGAGGCTGAAGGTCAGCTATATAGCATTAGTTTGGAAGGTGGGTTATTCAGAGAGTAGCCAATAATATGGAAGAGAAAAGAGGGAAAAAAATAGAATAAGAGTCATGGAAAGTTGGAAAAATAATTAAGGTTCATCTCAGCTAATGCTGAAGTGAAGGCATCTGCCTGTAAATAGATACGTCTTTCTGAGTCAGTTATCCTAAACTCTCTTTCTGTACATACTGAAGGTGTATATGATCTTTGACTTCCTTTTCAGAATAAAGAGAATAAATCTTCTAGAGGTGTTTCTTGTCTTTGTTAACTGAAGAAAGTGTGATCTACTCACCTCAGACACGGATGTAGAATAATTTGTTTAATTCTTAGATTATCTTAAAAATCCATGATGGCTAGAAAAGAATTTTTTTTTTTTTTATATTTTAGTACTATGAAAAACCTCCTAATTCTCCTTTTCTGTAATGTACCTACACTGTGTTCCCTGCTCTCACTTTGGTTACCTCTGAAAGTTTCCAAAAACTCATATGATTTTTATACAGGAACAAGGGTGTTAACAGGACAAGCAACTTTTTAGGTGGGGCTCAAAGTTGTTTATAATTAGTCTTATAAGAATACATGTACATTTCCTCTGCCTTTGGAATATGGAAGTCAGACTCTCATGTAGTCCTACAGAGTGAAAAGATTGGCAGAATCTTTTATATTTAAATTAGAAAATTGACTATAAATCTGTGTATTGTTGGCTTTATCTGGCTTCAGAAAGGTTACAGGCATGTGGGATTAGCCTTTTTCATAGTGTTTTGATTTCTCTATTTGACAGTGTGATGAACTGAGATATGGAGGAGTTTGACATATCTGGGTCCCCACAAACATCTGGACAGAGCAGGAAGAGCTATTATGGCTCACCAAAACCTGGCCTCCATATGTTATATCCTTCACTTGAGTCTCAGGATTGCAACATGGGGTCTCAATTTGTTAATCTCTGCAGGCATCAAATCTATTCATAACAAGTAGTTTTGATGGACATGTGAGCAGCTGGGATAAACTGAAAGGAAAAAACTGAGACACAAACTGCTGACTGATTGTGCTTCTCAACACTGAGCCAGCTTGTTTTAACAGCAAAATCTGCTTTAGGAGAAACAAACAGTAGGGGCTTTATAAATTTCTGATTCACTATTGTGAATAGAAAGGCAATTCTCTGATATGCTGTAGCTATGACCAAAAGCAAAAAAGAAAAGCATTAAGATATTTAGATCACACAGATCATAATATTCTAGTTTTGAGGACAAGTTACAATAAGATGTTTAGGGAGATATTAATAAATGTTAATAACTATCACTGGAAAAGCAGACAACAAAACAGGGAAATTCAGAAAAGAATCTCTTAAATGTGTCAGGAACAAACAATAGTTCAACAACTGTATCAGTACAACCTGAGATAAGGGTAGTAATCTCAACATTGAAAAGGAAGTGTTCAACAAATATTTTTTTGATCTGTTCCTGAAGAAAAGCAGGATGATGTATTCCTCTGATAAAGTATTAAGGAAATACTTTCTATTGAGCCAGCAGATAGGGAGGACCATAAACATAAACACTGGAAGTTAAATATTTTTCTGAAATCAGCAGTACTGGCACCCTTGAGTGCCAAAGGAGTCAGAATGAGTAGATTGAACTTCTTTCACTTACTTGCAAATCTCGCAGCACTGAGGAGCTTCAAGAGTCTTTCAGAAATCATTAAACATGCTGGGATTGATTGTTAATGAGAGAGAAGGCAATTCTCTTTGGCAAAACTGGGGTAAAGTTAAATTGGAAAATAACAGGTGATAATAAGAATTTAATTAGTAAGAATTTGTGAAAAATAGTACATGTTAAATTTGAAATCTATTTAATTAGGTTGCAAAAATACCTGATAAAAGTAATGTGTCTAATGCAGGTGTCTCACTTGCACATATGATTTTGTGAAGCATTTGTTGAAGACTGTGAGCACATACTGGATTTCTCTGCATAGTAGTGGAAGGAGGTGGTATCTTTGGTAAGGTTATAGCAGGAATTGTCACCCGTCAAGGTCTAAATACCTGCATCTGTATTCATGTCAACTTTTATAAACAATTAGTTGTCTCATACGAGCTAATTATCTGGGCTTCTACAGAGAGACATTGATGCCCTCAGAAGATAACCCCATTCTAAAATTTTTATCTGAATTAGGTTATTTAAACGGCCTGAAGGTGTACATCTTTACTTGCATAGGGATCCTGGACAACTCTTAGTCTAGATACCAAATCTCAAGAGAAAAATCTAGTTTCTGACTTAGGCAGGATCTCCTCTACTTCATAGGTACCTTCTCTAAAATAACTATGAGGATTCTTTAAAAGTAGTGGTTACTAGACACAAGCTGGAATCTTATGTTAGATAGATTGGACATCTGGATATTTCAGAAGTACCTTAGAGCTTTCTCTTTTAAATCAGGGAGTTTTGAGAAAATGTTCAAATACATTTTACATGTATACTCCACCTCCCCCCCTCCATTTAGCAAAATAACAATGTGCATTGTGTCCTGGAGTATTCGGCTCCGTTCCACTCTATTTTTAGACTCATGGCTTTCAAACAGAGGTTATTTATAGGTTTGTCTAGCCACAAAAGAAGGAAAAAATTATGTAGACAATACACAGAAGTATGGAAACTGTCAAGAAGAAAAGAATTATTAACATAATATAGTATTCTAAGTGAAATAGAAGGCTGGTTTACTGATAGATCTCCAAGTGGTATGTAAGGGAATTCATCATCCTGTGATGCATTTCTAGGCCAATTATTATTTAATACTCCTGTCAGCAATACGAAAGAAAGTATAAAATAAATGCTGGTAAGACATATATCTCACAAACACTACTAGAGAAGTTATTAATAGGATAAATAAATAGCACAGATCAATGTGAATTATTTGGCTGAGAAGCACCGAAAATATTGCTCTTGATACTGCCAAATAAAATATCACACATCTGGAAAGGAAAACCTCAGGTTTACAGTATGTGGAGCAAACCTCAGGAAGGTAAGAAAGGTTTTCAAGACTTGGGTAAAGACCTGACTGAATATGATTTTACTATGATGCTACAAGAAAAAAAAAATCCTTGAATAAGACTAGAGAAAATTTTGAAGGGACAGGGAATGGTATTCTGTAGATAAAATACTGAACATTCCTGCCATAACACTGTCCCGTTAGAGCATCTATGCTATATAGAGTAGGTTAACTGAAATGATGGAAGTGGAAGAGCTACAAGGATGCTCCTCTATCTCATAAGGTCCATGAGATCTAATTGTCCAAAAGAAAGGGGTAGACACGATTTTATTGCATCAACCAATATTTTCATGAGCGAGGTGAAATTTAATTAAAAATAAGTTCTGATCAAATCACCGTGATGCAAAGAAAGCTAAATGTAAGAAACTTTTCTAGAATTAAAAAATAGATGAATAAACTAGAAATAAACTGCCAATATTAACAGTGAGAGCAAGTAAACATATGGTTAATACTGTGTAAATTGTGAGAGATTATTTATCACTAGGATTATTTTTAAGTTTTGAGTATGTGTCTTTTTAATAAATGCTTTTATTCAGACAGACACTGTGGAGTCATTGCAGAAATTACAAGGAGATCTGCTGCCTTGATATGCAAGTGTCAGATTAGATAATCACAACAGTTCTTCTAGGCTTCAAATCTAATAATATTTATAAACATTTTATTAAAGATCATATGTCTTGAGTTACCTCCATCATTAACTGCTCTGCTCCCTCTGAGACCTCTGCTTCTCAGCTGGTACAGTCCTTTGACAAGGTAGGATTCTCAAGTTTAGATGAAAAAATATTTTTTCTCTATATTTGTTATATTAGTTCTTTAATTGTTCCTGTTAATTTCTGTGCACCCTATTGTTGCCACTATAATAAAGAACACTGAATTTCTGGAGGGATAATGAGATCTATTATGTAGTAAGAAAACCTTCTCCAGTGTAAGTCTCATTGTGAATTCCATAATGTGTTATTTTGGACTGAGTTTAAGCACTTCCTACTTCCTCTTGCTCTTATTTGACATTAGTTTAGCAAAAAGATTCTCACAGGAAAACAGAATATTCAGTGGACTCTACTATATTTTTTATATAAAAAAATCTAGTGTAAGGAATTTTAGAGAAGGATTTATGCAGTAGAAGAAGGTATGAGTACCATAGGAAACATGCAGGAACACAGAAGCTGCTAATGAGAAAAGAGGAAATTACAAAAATTACAAAAAAAGTGTTTCTGCTTCAAGATATTAAATTAATGAATCTGCAGAAAGTTATTCTCCTGAGACCAAGGTGAAATAGTTTCTTTAAGACTGGTCCCCACAAGGAAAACAATGTGACTCAAAATATGATTAAAGTTCTCATTAATAAGAAGGCAATAAAATTAGTAGCAACTGCTCCAGCAGAGGAAGCTTTAGAAGTGATGACATAGATCATTGGATCAAAAATGGTAAATAATTTACAGATTGTTTATCAGGACTTCTTTTTCCAGGGTGTTGTGGGATTTTTAGATGAATCTTCAACACAGCCCAACCTATTTTCATCTCCTTGATTTTACATGAAGTCTAGAAGAAGCTTCTTTGGTCATTGGCACAAGTCTCTCCAGCACAAGAGGATGTTCAGATTGTCTACTCTGTCTTCTGCTCTGCTCTCTTTACATCCTCTGCAACTCTGAGGTTAAGTGCTGATAAATACTGTAGTTGTCCATCTTTTACACAGATTACCAGATGGTCACACTGAAAAAAAACCCTCTCATATCAAAGGGGATGGGTCACACTAAATTTGCTTGGGGTAAATCAAAGCAGAAAAGTCATAGTTAAATTTAATCAGTCTGGCTATCTATTAGTCTCCATGCATTAATGCCATCTGGTATAGTGCATAGTCTCTGCCATGAATGGCTGTGCAAATGGGTGTTCACCTTTGCAGCCCAGCCTACCAATCCCTTTGTCACTCTAGGTCTCCTTTACAACTATTAAAATTACTAAAATTTGGCAATTACCTTCAAAGAGTTTTACTGTGCTGCTTTTTTGAAGTGACTAAAAGAGCAGTTGAAATAGAGCTGGCTACATTATTCCTTAGCTCTTGGGGTGAGGCATGTTGAAAGTGTTTCTACATTACCAGCACAAATGGATGCTGGTTTGGGACTGTGGCTTCTGGGTACTGTGGTGCTCCAAACCTCTTTGTTCCTGATCTGTGTCGTGTCCTGAGAGAAAAACAAGCTAACTCCCAGGAAATAACTTTGTAACATTTTGAAAAGAAAGTAAAATGTGAGAATAAATATTACTTTTTTAAGGTACAGAAAAGTAATCCTTCCTGCTCCCTAAACATGACATTTTTTTCCATTTTCTCATACGTCCCTATTTTTCTGGGTTGCAGCCAAGACTGAAAGCAGGAAATACAAGTCTATTTGCAAGAAAATCTTGTAATTTTCTGTTCAAATGCGTAACCACAACAACAGGAGTCAATTCAGCTCACCTTAGTTTCTTGACTCTGGAAGGGGCAAGGATGTCTGCATGAAGGAACACTGGAACAGAGGAAACCGGGAGGATTAGTGTCATGAAACCAGAACACAGCGCCACGACTGCGAGGGGCAGGATGAGTTTATGTGATGGTGACCAAGAGAGAGAAACTAAAACAACACTCAGGCACCAGTCGTCTGCAGTGCTGAAAGGTTATAAACAGCTTTGTGTGATTCAAATGGTGGTGTAAACTCCAGGGAATGGGGAGCTCCACCTTGTCAGCTAGAGCTGTGAGATGTACAGGTTCTGTAAACCACCAGTTTTGTGTTTATGCCTTTGTCTTTATGAAGGGGGAAAATACCTACACTTGGCTCCTCTTCACCTTCTGTGTGAAACATATTTCTGTAGGCAGCGTCTGGAAAAAAATGAGGCTCCACTACGTAGGATACAGTTTGGGGAAAAGTGAGAAACAGGAATGAGGGAACAGAATTCAGAGAAAGGCACAAAATAAAATCCAGCTGTGGATACCCTTTATTTTTAATGCTAATTGTGATCCAAAGCATTCAGATGCAGTAAAGAATTTGATATTTCAGGAGAAAAAGAACAGATAAATGGAATATCCAGTCACATCTTCATGGGTTATTAAGTCACATCTAAATGTAAACATATTTTTGTGACCTATAGTGTTTTTGCACTTCAGTCTTCCTCAGTGGCTTTCCCTTCACAGTACCAGCTCACTACCAGCGAAAATACGTTCTTTCTTTCTTACAGATACTGGGAGAGTTGAAAGCCATGTGTGCACAGAAATGAAAGCCACTTCTAACATTTCTTGAGGTTGATGTTCCCTTATGAAAAGGAAACTGAAGACAAAAGAAAAACCATCAAATATTGTATGGAACATAGAAGCATATTACTTAGACGAGTCTGTATTGAAAATGAATGCACTAAGCATTTAAAATTGGAGGTTCATTTTGGGAAAGGACTTGAGAATTAGAAATTTGGCCCCATTGAGAATTAAAAAGAAAATTAGCAGAATTTTCCATTATAATATTTCTTCTTGAAGAATGGTTCACTTTACAGCTGCCTTATGGTCTAACAGAGCCCAGGTAGCTGCTGTGGTGTAGTGTCTGTTTTTCTTCAATACCTATGGCGTGTGGGAAGGAATGGACTTGCAGATCCAGTTACCTAAATTTAGGCACCTGTGTGTGTGTTCACCTGTAAAATGGCTTCATAAAGTTCTGTAACAGGAAATGGAATTTTAATCTGAAGCACGTGGAGCTTTGGGGTTGGTTGGTCTCATAGCAAGGCATAGCCCTACATACCAGCAGCTGAGCCTGTAGGGCTTGAGTGGGGATTCAGACATGCAGGACTAGCATCTCATGGCACATACAAATGAAAAAGAATGTTTTACCTGGCTTCCAGGCACTTCTTCAAACATGAGGCTATTGTACCTGATCTGTCTTAGTGAAATCTGCCATGCCTATATGGAAATCTTAAGGTATATCATATCAAACATTATTAGATGCCTATTTTTAAGCATAAAATCCTACCTGAGAGTACCAACCTCTTCCCAGTCTGTCATGATGGTTTAGGTGCACAGCCCACCCACCCACACCTAAAGGTAGGGTCTGAAGCTGCAAGTTGAACCTGAGCATAGGAGTGGAGTTTAGTCTCCTAAACAGAAATGTTAGGTGCTGTTTCAGATGCTGGAGGGCACTGGAGACATCCACATGAGGCTCGTTGATATTGCAAAGCATTTCTGGAAGAACTCTACTCTTCTGGACTGACCATGTCTGGCTGAGTGGGATACTCTGCAAGCTAGACATATACATTATACCTTTCACTAAAATTTTCAGTGTTGTAATTAATTTTGAAACACTGAAAAACAATATTTCAACTTTTAAAGAACAATAATCAGCACTTCTTTGTTCTTTTTTCAACTTTAAACACTGGCCCATAAATATCCTATTAACAAGAGACTGTTGCAAGTGTTTCATTGTTTTCTCTTTGCTTTGTGGTGAGCTAAGTGTTTCTGAATTTCCTGGGCGGATGCATCAGACTGTGACATGCTGAATCTGGTTTTATCAGTTTTATTGTGTTTAAGTGATTTTAAATGCAGCTCGAGGTATGTAACCATATCATTGTTATGATAATAATAATTATTATTATTGCTGTCACGCTTTTTATTGCTGTTATTATCAGCATTTGGGAAGTACTGATTGTCAGTTCTGTACTGAGAATAGCTTAGTATAACTCCAACCAGTTCAGCCAGGAGCAGACTCGTTTTTGCTTTGGTTTTGGTTTGTGGGGCTGGTGGTGACAAGAATACTGTGGGATTTCAACTGTTGCAATGTTTGGAGTTCAAGCACTGTTTGTCCAGCTACGGGACAGAAATTTCAGTAAGAGGACACATTTCTTGTAATTTGAACAAGACACTAAGAGGCTTTCACAACATCTACATGCTCCTTCTTGTTCCCGGAACTTCTATGAGCCAGAAATATTTGTTGCAATGTAAAACATTCTGTGAGATTATGATAGCTTTGCAGAAATCTTGAAATACGCAGTGCAGCATAAACTTCTCTTTTCATGAGCTTACATTTATAAATGTGTTCAGCATTACTTAAGGAAGAATATAATAGACATTATGAGTCTAAGCATTCTGGTCCTGGGCCTTAGTTCATTAATGGAACCTTGGTTTAACAAACAAAAGAAGAAAAGATTCTAGATGTAGGAAGCATTAATTAATGGAGAAAACTCTGGGTTTGAGGATTTAAAGTGTGATCTGGGAAGCACTGTTGCTGCGGTCAACACCATTTCATGTCGCTGTCCAAAACAGGTACCACACAGTTGTGTGGACCCCTGCTCAGGCAGCTCAGGACACAAAGTAGCACTGAGCTAGAAACTCCATCTTCAGGTTTGCACAGAGTTGTGCCTGGTCCTCGCGCCAGTGCTGGGTGGATGTGCAGGTTGGCTTGAGCACACCAGTGTGAACAGCGTTTGGATCAGGGCAGGTCTACGCTCCTCCAGTGTGAGGTGCTGGCAGCATGTCTGTCTGCAAACAATAACTTCATCAAAGCTGTGTGAGATGGGACAGGTTTGCTCTAGCGTGATGCTGGGCTAACACGACCCTATAGCTCTAGAGCAGGGTTAGACACATAGTCCTGCCTTGCTGTTCCTGCAGTTTATGTTAAAAACCAAGGCTTTTAGAGGTGCTTTCAAATGCTGACTAACTAAAGAACTAAAGGAGTAGAAAGATTTTTAGACTACCCTACACTTTTAAAAGGAGTGCATATTTATATTTAGAGGATCAATTTATATTAAAGTTCCACATTTGAGTGTCATAAAGGAGACTTTTTTCATGCTCATTCTTCCATATCTTGCAAAGGGTTTGGGGCAATCCTTTCAATCTCTCAGTACTTACATGCCTAATGATTGCTCACTTGTCCGGGCTATTGGAAATGCTAACTCATTATTACTGTACAATCTGAAACTATAAAACACTGTGTAAACATGTGCTTTTAACTACACCTATTTTTTAGGCAAGTCAGGGCTGGGAATAGTTCCTAAACTAAATCAATTGAATTCTGCAGTTTTGATTTTGTGATATTCAGCTATTGGTTTCAGAAATATGTTGGGGCTTTTCAAATGGTCAAATATTTACATCAGCTCTATTAATCTTTCTGTCTGACTTTATAATTAATAGAAAAATGGTTTCTCTACATTGCAACCTACTCATGTCTCTGACAATTTAACTTATCAGCAGAAGTTATTTCCATCATCTTCTCTGTATCACAGGCCAAGGTTAGAGCACTCAGCAATTTTAAAAGTGTTATCTCAGCTGTGGGCTCCTGAGCCAGATTAGCATGTGTGTAGTAAATCAAAATGTGTTCAAGATTCCTGCAGTTGGTCATGTGCTAATTCTTCTTGGGTGTAACTCTGAGATGAGGAATCAAAAATAGGGTGGTAATCGTCATCCAGAGCAGGATCTCTGAGTTTGTGGACAGGTGTGTTACTGTGGCCCTCCTCAAAGCAGAGATGTCACTGTGAGGTCAAGATGCCAAACTTTAACAATAGAGACATAACCAGAGAGAACAACCAAAGATAAGACATCTGGTGCTTTTCTTAAAGATTCTGAAGTCAACTGTTTGTGCAGTTTTGATAATTTATGACATGATCAAGGGACTTGTGTGGTCCAAAAATATGAGTGAACTCTTGAGGTAAAACGATACCTTTCTATTTGCTTTTCACAAATGCAGAAAAAGGAGTCCTCTTTTCCTTCTTGATGGGATAACTCATTTGGCTGCATATGATGATATAACAGTGTGGTAGCTGTCTTAGATAGCTCATCTGAGTTCAGACTGTTCACCCTGGTGCACGGCAGTGACACCTGTATGTTCACTGCTGAAATGCGTTGGGGTTGCTATCAGTCCTGAACAAAAGCCTGCTCGGTCTGCCTACGCACACACTCAGCAGCTCCTCACCTGAGAGGCTATACTGCAGCAACTGATCTCAGCATCAATGATTCTTATAAAGCCCAGCGCTGGGCACAAGGGAATTGGAACAGAATTCTCTTTAGCGTTGATGGCACATTGGGCTCTGTTTATGTTTGTGCTACAGAAACAACTCTTGCTTATCACTGGATTGTCTGGGAATTATTTTGAATGCATATTTGATGCAGTTTGCCATATATATTACTGTGCTCATGTCTGACACATTAGATAGTCATATAAATGCATATTTAACTCAGGTTGGATTGACTTTCAGAAACGTAGTTGTATGCATCAAAAAAATTACTTAGCCTCTCCTGGACCTCTTTAATTGATTTAGGAATTTAGCTCTGGCTAGTTCAGTGACTGATTACATGAAGTTCCTAATTACTTAATCAGAATGAAAGATAAGAGCACAAGGAAGATGACCTCTAGGTTTTTAATCAGCTGTAGCTATTGACATGAGCACTGCTGTAAACTTGACACGCTGTGATATGTGCAGTGACGATCATAAAGATAATGAGGTCAGCTATTCATTTGAGTCAAAACAACAAGAATAGACTTGATTCAAATGAAATAAGAGTTAGCTGTAAAACTTTGAGTATGTGAGAATGACTCTAAAGAAGATATTCCCGAGCGCAATGTTTCTTCTTGTTGAGGTATCAGCTTTGGTGACTGGGAGAACAGCTTTTATTAGCTGGGATTGCCAACTCATTAGAGTTTCCTCAGTACTAGGTTGAGTTTATAAACCTCTGTGACTGATGCTGAATTACAGATATTTTTACCAAAGCTAACTTCTAACCCTCCTCTTGTGGAGAACTTTTGAAAGGTTCATCCAAATACAAATCACTGCCAATTGAGGATCCAGAATGCAAATACAATGCAATTGCCATTAAACCACTTCAAAACATTCATCATTAATAATGTGTTTTAGCAGCTGTTTAATCAGCTACAAACTTAGACTTTTTTTGTTTTGGTTTGGGTTTTTTTTTTTTGACTCTCTCTTGTTCTCCATACTCTTCCTATGGCTGCCATTACTTGCAAATCATTCTGTACTTTTTATGGCTTTATTGGTGTACCTTTATATCCAAATCATTCACATCAAAATAAATGTGAATAAAAATGGTTTAAGAAAGGACAAAATAGGCACAGTTTCACTCTCCAGTTGTTCACCTTTTTCATAAATTATTTTCTTTCCCTTATAAAAGCCACAGGCCTCATAAAAGTATGAGGTGATCACTGACAACATGACTCTTACAGTAGTATAGCTTTCAGTTAAATAATCAAAAACTTCTAGACATTGGATTATAACTTAGATTAATAGACATTTCAAGGCATGTAAAAATCCCTACCAGTGACCTTCTAAGGAAGCTTTAAAACTATATGTCATTGTGCTGATGAAGAGAAATGGCTGCAAATTCAGCATACTAAGAACTTTTTAAATTATATTATGCATCTGAATAAACATCACCACCTATTCAGAAACCTACTATGCTTTCTGTTACTTCTTTCTCAGGTCCTATTTATTACATTTGAAATCTTATACAGTTGAAAGATGACTAAAAAATGCATTAAAACAGAGAAATGGAGAAAAAAATGCAGAATTGTTAGAAAAATCTCTTTTCTTTATATTCATATTGGTAATCACATGCATTCCTGACTACATTCTTGTAAATTCCTGTCTATTATTCTGAGAGAGGAAGATGAATTATTTTGTGAACTGCAGAAATTAATAATGAAACGTCAAGTTTTTTACTGGTGACACCAGAGTAAAGGGGAGCCAGATATGACTTTCAGGTTGAGGTCTCAAAATTTCCTTCTATGTTGATCTCTTGAGGCAGTGCAGTTATAATGCACTCGACACAGGTCAAGGTCTAAATGCCATATTGGTACCCCAGGTGTTCTGCTTGGGTATTAAAAGACTTAATAAAGCAAAAACAAAAAGAAAATTACTATCACAGAGAAGCTGTCTAATCTGCATTTCAGTGCAATTTTTGCCTCAGCCTGATCAAAAGAAGAACAAAAAATTAATTTTTATAGATTACTGTATTATAGATAGATATACTGCATTATTAGGACACAAAGAGGAAACAATTCTGTCTTTGCAGTAGGCAGAGCAGATCTTGTCAGAAAGACAATACCAAAATAAACTAAATATTGTTTTTCTAAGATTCAAGAACAGGGTTTTATAGCATTTTAATGTTTATGATTAATGAGGCAGCAAACAGATGCTCTAACAGTGCATCGTCAACATTCTGAGTAAGGAATAGTTTATTATTTCACAAACGCTTCATGCCCTTCTGGCCTTGCTTAGGGACTTGGCAGGATATGAAATGAAGATGAATGATAGTTTAAACAGAGTTCACTTTTCCTCACAAGACCTTATTAGTGAAACAGGAATACAAAACATCAGCTTGCAAGATTAGTAACATGTGAAATACCTCCTGTAATATACTTTCTTTTTTTTTAAATAATTGATTAAGAACACGTAGGACAGATCTCATTATCAAGGTCTATTGATTTTTCTACTTGCAGCCTGTTGCTGAATCATTTTCCAATTATACAGTAATTTTGCAAGTATAGAGGACAGATTTGGATGGAAGTCTTAATAATTCAATAAACACAGCAGCTTTTTTTAAGTTGTGAAAGACAAGGAGGTAATGTGGAACTGGAACAGGATGGCTGATCTAAGTAGAACTATGAAAACAGCCTCTAAAAAGAAACACCATGGAAAAGTTTACATTTTAAGGTGGATTACTAGACTATATTTATTTATTTGCTTACCATAAGAAGAGGCAACACACAGATCCTGTCACTAAAAATTTGTGAGAACAGAAAAACTGTTTTACATTTCTGACAAGATAGTGTTATTTTTTTGAGTTCTTGGAGCTGTAAGAAAAAACCTTACAGTTAAGGATCAAGTATTATAATAAAGGGAATAGTTTAATCTATGCTTGCAACCTAGAAACCAGGTCATTGACACCGACTGAGTATATAAAAAAGTCTGTGAATATCACTGATAAATACTTCTGGTAATTTTTGGCAATGGTTTTTAGCTCAGAAACTCTAAACATCTGTTGAAAATGAAGAGATTTTGCTTCTTAAGTCTTACGCTTATTTCCTGTTACTGAAGACAAACATTACATGGAAAGAGGCACAATTAATTTCATCTTAAGTTTGCTTTCCAAAAATTCCCCTCTATAATGAATGGAAGGTAATTCAGATGACCTGGTTTAGACCCCTTAGTTTCTGATGGGTAAATGTCGCTCCAAAGATGCTTGTGTTGATATTGAGGGATCCTACTGAGTAGGTTCAGACTGAATAGCCAACTTTCAGATGCCTAAAAAAGGTGAAGCCTGAAGGAACACTCTTCTCTGCTGGTGAGGAACTCCACCTTTTTTATTTTTACTCACTTACATCTTAGACTATGCATGGTAAAATGGACTTTAGAAGCAGACTTTCTGAAGTTCTAGAGTGCAATAATCATGGAAAAACAGATCCATGAGATGGGACACTTTATGCATACTAGCTTCTAGGAGTGCATAAAAGTAGATCAATAAAGGCAGTCTTCCTTTATCTACCTAAATTTATGAAATTTTATTTGCAGCTGTAGTTTTAACTATGGATTTCATAACAAACTTTAGGAATTATTTGTTTTTACTTTATTATTTAAATTAAAAAGATCATTGCTTATTTACAATAATTAATCCCTGTTCAATTTTTATTTATATTCACTGGTAACTGATTTTTTTGTTTGGATAACAAATCTTTACAGCTCTTCTCAATAAAATGAAATAACATCAAACTAAAAATAAGGTTTTTTGGATTAAAGGAACCACTGACTTTATTTCCCCATGCTTTTTTAACCCCTTTAAAAATACAGTTTAATTCTGAAATGAAAAACCATTTCAAATTTTGAAGCTAAAACATTTCATTTTGAAAATGTTGAGTAAAACAGTAGTGGAAAAAAGTGGAATGAGCCTTTAGCATTCTAACTATCAGACCTGTTGTGGGTTTGTTCTGGGCCAGTTTCCCCTCACCCCCCACACAATTGTTATAAGTTGAGAGAAGGTTTATGCAGACAAAAGAGAATAATATTAAGATTTATTACTAGCAAGAGAAAAACTAAAGAACTATATATACAACAATTTTAACTAGGCAAAACTGCTATGTATTTACAGAAATTAACCCCTCCCCTCTTGTATCAGTTCAGGAGGAGAACAAGTTTCCTTTCCATTTCCAGAGCTACAGGTCACCTAAATAATTTTGCAGCACTTGAAAGTTCCTCTTCTATTATCTCTAGGACAACAGCTTCGATTCGTGGCAGCTGGAACTGTCTTTCTCTCTTTCTCTTCTATGTCGGCCTCAGGGCTGGGCCTCCCCCCTCCTGGGCTAAGACCCCAGGCTGGGGGGTTACCCGGGCCCTGTGGGGTCTTCCGTGGACTTCAAGGGTACACTTGCCTTACAATGGTTTTCCCACAGGGTCACAAGGGATAATGGCTTTTGAGTCCACCTCTGTTTCCTGTGGGGTCCCTTCTCATGAGAGACAGTCCTTGATGGACCTCTCTAGTGTGAGACCACTTGTGGGCAACAGTTCTTCTGTTTTCTGCTGTCCCTCAGGGTCACAAATTCAGCTGCACCAGCATGGATCCCTCACCAGGATCACAAGATCCTACCCGAGCCAGCTTGCTCCAGCATAGGTCTCTCTCTCCATGGGCCACAGGTCTCCAGCAGGACTCTCATCTTAGGCCTCCCACGGAGTCACATCTTCATTCACTCCTCTGCTTCAGTGTGGGCTCCTTCATGAGCTGCAGAGGAGGGTCTTCGCTCCCCAACAATCTCCTACAGACAGCAGGGGTTTTTTAGTTTTCAGTCTTTTCTCTGCTGAAGGAGGTGAAAGAGGCAGAGGGGGGAAAAGTAGCCCCCACTTCGGGCTTCTCTTCTCTCTCACAACCCTTCTCTTCAGTTTTCTTAAATATGTAATTGGCAGAGGCATTACTAAAACTTTTGATTGACTTTGCTCTGGAAATCCACCTGGAAAAACTATTTTCAGCCCCAGAGGGGATTGTCGGCAAACCCATGACAAGAACTTATTGCTGTTTAACTACACAGCAGCAGGACCCTTCTCATGGTGGCTGTTTTAATACCACAGCAGTCTGTGGGGAGTAGCTGTTCCTGTTCATTGTCATTTAAGTGCTGCAAGACTACCTTTCACCAGCAAATTTTAGTTCTGATGGGGTTCTTACATGCCCTGAGATTCCACAAGTTCCCTCTCTCATTCTTTCAAAGCTCCAAAATCCACAAGCTGTTGAAAGTGCATACACTGAAATGATTTTTGGACGGTGGTTTGAAGTAACAGCTTAAATAGTCAAGGTAAGAATCTATTAGACAGGTAGTGCTGCATATTTATATGAAGGACAGTCCAATTCTTCTCACACAACCGACTGTCTCCTCACATTCATTAGCCCTTCAAATTGTGTTATAAGATCATTCATTGAAGAATTTTGGCTTTATACCGTGAAGAACACACACATCAGCAGCCCTTGCCTCAGACAAAAACTTATGCATGAGTAACTAAGAGCAACACTATCTACCACCTGGGAAAACACTCAATAATTGAGATATATTTCCTCACTTGAAACAATGTGATTTGCAAGTGACTCAAATTTAAAAATTAGTCCATAGAAAATTCAGGGAAAATAACCCACAAAAATCAGAGGTAGATACAATGTACCAGCACAGGTAATGTATTATTTAGCCTTCATGATTTTTTTAAAAAAAGACTACAGCTTCTTTCTCACATCCTTTCCCCTCTATAAGATGGCAATGCACCCTGCTGCAGCCATACTTGAGCTTATCGAGGGACACGGGATGTGGAATTTATAGGAAATACATTTAAAACCAGGGTTTTAAAACCGCAATATATATGTTTTCATGACTTTTGAGACCAGTGCTACTTGCAATTATATAGTTTTTCTTATTGCACTATTCCTAATAATTTTTTTTCTTAAAAAGTGTTTTGTAGAATAGAGCCCATCTCACTCTCCCCCCTTTTCCCTCTCCCCCCGTTTTACAGAAAACTTCTAAACTGTGCATGATACAGGATCTGGCTCACAGTGATTATCTCACTGGGATAGTTGCAGCAGGTGTAGTGATCTGGAACTTAGGACAGGCAAATTTTTGGCTTAGTTCTCAGGTGGCTTTTACTGCCCTGTTGAGCTCTGTATTACCACAATTCATTTTTGTGCTGAAAAAAAGAGATAATTTAATATCTGTACAAGTATACTTTTGTTCTGAATGCATTATGGTATGCAGCAAGTGGTGTAACACAAATCACAACTTGGTCTGCAGGAAAATGAGGTGATTAACATCACTGACTGCTGTGTTTGCAAACCAGATTTTGCAAAGCATGTAACACCACATACAGAATATGGTGCACTGTGTAGGAGATCACTTTCATATCACTAAAACAAGGGTGTGCTAACCACTGGGACTGGTGTCTGGTGGCCACCTTACACTCAAATCTGTGTTACTGTACCATCACTACAGTACATGACTACAGTACTGAGATAAGCTGTCTCAAATCTATCGTCACACCTCCAGCACTGGAGAGCTGTCTGAACTGTGATGAATGGTACCTGGCCTGGGGACAGAAACACATCTGAGTCTCCTCTGTTCAGTCTTGTCCAAAATTTATCCTATTCAGATGATCAAAACTGGGGTTTTGTGGATGGGAGTGAGTCTGTAGAGCAAAAAAATAGGGTTCTGATGGGGAGCTAAAGAAGAAAAGGTAGGTCACTGAAATGTGAAAAGTCTTCAGCATCTTGTGGACTAGAAACTTTCTGGGGGGAAATAGAAGACATATGAATAATGCACTAGACCAGAGAAATAGCTACCCAAATTTACAGATATGAATGATGAGTGTTTGAAGGTTGGAGCCTTGGGTCTATGAGTATAAGCCGGATAAAAGAACAACACCTGTCTGTAAGCTTGGAAACCCTCTTTTTTCATCCTGTGATGGCTGTAGTAGCCTATGTGCCTACAATCGTAAAAATAGCGAGGAAATACTACATCTTAAAACCATGGGACTCTTTAAACTTGCATATTTTCTTTTCTGGGTGTTGGGTCTGTTTCAGTCCTCAAGGAGAAGGTCCGAAAACAAAGGGCCACATATGCCACAATAGTTGTACTGACACTTGTGAAAGTATGCAAATGCACAAAAGTACTCATATATTCATCATTATACTGAGATTATGGTGGCATATGACGTCTCAGATAAATTTGGATAATAGTGAATGAGTAGTATACCTGAATAAGTCAAGACAGATGGTATGTGTGATCCTGACTTTTTTTGAAACTGAAATTTATTCAATTAAATTAATTACCATTTTTCATTTTTCTTAATCAAATATTTAGCATTGCAGCAGAAGAGAATAGCTACTTAAAATAGCCATAAAAATATTTACTGACATTTACGTATTTTCTCTTTCTCTTATTTTTCAAGTAATAAAATTTTCCCCATAAATACATCCTGACAAGAACCTTGAAGCATGGAATTAAATATGTGTATACTTACATATATATATACATATATATATAAAGGATATGATTTAGAGATTTAGAACTGCTTTTTTTCTTTTTTTAAGAAGATTTTTTTTGCTTCAACCAAAATCTTCACAAGAAAATATATCCCACTGTCACATTTTAAATCAAACACTGTCATGAGGTTCATGTCTTGACCTACCTAGCAAAAAAATTAGAAGAAATGATAGTTTACTTTCTGGTCTGAAGCAAGAGCTGTCATTTTTGTTTTCTTCTTTTTGTGTTGATAATATCCTCCAAATCTAAATTGTTTTGCTACCTTCAAGCAAAGTAGCATCATTTTTTTCATATGGCAATATGTTCTAAAAAATTAAGAAATAAAATTCTTTATTATTTATATTATTGTAGCTCTTAGAAACTTCAGTCATGGCTGATGCTGTGTAATTCTTAGTGTTTCACAAATACAGAGCAAAAGATAAGCCATTTTTGGAAGTCCATAATTTTTGGATTAAGTGCTTCAGCACTCTTATATGCTACCTCTCAATGAAGATAACCTCTCTCCTCCTGTGAACTTTAGCATCATGCTTTCACATATAATCATGGAATTTACTATGTGTTCATCATTTGGTTGCTCAACACTGCTATTGCTCCAGATCCATTACTTCAGTACTACCATCCTAAACTTGCCAAGAACCATGATTTCATCTCTCACAGGACATGTCCCAGCCAGACAATAGGAGACCTGCGGAAGAGCACAGCACCATAAAAAATGAAGATACATGAGGCCTTCACCTGTTTCATTATTTTAGTGGAGAGCTAAACAGACTGACATACATATAAGTGTTAGATGGAAGAGAGTTTAAAAGAGAGTTTGTGAGGAAAATTTCTCTAAGGATAAAGAAATCAAATCTTAAATTATTTTTCTTCCTTTGGATTGGTCACTTTAGGACCTTTTGTGATGAATGACATTAGTACTGGTGAAAAGGTGAACCTCCAAAATAAGACTTATATATAGGAATATTATGATGAAACAAAGGGTAAGAAAAGCTGAATTTCTGTGATGATTCTCTGTCTCCCTTTTTTCCTGTTTCCCTGCATATTCCACCAAAACCTGCCTATTTCAGAAGGTCCCAGAATCATATACATTTTCTGCAGTAATGCAGAGGCCTCTAGCTGAAGCTAAGTTGGGTTAATCCATAATAATGGCAGGTCTGTTTATTGATCTCATAAATTGCACTTTACTTGACCTGTCAGAAAAGCAGAATTCTCAGCATGTGCTTTCCTGCTACTCTAAGAGCCTCTCCTCACCTCGGGCAGATTGCTCCCCCCCAGTCTCTCCCTGTATGCTGACAGCTGTTGTAAACCACGATCTAAATTAATTAACCTTCCTCCAAACAATCTATTTGAGTTCATCCTTGAGAAAGTACAGATAGAACAATAAACACTCACTACTGATTTTAATTCCCTGACTTTCCTAACACACCCATGACCAAACTGCCTACCCAGTTTTCTTCTAAAAGGAGGAAAATTAAAATGAAAATCAGGAGGAATTGAAATCAGCCCACAGACTAGGATTTCCTAAATAGTAATGCACTCATTATAGGCAGTATTGTAATGTAATGGCCAGACTTCGCGAACGAAGAACCGGGGAAGGTCTCTACACCTTCCAGCCTGCGCATTGGATTTTTTAGGTGAGTTCCAGTGTGCGCGGAACTGAGCCCACCCTTTAATCCTA
>JAYRBT010000082.1:12053640-12154678 GCA_036023395.1 Myiotriccus ornatus | reverse complement strand
CAATTTTGCTGCGATCTTTTGCAAAGAAGTATAGGGAACGTATGGCACTTTTGGACAATTGTTTTATAAAATTTTGCTAGAATTTTCCAGAATGTATTCCTGCTAAGCAAAAATTCTGAGTGTATTTTATTGCTGAATAAAAAGAAGTGGGATTGGCAGACTGAAGATACTGGTCAAATGGTCATAAAAAAAATGAGCACAGCCTTTCCCAGATAATGCACAGAATGGCATTTGCAGAATTTTAGTATGAGGATGGGAAATGACATCATTTGCTGGCCTTTGTCTTTGCCTTTGCTGAAGTTAAGACTCCACAACACACCTTTCAAACTCCATGACACATCCAAAACATAGCCCATACTAACCACTGTAAAGAAAATTAACTTTACCCCAACCCAAACCAGCACACCACTCAATAAGGGACAGCAAATGAACAACTAAGATCTTGTCTGAAAAGGAATGGAGAGGATATTTGTCCGTTAAAAATGCGTAAATTTTAACTAGTGGGTCTTCTCAGGAAGGATTTCATGACATTTTCAAACCTTGAGATGGAACCTGATGCTACAAGCGAGCTGCAGAAGTAAGTACCCTGTGTGACCTCAGCTCCAACAGACACCTTTGATTTTCAAACCTGACTCCACTGTTCAGTAACGCAGTCCTTTCTTACTGAGGCCAGGGAGCACTTGAGTGGTGCAGCCCTTCACAGGCAGTACTCACAGCACCAGGACTTGTTCAGTGAAAGAGTCTCAACTCTTTTGCTGTTGACATTGTGTCTCACTATTGAGGAGCAACAACTTACTGGCTGTAACTCACCTCAAGCTGGAGAAGTGAGGGAGGAGTCTGATCCATGCTTGTGTGTTGCTAGAGTAAGTACATCCAAAGTATTGTTTCAGCAGAGAGGTCATGGATTTAACAGGCACAGAGACTGAACAGAACCCTGCACCTAGAGGTGATCCTCTAAGGGCAGGGTTACAAAATAGTGTGGGGACGCCTGTGATTCCTCGTTCTTTCATGATGGTAGGTAAACAGAGAGCTTCCTCCTTTGGATTGTTGCTTCTGGCCTTTGCCACAGCACTCCACTGAAAAGATGAGAAAAAGTATCTTTAGAAACCATACACACTCCTGGCAGTACTACAGTCACAAGGTCAGGCATCTTAGTCATTAGAAAAGATTATTTTGTTTTGTCATGTTCTTCTAGCCAACAAGAGGTGTTAACTTGCATGCATCCATTCCTATGATAGAGAAAGCTCCAAAGAAATACTTTCAATGGAAAATGTGAATAAGCAAAATATTTTAAATGAGGTGGTTTTTGTACTCCTGCCAAGACAAATCAGAGAACAGAAGAAACATGTCTTGAGAGTATTTCCTCTCATGACAAAGATGTGACTGTATGAGCACACAGTTTGAAACAGGAACAGCTCAAAATTTGAGCAACTGGTGAATAACCTGCAACTTCATCGCACTGACAGTTCAGAAGATACCAGTACCAAAGGTCTTTCTGCTATATTTATCCTGAAATTTTCCCAAATACAAGTATAAATTATCTGTCACTTTTTCTTTGTTCACCCTTCCCGCAGCCACCTGAAGTGGATGTTCTTTCAAGCTTCAGAAGTAAGATGGTACAAGCAAGCACCTTTACCTGGGCATACCTGAATGTCAGAAATGAAGGTGGGAAATGAAGGTTCAAGCTCCTCCTGATATGGTGAGTAGGAGGATGCAAATGATTTGTTTTAAGCAGCCAGACAAGAGCTCAATCTGGATGAGGGAAATGAGAAGACAGTTGTCTTAACCAACAATCTATGAAGATTTTTCTCTTTTTCACCTTGGAAATGCCCTCTTTTCAGTATTTTCAATATTGAGTATTGCTGTAGAAAGATTCTGATGAATGACCATTATTTAGAAAAGCAGTTTCCCCACAACATACCCAATCAGCAGTACTATCATTACCACAAATTATGTTTTTTTAAGGTCCAATCTGATGGAAAAACACACGAATTTAATGAACACATTAAAATTACTCCTTTTAAGCTTATTTTCCATGTACAATACACATAAGAAAAAGTGTGCATGAACAGTTCAAGCCTGTATGTGCAGCAGAGGTCCTTGGGTTTCTGTGAGATGTGACACTGCTCTACTCCCAATGTGAAATATGATTCAGTGTGAGCTAATAGTCAGATGCAGCAGGTAAAACTGCTGTTGTGGAGCAAGAAAGCACAGATGAGAGACATGAAGCAGAAGACAGGAAAACAGAAAGACAAGTGATGCAAGAATGAAGTGCTGAGAGGAACAGAGACCAGTGGACAGGGCTGAGGAGGAGTGGGCAGCTGAAGGCAAGAGCAAAGAGGAGTGAATTAAAAAAAAAACAAAGAGAAGTAATAGTGGGGGAAGGAGAATAAACCTGAAGTCCGTGAGGGTGGAGAAGTAGAACAGCTTCTGTTTTTGCAATGCTTCACAGAGATTTAAGAACAAATAGTCATGATAGAAGCTGTGAATTCAGGGCAGGGTACGCAGATGAGTACAAAAATGGCACTGATTTTAAATGACCCAAGACAGAATGTTCTGTCTGGATTTTTATTTTATTTTATTTAAAGAGTCATGAAGCCCATACATTGAATCTCTGAAATTCCCTGTTTCTTTTTTCCTGTCAAGAGATAATTTTTTTTGCATAAAATCATGATTCATTTAGTATAACTCAGGAAGGAGCCTTAAGGCAGAAATCTTTCTCCTTCATTTGGAGCATTTGTAAAATGCAAGATGGAAAAAACCTAATGGTTGAGGAAGATCATCCAGATTCTTGCTGTCTTTCTCCTGACCAAGGTAAAAGACTGCCCTGGCTCTAATGGAAATTAATTTGAAGCCCTCCTCTCTTCCCTGCATGCAAAGGGGTTCACGCTGCTGGCTGCAACACTGTCCTTTGGCTGCCAGGGCAGCTGGTCAGTATGCAAACTCTCATCTGAGGGTAATCCTACCTCTTAACCCACATAGTATGGACTCAGATATACTCTTTATTCCCTCTCTCACCTTGAGTCCTACATCCAGGTAAAGTTCCTCTGGCTTTCAGTGGGAAGATGTAACCAACAGTAGCCAGTGACCTAAATTCTTCATTTCTGCTCCTTCTTATCCCCCAAAACCCAGAGACTTGGAACAGATCATGTCTCAAGGCAAGTTCTGACCACTTGAAATGATAAAAAAAACCCCTAAAGATGAAGATTAAGGGAGCAAAACAGCCACATTAAAGGCAAAAGACAGAACTCGATTACACCTCTGTGAGTTTCAGGAGTTAGTTTCTTCTCAGGAGTTATGGGAGATATTTTCCTGGCAGCCTGATATTTCCCTTCTCCATTCTTCTAGAGTGAGATCTCCTCTGGAGAATAAAACTGATGACTACAGTCTGAATTCACTAAGGAGTGCATAAGCTATGTATCATGTTTTGTCCACTCTTTAATCATAAAATACAGGCTACTCCTACACGGAGGGTCTACTTGGGTCTAGTTGTTGCTCAGATCTCTGATAACAATGAATTGCAACTCTGAGGGAGTCACAGGTGCCTGTGGACAGCCAGAAGAAAGGTGCTCATGTACCTTGTATTTTTTTAAATTTTAGCTGCTCAGATAAGATTTCTTTACTTCTTCTTGTGTCTGCCCGGAAATCTTTCAGGACAAAGACTGCCAGGAAGAATTTTCACGTTGTTGAGTTTGCCTCCAGATGCATTTTGCAGAAAGATTTTAGAGAGCTGAGATTCAGAATTCCCATCTCTACTGCAGATTTTTATTGCCTGGTGACACAAACCTGAGCTGAGACCTCCTCTCTGTCTTGAGGGCTGCGGAAAGAAGGCAGAGAGGCACCTAAAGAGAAGGAGAGCTGTTTTCAGAGACGTATATGAGACTAATTTAATTTTACAGAACTGTTTCTTTGCTTTCATGATCACTATGGAAATCACTGCAACTATCTGTCACATAATTGTGTTTCGTAAAAACTTATTTTCAAAGGCAAGGTATGGGACATTTTATTTTGCAGCAGAAAATTATTTCTTCCTCTACTTTGTCATTCATAGTCTGAGTTGGTAAAGGTATATTTCTGCTTATGGGGCTATCCTCTAAGTTCAGCTTGTACTGAACACCAGGAGACTCACACTGTGGAACTTTAAATTTTTTTCCCAATGATTTTAGCATTAGAAATATTTGTTTATTTGTTTATTTATTTATTTATTTATTTTTAAGGAGGATGTTTTCAGAGTGTTTCCTCCTATGGCCTAGTCATATAAGTGCTTGTTTTGCAGTTCTGACCAGGAAAGAGATGGTAAAACATCACTTTATTTTTGGTGTGTCAGATGTAATCTGGTGGTTTAGTCCATATGGGGCTGCTGAGTACAGATGAATGGTAAGCAGTAGAGGACAGAAAGAATTCCTCTTTGTGGTGATCCTCCTGAAATGAATAAGTGACAAATATACATATATTTTTTGTGAAACAGAAAAAAACTGCTAAGAACTATGCTATTAAAGCTAGGGAAAACCCTCCCAGTGATCTTCTTGAAACAATATAGAAGTCTTCTGGTTTAGGTTACTCATCTATCATAATTTGCTCCTTTATGGAGATTACTCCTATTGTAGACTGAGAAATTGAAAGAATGACAATGTCCTTGCAACATGTGTAACACAATCTCTTAATACTGTCTCATAAAGAAATGAATAATTGGCACTGATTACATGTGTGCGGGGACAGGAGCACGGTTCTGTCCCATGATGTCAGGATGATTTTACCTGAGAGGGTCTTTGCAGTCTGGGGTTACCTCTGGGTATGCTGCCTGGCCCTCTGCTAGGACTGAGCAATTGTGTCCATGAACAGGGAATCTCTGCTGCAGCTGCGGTTACAAAGCACATACTTGGCAAAACAGTGTGAAGAGACCAGGCTGCAAGTTTGTGCTGCAGGATCAGCCTGTGTGGGGAGCAGGGAAATGCTAAATCCCAGCAGTTGGCTCATGTCTGTCAGTGGAGGCTGCTGCACCAGCTGCAACGCCTCTTGCTCTGCACTCTGCTTGCTCCTGCTGGGGATGACATAGGCAGTCTGCAAAACAAACAGCAATTTGTTAGAGCCTGATGACAAATTCACACTTTGGCCATGAGTGCACATGTAAGAGGCAGAAAAAATTCCAGCTGGAAAATCTCACTGCACCTTGTATTGGCTTAAGCTGGCAAAAGCTCCTTTATATCTTATCTCATAGAGCTGTTTCCTAAGATCCTTAGTGTATTCTTTGTGTCTCCAGATGGGGAAAAATGAAATGTCATCATCTGGGTGAGGAAATCTGTTGCACAGGTGATGTCTTCTTCGTACCTTCATCTAAGAGCATATCAACACACATATCTAAGAGCCTTACAACACACAAGTAGCTTTGTGTAGACTCAACAGTTATAGATGCAATAAATCCCACAAACTGAGCTTGTTTTAATAAGGAGCTTCATAGAAGCAAAAGAAAATAAGCTCTTCCCCTCACAGAATATATTTGAAATTTGACCTGCAAAGCCATGCCAGGTGGTATATAGCTTGGTGAATCTCTGTTTTCTCTCTTTGGAAACAAAGTCAGACTATTTTCACTGTGATGAGCTTTTACTGCTTTCTCAGATCAGATCTGGAGAATGTCTGCTTCTGTAGTGGTAGATGTGTGTCCCAAAATGACAGGCAATGGTCTTAGAATTGAACTTCTGCCAACCATTTTCACTCCTTAACAGAACTTGTCTGGAAACACTCATCCTACCCATTTTATTTATCAAGTGAAATGCAAACACACTACAAAATCATATATGTTTTGCTAAAATGTCAACATTTTGTGAGGGAAAAAGTCCTGACATTTCTGAAAGTGGAAGCTTCACACTTCTACTATATTTTATGTCAGTACCTCTAGGAAATATTGCCTTGTGGTATCAGTAGTTCCTGAAGTCATTTTACTGGGAATTGTCTTTTTCACTGCATTTTCCCTCTAAGACAAGTAAGTACTGCTAGTCACTACACAGACACAGTAACATATTTTGTGTTGCAATGAAATGGACAAAATACTTCATGGCAACTTTTCATATGATATACATCAACTTTTTAGAGAATCTGGATAGGTTCTTGTGCTTAATGGACTGAGCAGGGATTTTCTGTGGGAGTTACTATCTGAAAGAGAATCTTTCTATTTTCAAAATCAATTTTTTTTCAGAGGGAAAAACTTAGGTCAGAATTCTTTGACTTCCCGTATGATCAGGCCCTGCCACTTTCATTTGCTGTGGAAAAGTCATCAATCAGGAAGCAGATACATGTTTCTTCCTTATTTCTTTTTCCAGGAAATTCCTTTATGAGAAAATGTCTCAAATTTTAATCCCACTCTAAATCAGGTTTGTATTTTTTTTTCAGAATATGAAGGTTTGTATGGAAGAAATGTACCTCCTGAAAACTGCTGTATCCATTAATCATGCTAAGGTTAGGAGAAAGGAATGACTAATGTGAATATGAAAGGCATTTGCAATCTCTAATGATACTACAGTTGTCCATTATATAATTTCAGTCAGTTGCTTTATGAATGTCTGCAGTGGGGTGTTTCTAGGAAAGGATATGACTTTTGTCCTCCTGAAAGCCTGACAGTGCTTCTGTTCAGAGGAATCTATTTTCAAGAACTTTCTTTAGGAAGAATATGCATATAATTCATAGAGGAAGGAATTTTAACTGAGATATTGATTACTGACTCTTATGAAGTATTTTGGACATCCCAGAGGAGCTTAGGCAACTTTTAATTTACAAATTTTATAAAATTAGTTAACTCAGTGATGTTCCAGAGGTCCCATTCACACAAAATCATGGTTTTGTTCCAAACAATCTCATTCAGAAAGCAAAAATCGGATTTTTTTTTTTTTTTTTTTTTATTTTTTAATAGAGTTTTAGTTTCTTTTTCAAATAACCTTTTTACTACCCAAAGTCCCCTTTGGTGACAGCTCTACTGACTTTGCATAAGAAATACCATGAAGTCAGAAGTCCCTTAAAACAAGAAGAAACTTGTGCAAAGAATAGTCAGAGCTGTAAAAGTCAATACCAGTGTACTACAAAGTTTTTCATCTGCACTGGAAAAGACATCAATAAAGTCCCTATTAGTAGTCAGTAGTCTTATGTCCTGCTTTTGAAGCCATGAGCATGGTAAACCTCTATAGGGTAATTACATCTGAAATATAAATCTGTTAAATATGTATCCACATTGCACAAAAATACTTTAGCAGTTCTCTTGAGTGAGTGATACCTGTTTAAGCAGTCTATCATATTATATGAAATATATTTTTGATTGATTTGCTGAAAATAGATAAATTTAACAGTGTGTTATCCATTGTGCTGGATGCACTACAGACCAGCTTCCTCAGGTATTCATTTAACAGGTCCCCATTGCATAGGATTTTGTCTGACGGAAGGAAAATCTTTTGCTTTAAGGGGCCTGCTTGATTTCTTTAACAGCTATTTAGTTTGCTGCTTTCCAACATCTAGAGCTAATTTGTCTATTCCATCTCTCAGAGGACTGAATAGAGAAGGGTGAGAAACAGGGAGAGTCAAACTCTGTCACCTAATTAGAACAGATGGATTTTGCACTTGACTGTGAATTAGCTTTACCCAGAGATGACTCAAAGTTAGAATTTGTGCTTCAGGGGAAACTTCACTGTTTGGAACCCTTATTCCAGACTTATTTGGAAGACAATTAGAAATAGGATTCTTGTGAAGAAGGTACTTTCAACAACAGTGACACCATCATCGTTTGAAGTTAACTCTTTAAACTGCAGTTGATTGTAGCAATTGTTGAATTAAATGTTGCCCTTTTAATTTCTCCTTTAAAAAGTGCTAGAAACAGAGCAGTACAGGGTGGACAATCAGATGGCCAGGAAATGCAAAGCTCTGTCTTGAGTTTGAATAGGGCTGCTTGAACACTATCCTGTGAGTCTCAGCAGAGCCCTGGGAAGCCTCAAGTCTTCCAGAAGTGTGCTCATAGTCAGACTGAATTTCATGGACAGAGAGGTCCTTCCGTGACATGTTTTGGGTCACTTCCCTCAGAAACTCCATTTCTATGGAAACATTATTTCCCCTTGTTCTATCTCTAACAAAATCACTTGGGAGTTGGGTAGAAATGAGTGTAGGGTAGGGAGAGGCAAAGCAGAATCTTGTAAAAATGTGTCTCTTGCATCTCTGCATCCTTGGTTGAGGATGGATAGGTTTATTTTATTTTTTTTATTTTTTTAAATACATTTGAAAAATGCTGCTTTAAACTCTTATTACTGAAGCTTTTTCAGTCCTTTTTTTTTTCTTTTATTTTATTAATTTTTTTTTTTTTAATCCCTAAAAGAGGGACTGAAGCATAGTCTGGATAAGGATCTAATTTTTGAGCTGTTTATCTGAAGCAAGGCTGGGTGCCTGCCCATCACTGGCTGCAAAGTGTGTAAGTGGCAGGTCTGTTCTCTATCTTTGCCTCCTTGCTGTTTCTGTTTGATTAACTCAACAGCAGTTGGGTATTAGCAGGATAAAACTAGCCCTCCAGATGAACATGTTTATTGAGGAACATAGGGTGAATAAATTATTAAATTCTGAGGCTAAAAGAAATTGGCATTTTCCTGCAGTGATAGCTAATCATTGAGTGGAAAAAATCCCAACAAACCCAAACAAAAAGACAGATTTCTATGGTACCTGTTCTATATTAATACTTTAGGAACTTAGGTTCTAATAGGTTGTCACTTTTTATGTTTCTGCATAAAGAAATTTAAATTTTTAATTTTATTATTAGTTATTAAGAAACTGTATCTCTAGGTGTATTTAGATATGCATTGGACTGAATCAAACCAGCAGGTTTGTTAAACCAGGTGAACTGGGTTGGGACTGCTATCTTTGCAGAAATGCAAAACTCTGCCAGAAAAGGAGAATTCTTATTTAGGTTGCACTTTGTGCATAGCTTTCCAGCAGCAGCACTAGCAGCTTTCCTTTCTGCTGTTGTGCTGTGAATGGTCCCACAGTTACAGTCTCTCACAGGTAAGGATTCCATCTTGCACAACTCCCATAAAAACAAGGCACTTTTAAATCATGAAATAGCAAAATATGGATTGCACAGAGGGAGGAAGAGAACAGCATGAAACCAGAAGTTCACATGATGCTTATTCCATTGTCCCATAAAATTAGATAAGACACTATTTGGAGGTTAACGGAGGACCCAAAAAAGTAATGGAATGGAGAAAGAAAAGCAGATTGTTTTTCAAAAAAGACATATATTAACAAAAAACTGTGTAGTACACTGGTATTGACTTTTAGAGCTCTGACTATTCTTTGCACAAGTTTCGTCTTGTTTTAAGGGGAATTTTGACTTCATTGTATTTCTTATGTAAAGCCAGTAAAGCTGTCACCAAAGGGACTTTGGGTAGTAAAATCTAAATTAATCTAAATTAATCTAAAAGGCCTTAAGGATGATGGAAAAGGGGGACACTATGAGATTCAGCTACAAATGGAAGCAAATTTATATGCCATGTATCCTGGCAAATACAGAATTCCTTCTGGCTTTCTTCAAGAGGCTCAAAATTCAATCAGGAAAACTGTGAACTCACAGGTAAACACAAGCCTAAAATGTCTTGAAAACTCAGTAGAAACTCTTAGGAATCCTGAGTCAATGTGCTTAATATACGAAATCACCAAGTTCTTGATACATTTTTCTTAGGAGCTAGTCCAATATTTGTCCTCAATCTTAAAAGGGAAATAGAGTGACTTTTAATTTAGAAGGATAGACAAAGTAAGTTGTATGGGTAGGTTTCTCTTCAGGAGAAAAAAAATGATAATTTCACAAAGAAAATAGTTATTGCAACTGATATACTTTTAGTTCTTTTAAATTTTTATTAATGGGCAGGTTTTTTTAATTTGTGGGGAGTAGCTAGTACATAATAACTGTATAGGAAACATGGACTACAGTGTATGGTAACTCAGGATTTGCCTTCATTTGAAATCACAAGGAATGTTCCCATTGCTTTCAGTGGCTGCACAATTTGACCCAGCAAGGCAAATATCATTGCCTGGAGGCTGAGTCAGATAAGGGCTCTTACAAACCTCATTTGAGCAAATAACTCACATAAAGAGGAAATTATTTCTGAGTAAGCAGCAAACAAGCAGGACACCAAGCTATCTTGACCCTAATTTGATCTTCCTGACATTCATTATAGTCATCTTTTGGTTAATGCTTTGGCTTGTGTGGTGAGACTGGTATGTGTCTCCCCATATTCATTGTGGCTGTGGCAGAAATAAGGACTCCTTTCTGACCCCCTGAGGTGGTGAGCAGCTGCACCCCAGGCAAGAGAAGCTGCTGCTGTCTGCGTTTTACAGGACACTCATTTTTCCCATTACCAATAAATATAACTATTACACCATACAGATAAAAATTGGAGGAGGTCACAGATCTCCAGTACTACGCCCTTCCTCAGTGTTACGTGTGAGCTGCTGCTAGACTCACAGGTGGTCTTGGACCTTGGCTAAATGACTGTTTAATAATTTGGAGAGTTTCAGCTTGGCTCACCAAGGAATTATTGCCTTCATTTTCAGTTATTTGAGGGAAAACAACCTGCATTCCTTCCAGTAAAAGAAGAGACTACTTACAGGAAAGTTCACAGTACCAAGGGGCGAGCAATAAAATTTTCTCTGAGATCTGTCAAAGCCATACCCTAAACTCCAGTTATATGGCAGACTGAGCCTTGTGGAACAAGTCCTTAGTCCTAACTGGGATTTAAGATTGTGACTAATTGTATTTTCATTTGTACTGACTAATCTTAACAGCAGAAAACTATTGCAGACTTCCTTTGAATTATTCCTCATGGAACTTGTTTGAATATTTATCTTGCTCACACAGAAAATTTGTTCCTCTTTCATTATTTTGTTAAAACCCCAGCAGATTAACAAATGTTGGTGCCATTTGGATCCTGCTGGACTTGCACTCTTCAGCATGTTATGTGCTTGTGTTCCAGCTCATGATCAGACTGGGGCTGTGGTGGAATACAAGGGGCTTGCTCTCAGTGAGCTGGGGCATCCAGGATCTACTTTTATTATATTTGGCTTTTAACCCATGCAAGTCACAATGTTACCAAACAGAAACTTTCCAGGCAGGCAGACAAAAGAAACTCCAACCAAATTGGTGACAAATTTGGCTTTGCCATCTCCAGAAGTGATCTAATCTGTTTCATGTGACAAAACTTTGGTTTACTTACATATAGTGGATCAGACTATGTTCCCGGGCACTTGACTCTTTGATATATTGAGACAAACAATGGCCTGGGTGGTGCCTTGGATACACAGTAGTTATGAGAGCAGCAGGGAGTCACTGGTGAGGGAAACTGTCTGCTGAACAATGAGAATAATGCTTTCGAATTCACAATCTAATAAAGTAAACTGAGGTGAAAGTGCTGTGCAGTCTAGTAGGCTGGCAGAAGAGCAATCCTAACACACATCATGAGCTACTGAACAGCTGCCTGTGAGAGATAATATTTCATGGGGACTTTTGGAAGCACTTTTGTTAGTGACTGGCCTGTACTGCTGCCCCTGCTCTCACTCCTCTCTCCTTTCAGACCTAAGACACAATTGCATAAGCTGCTGCTCCAGCGTAGCAGTGGGAGGAAGGCAAAAATCCTAAAAATGGCTGCAATGCAGATGATTTACATTCTCTGGATTACACTGAGGCAAGCCAGGGCACAGGTACTTATTTTTGTCCTCTTCTTTCTGCTTCCTCCTTCCCTCACTGTGCTCTGCTCCTCACAGAAGTGACACAGCCCATTCCCCTTGAGCACTGTAAACCATCCCACATACTTTGGAGATGTCTCCCTGCACGTTGCTGAGAAAAGCTGTTGTTCTGGCTCAAAATCACAGCTGGCAGCTGGTAGTTAACGACACAATTTTCCTCTGTATAGTGCAAGGTTTGGGATCAGTCATTACTTCATACTAAACTTGATTTTCTGTGATTCTGAGTGACTTTTTTTTTGCCCAATGGCAAAATAAAGAGAATGACTGTTTAAAAATTGATGCTTTTTAAAACCCAAACACTAATAAAAAAGGAACTGTATTCTTGATACTAATAATTTTTTAAAATGTAGACTTTTTTTCTCATTTGAGATGAACATAATGGCCTGAACCAGTGAAATTGCTGTATGATCCCTCTGACTCAGCACTCGTTACCCCTGACTCAGAAAAAGCAGTGCTAACCCACCAGAGCACTCATTTTGTTAAGATCTTTTCACAACATGAATAATAGATCTTGAAATGTATGACAAATGAAACTGCCAGTTATCCAAATATCTTGGAGAAAGATAGGGCCATATAGTTTTGGAAAGAAACCCATTTACCATGATTAGGTTTAATAATATGTTCAGTGATATTCTATAATGCTATATTTCTGTAGAAACATTCCTTATTATGAAAGATAATAAATTAAGAGCCAGGTAAAATATCCTTGTCCGGGCAACTTGAGAAAACAAGGGAATAGTTTGAAACACTCATTGCCCATTCTAAGGTTCTAGACTTATAATGGTTCTTGGCATCATACAAGGAAGCCTCCAGACTTGCAGTTACAGCTGCAAAATATGACACTATAATTTTATTGGCATTTTTAACATAGAATAAAAGGTGTGTAAGGTAAATAAGAGGACCAATCTTCTCCCCAGATAACACTTGTTTTTCCACAGGAATATGTAGTTTCAGGCCATGAGAGACACACTCAAAAACTCACACTTGTGTTTAGTTTAATTACTGTGAGGAGTACTGTGGATTTCTGTGGGACCACACACAGTAGGAAAGTCGAGCATGGGAAAAAACATTTTTAGATTCAGACCAAAGAATCTAGACTATCTGGGCAGACCCCATAAAACCAGATAGTTCACTGCAGCTAGGGGCCTAAATTGCATATATCTATAAGTATGAGGAAAGCTGACATTCCATTCTATAAAATATTTCAAGTTTTCAAAAATGTGTCACTGTTTTAAGTGGGGTCAAACTCTCAAAGTTTTACAGTTTTCTTAGTGGAAAAAAAAATCAGTTCAGTGCTGGTGTTTTTTAATAACTATGCTTTTATGTATTAAAATAATAAAAACATATTTTGTTTGAAAAAAGATATTGCAACAATTTGTTTTGTCTGCAAGAGAATTCTATGTTCCTCCAAATTTCCTACTATAGATACTCAGATTGAGTGTATTGCACCATATGACACAATTTGTAGGGAAGATGGATATGAAGACTAATGTAGAACTGTGGTTAATATTTTCATTGGGGGTGTACACACTATATTGTGAAGTATAATTAAGAGATGCCTTAGGGCTAGCATTTAGATACGGGCATAAAAGTAGTAGTAGACTATCATAAACAGGGAACAGAATTTGAGTCATGTTGGCCACAATGGGGCATCCACCAGGTCCAGTGTTCTCACAACCAAAGACCCTAGGACCCACTTAGCACAGCTACAGCACTTCCAGGTGTAGCACTCTTTGGAATATCTCTGCATGACACTTTATGGCACAGTGAAAGCACCTTCAGAAACACCCACGTCCCTCTTCAACAAGAATGTGGGTACTCGGAGGCTCATTTTACAAAGAGACTACTAAACCCTAGTGATTAAAGTCTAGGTTTCAACCCATTTCTTTTAAATCCAAAGGCATTATAGCTGTCTGTGCATCACTATCAAAATCCCTTCTGTTATACAGACCTATTTAAAATACTTGCATTAGTAGTACTTTGGTCCACATAGCTCATCCTTAAATGTATCTTATTTTTCCTGCTGGGTAGATGCCAGTCCAGACTCAAATTTCCTTCGTGTTCTCTAGCATCTCCCAGCTGGCCTGGTTAGAGAACATAGCCCTGGAGAATGGGGTTCATACAACTTTGTTTCAGCTCCAGGTGTCCTATTTCTCAGGAAAATGTTCTGTTTGGCAAGTTAGAGCGTGGGGTGTTTTTTTCCATCAGTTTTTTCCTTCACTTAATTTCTTGCTTTCTTTTCTCTACCCTAAAGAGCAGTCTGCTTAATTAATGGAAAAGGAAAGATCTGAGGAATTGAGAAACACTGTCCCCAGGTACCCAAAAGCATATGCATAGGGAAGCTTGGGCTCAGATTCAATTACCCAAAGAGAAATATGAATGTGGATCTTTGAAATAGATACCTCAATCATAACATTAAAAGGGAGTTTTTTGGCTTCTACCTTTTCCTTCTTTCCCTCCAGCTTCCTGTGGAAGCTTCGTAGCTCTGGAATAGTTCATGGCTGTGAAACACAAGTGGAGCCAGGAGCTTTGCTCAGCTTGTGAGTTGGAGCTAAACACACAAAATGTCCTCTGGCTCAGCCTGGTGGAGCATTTCTCTTCTACACGTCTGATGATTTACCAGGGAGGTGTTCATGTTATGCATTATTCCATGGATTGTAGAAAGGAATTGCACAAATCAAGCAGCTGTGGTAGATCTGTAAAGGTCAAGAAGTTTGAACTTGTTAAGCTGAGTCTAACTTATAGTACTGACATATCTGCAACGAAATATTATTATAGTAGCCTAACAAATGCACCAGTTGTAGAGAGATAAACTAAGCTAGCTGTAAAAGAGGGGACATGGTATGGCATTTTTTCTATCTTTAGTATCAAGTTGCTTCTTTGAATTTCTGCAGATCTTGTGCAGCCAGTGTTTCTGTGCTTCCTGTGCTACTGAGAACTGTGGCCTCCAGGGCCACTACCAGCTGGGACAGTGTGGTAGGAACTCTGAATAAAATTCTCTAAAAAAACTTGTGCATCTTGTCCTCGAAGCCCAAACTGCACTGAAAATCAGTAGTATTGGCTCCTAAATCCCTCAGAGTTTTTAAAAAATATCCTTAACTTATGAGATGTGAGATTCTGTAAGGATTTGACGGCTGTGTTAACATGTGCTCTAGAATAAAGACTAAAACAGATGTGAGAAGTGGGACACTAATGAATAAGGCAATTTTAAAATAATTTAAAAGCAGCTGAAGGAGCTTGCAGTTTTATGCATCTACTATTTCTATTCTACAACAGGAAACTGCCGTGTCACTTTCCCAAGTAAATTTGTTTGATTCAACTCCAGTGGTAATAATTTTGATTACAGTATGTCCAGCATTTGCTTTTTTCAACACTTCTAGTGTTCTTTTTTCCTTTAAGGAAAAAATTCTTTGATAATTGGAAGATCACTGTTGTGGAAAAGCAATTCATAGTAGCTATTTTTCTAAGATGGCACAAATACTTCTTAAAATAAAGGAGGAATCTTTTCTCTTACAATTGCTCCTTTAATAAACTATTTGTTTAAGTCATATATTTGTCTTTTCTCAGTAGTGAAGCTTGTTCCTTATTTAAAACAGGATGACAGGGCTCTTCCACTGTTTAGAAAGGCACTGAAGCTGTTACTCCAGAACAGAGCCACCCATTCTTCTTCTGGGAGCTAATTGATTAGCCTTAGAGCTACAGATCTGTACTGAGGGACTCAAGTAAGAAGACTTCGTTTTTCTTTTGAATGACTTATTTCCCCAGGCTGTCTGCAGTAGGCATGTCCAGGTGGTCTCAAATAATTTACAACTGCAGGAACCTCTGTGGTCACAGGATTATCTGCATGGGGAAGCACATTTGAAAGTCAGTAGTTCTCTCCTCAGAAAACAGGACTGCCTTTGTTAGTACATATTCTCATTTGGAATACTTCGAAGCTAAGCTAAGAGAACCTAAATTTATAAATCTCTCCTTGCAGTCACTTGAGAGTAGTAATTTCCTTTAAAAGAAGATCATTATATAAAAATAAAAAAAAAGGAAGAAGGGACTTGGACGTATTACATATTTTATTAATTTTTTATGATGTCAGTGTATCCATTAAGGAGAGGAACTGAATACTATGTCTTCTGATCAGTCTACTCATTAACTGTCAGTTCAGTTGTTGAACTTCATCTGTAAGTGTCCCCACAGAGGAGAAGCACACAATTTTAAAGAACAGTAGGTGCCTAAGACCATCCATTCTCCAACAGAGGTGATGACATTGAGGGCTCAGCTTTCCTGCTGTTCTCTTTTTTTGTTTTGGTTTTTTACCTTAATTTTCACAACAAAACCAGGGTTTTAGCTTATAGTGGTCAACAAAATTGACTTTTTTGGTTTTACTGATTATTTCTTTCCAGAGTGTCTTAAGGGTTATTCTTAGGTCTATCTCAGACTGCTGGCATCTATTCAGCCTGGCAGACAGATGAATGTTTTAAGAGGAAATCTGACAGTCTGCATATATCTCCTGTAGTACTGGTGCCAAGAGAGTCACTATTCTAAATACCTGTAGATATGTGTATATATACATTTATAAAATGTGGTAGCCAGATTATGGACTTGCTTCAGTTCTTAATTTCACAGTTTGTTTTTGTTGAATCATAGAATCGTACAAATTAGAGACGGAAAAGTTGTATTAGGTCATTTAGTCTATCCCACTGCCAAAGCGGGATTGTTCCCTGCAGTATATTTTCCAATGTTTTATCCAGTACTTTTCCATTCTCTGGGTTGGGCTTACACTTCAACTTTTTATTCAGTTAAGCTTATGTTTTGACATTTTAAGTATTTTTCTTCGGAATTTACTGAATTCTGTTACCACCCTGTGGCGATGACAACAGTGATGATGCCTGTTGCTACTTTTCAATTGTTAGAAGCTAACTAAAGTTATTAACCCATGACTATGTTAGAAATAAGCCCTTCTCTCATCTACCCAGGAGTGACATTGTAAATTTGCCATTTGATGCGTAAAGCTGTGGAACACAGTTTTGAATTGCTAAGAACACATATGTTGTTTGTTTGCTATTTTCTTCTAGCTGGCATAGGTTCTTCCTCTTCCTTGACAGTTAGTCATACATGAGGTGTATATTTCCTTGGATTTCTTTTTATCTGATTAACATTTCTTATTCAGTCACTGACTTCCTAACAGCACTTTGTTAATATAAATCAATCACCTTTCTAAAAGTAGGCAAAGTTTTACTATGTCTACGGATACCAAGCATATGAAAACTTTTTTTCTCTGTGGAAATAATAAATAGAAAATAGTCAGGAGAGGTCTTATGATGGTAGGACCAGTACAAAGGAGTCTGTGTTCAGTAAAAGGCAGAGATCAGTGCTACATGCCAGCTCCACACTTGGCACCACTTGCAAACAAGGCTTAGGCTGTGCTGGTGTTGTAGTATCTGTGTCTCATGGAGCTGAGGAATTTCTGTGGTATTTATTCCTGCTGGTGTTCAGCTTATGTGCCTGCAGTCCTGGAGTAGGACAGAGACCTGGGTCCACGGGAGTTCTGAACAGCAAGGGACTTCTAGGTAGTACATCACCACATCCACTGTAAGCAGGCTTGATGTTTTCTTCTTGGTGACAGCGAGTGCAACAGCTCTGTCCTGAGACAGAGCATGTTTGTCGTATGACCTGATGCACATGTGTGCTCCAACTATGTGACACAGCATGTAGGGTCTCATGTGTGGATGGGCAGAAAAAGGACAAGTCTGCTGAGTTACATTAATTTAGGTCAAAATGAGAGAGTAACTGCAGTGATTAGCAGTTCTTCAGCTCTTCTGACAAAGGCTTTTGAATATAATATTCCCCTACACTGATTTCCAGCAGAAATAAGCATCAAAAATCGTTATGTAGCAGCCTTATAGCAACTAACCTCCCTGTTAATGAGATGTTAACCCTCACTGGTTTTAAAATGCAGTGGTTTCTGAACAGAGAAGCTCTGTGGGATTTAATTAGAGTGAGTTAACCTTTTCCCACTGAAATGATGGCCCTACATGCTCCTCATTTTGAGCTTGCTTGTTGCATCTCCATCTCAAACAAACCTCACAGATGTATTAGTTAATGGTTGAAAAATGCTGTGAGGATGTAAGGGAATAGGAAGCAGAGTATTGTCATTAATACACAGAATTGCTAGTCAGGAGACCTGGGTTCTCTCCCAGCTGCATTGCTGATTTCCTGTAGCTGTGTGTGAAGATGTTGTCATGCCAATAAAGTCTGACTGAACTATGCATGACCTTGGTCATGTCAGCTACAGCCAGCCAGATTATTCAGAACGGCTTGCTAAAATTTTAGGAGAATAACTTGAAAATTTTGCCTTGCCCTCCTATTACACTGTTTCTGATAAAATTTTCTTGTGATTTATGGCACCAGAATTGTCATGAGCCCTGAGTTCCTATTTCCCTCTTTCTTGATCTATGAAATGAGACTGATGAATGTTTTTGTGTCTTACCAGGATTAAAAAATAGTTTATCTTAATTCTTTTATGCCTTTGAAATAAAAAGTGCTGGGAAAGTGCAAAGCACATTGTAAAATGCTTGTTTTTCTCATCTTAGTTTGTCTCTCACACATATCCTGTACATTCATGAAAATGAAATCCACCTCTGTAAGACATGGTGGCTCTGCTTAACACATTTCCTGGCTTAGGTTGGAGAAATGACTTGTGAATAGGGTTAGGCTTCACCCACTGCAATTTCTTTGGCAGGTGACAACATATGAGATCATTTCACACAGCTCTAATCACTGTTAAATCCTTCACCGATACCAGTCTAGCGAGTCAAGACAGAGCCTATTTGACCCAGTGCAAAGGAAACTACTGGTAAACCTACCATCCATTTTAGTTAAGCCCCCCAAATCCTGTGCCAGGAAATTTACAGAGGAGATTAATTTTAATTTATTTCATTTTTCTGACCCTACTATGTATAATTCCTTCATAAGAACCTTATCACTTCTCTTTTTATTTTCTGGGGTAAGAGTGAGGGAGCCTGAAGGGCTTATGTCAGCCCCAACATGACTTAACTGAACTGTCTTAATCTGTGGACCAATTTGCTCTACAGGCCCCTAAGGAAGGAACTTGTTGATTTTGGCAGTGTTTACCTTTTGTACAAACAAATTCATCGTTTTCCAGACCGGCTGGCTCTTAAAAATCACTTGAGAGCTGAGGAAAAAAAAAAAAAACCTGCCCCAGGCTGCATCAGTATTCTTTTTCCTATGTTCTGGGGAAATCTTTTGTGTTCTCCACAGCTGCTCGAGGATAATCCGTAGAGTCAAGATTATTCACAGAGTCAATAGAAATGCCTGTAAAGTTCTCTGAGTTTAGTTTCCTTCAGTGGGGGGGGAGTGAAAGCCCCTGTCAGAATAAAAAGGAGGAAAAAAATAGAAGATTCTTGACTGAGTTAGCTGTGTTCTCAACTATACTTGTAAAAAGAGGAAATAAAAGAGCTGACTTGAACCTCCTTGACTTTCACTTTTGGAAACTACATTTTTTTTTTTCCTTTTTTAAATTTACACAGATTGAACACCAATAATTTTTAGTGTGACGGATAAGTATCTGCTTTTAGATATTATGTATCATGAATCAAATTTCCTGTTTTCTAACCTACACACAGCAGCTTCAAGTTTTTAATTATTCACACATATATCACATGAAGTGATGAGAGCCATGTAATATATTGCAGAGCCATGTCATTCACCTCTGCCTGAATTGCACTTTCTCACTCATTTGTTTCCACCAGAACCAATCACTTAGCAGTCAGATACTTTGTGTCTTCTTACATATGTTATTATTATAAAAAAAAAATCACATTTTTTAAGAAAAACTTTCCCATCTTCTTCCACTGCTTTGGTGTTCTGGTACTCTCCTGTCATGTGTGTGCTCTAATCCATTGCTCTATAGGAAGTGATTATCACCTCTTACATAAAGATTTGTTTTTGTTTCCTTTACCATTCAGAAAAATAAAAAAGTAACCTCATGTTGTCCCTTCAAAGAACAAAATATTAAGTCTAGAAAAGGATGGTGGGCTCTGTGTGTCATGAAGACAGAACCCCACCTCTCAGTTCCTCTGGGAGCACAGAAGCTCCAGGCTGCTCCCTGCTGAGCTGGCTGTTTTGGGCCCCATTTTGAGGTGCTACCCTCCCATTAGGGAATGTTGCCACCTAACTCCAGTTCCACGCTGGAGACCAGACATCTAAAATTTTTGGAACTCTAACTCTGTCATTGGATTTAGACCCAAATCATTAAACTGAAGCTATTAAGTCACATTAACAGTCACTAGCAACTATTAGCTTCTATATTTCTATATTTTCTATATTTGATTTCTATATAGTTAGACTCAAGAATCTAAGTACTTAGTTTTGCATTCTTTAGTGCACAGGCTACATTTTCCTACCTTTTGTCTAATAATACCTCTCACTGAGGAGCCTGGTGCCTGTGATGCTGGTACATGTTAGCAGGGAGAGCACACTCCTGCTAACTCCACCAAAATTAAAGCAGACAGAGCATATGACCTTTATATATAAAGATTAAGAGAGGTGAAAACCAAGAGCAGCAGACAGGCTTTTCCCCACCTTCCCCCCAGCATGTTCATCACAAAAGGCTCTGGCAAGAATGACAAATGACCTGCCTTTTTTTTGTTATATTTTAGGCAACTGCAGCTAGATGTTTTTCACCTCACCCTGCTCTGAGTCCTGTGCACACTGCAGAATAGCACACTTGTACTTTGGCCACCCTTGTGCTCAGTTTGGAATACAGTGCAGACTGCTTGCTGGAAGTATACTAGTGCTAACATGCTAGGTTGAAGGATGGCAAGTTCACATCCCACCACAGCACACCAGCTGGTGTCTGTCAGCTCTTGGAGAGACCTTATATTGGCCTCCATTGCTACAGTTTTACCCTCTGATGCATTTATAGGCAGCAGGCATAGCCCTCTCTGTAGTGATTTCTGCTGACCTGTGTTCTTATGTTTGCAGTTTCTTGCTACTGTTCTTTCACTTCTTTATAATGTCAGTGAAAATAACACATTTAGACAGAAATTGTTTGCTTGTTTATATAAATTCTTGTTCCTCCAAACAGCTGTAATTTATTTACATGTAAGAAAATAGGCACACCTCAACCAAATGTGGAAGACAAATGAAAGACTAGATGGAAGACTGTGGTTCAAAATCTACTGCTTTATAATCTGCAAAGGCATAAACCTTAAATCTATTAAATAGTTGCTGTAGAAGGAAGGTAGGTAACACATTGCTGCTCTATGCCCATACCAGCTTATATTTCAAGCTCATGTGCTTCTGCTTTGAGCAATGCCATGAAAAGCTGTGTCCTTGGCCAATCTGGTGTAGTCACCTAGCTGTGCTCCTGAGCAACATTGTTCAGCCACACCTCACTGAGTAGGCATAGTTGGATATCTGCTGGATGATAACAGTTGTTCTTAGACACACATCATTGTGTGGTTGCATTTATATCAAATAATAACATTATCTCCCTCATCTTATTATTTCTGGGATAAATTAGCCTTTTGTGAACAGTTCTGAAGCAGAATCATAGAATCATGGAATGGTTTAGGTTGGAGTGGACCTTAAAGATCAGCTCATTCCAACCCCCCTGTCATGGACAGGGACACCTCTCACTAGATCTGGTTGCTCAAAGCCCCATCCAGCCTGGCTTGAACACCTTCAGGGGTGAAGCACCCACAGCTTCTCTAAGCAACCTCTTTCAGTGTCTCACCACTCTCAAAGTGAAGAATTTCTTCCTGATATCTGACCTAAGTCTACCCTTTTTAAGTTTAAATCCATCCCCTCTTATCACTACATGCCCCTGTAAAAAGACCTTCTTGTGGGCCCTCTTCAGGTACTGGAAGGCTGCTATAATGTCTCCCTGGAGCCTTTTCTGGTAGTTTCAGTCACAATGAGTTCAGTCAACAACAATCTTTTATTTGGCCTGATCTTATTCATTTGACTGATATAGGTTAGTGTGTTCATGACAGTGTGATCAGTCAGTCATTTTAGGCAGCAGTCTGTGGGGCTGCAAGCCATTGTGGGGTGGAATTTGAGAGAGCAGCCTCTCTGATCAACAGCCTTTCCATGGGGTTTCTGTCCCTTATCCCCTGTTCCCTTTCTTTTCCTCCTCAATCTGCCTGTTTGCTCCCATCTCTCACTCAGTCTCTGTCAGATGAGGCTATATTCTTTTATTAGTCAAATGGCTTCCTGAGATTACCTTTTCTCATACTCCATTCTTCAGACTTCCTCCTGTTTACCACACTCCCTCCAGAAAACTGCTACTCTGTCTATTTAAAACCTATTCTCCAAATGTTGATTTCCTTCCTTATTTGTGGGATTAATGGTATTTGGCATATGCCAGACATCTGGCTGAATCACCACCACCACTCACCACAAACAAACAGGTATTACCACACACTAGCCACTAGCCATCCCTAGTCAGTGCCAGTCCCCTATAACCACAGTTAAATTGCACAGAAGTTCTCAGTAGGAATCACAGGTCATTAGGATTGTTTTGAAATTGAATGGTTTTAAATATTTCCATGAAATGTACTGCTATTTATCTGCGTGCTTGCAGACCTCTCCAGCTGCAGTCCAACATGCTGTTCCAACCACGGTTCAGCTGCTTTCAGACATTGAAGTCTCCATGTCTCCAGAGCTTCACCATCCTCATACCCGGTTATCCTGTCCCCCCTGCTCTGCCAGATGTTTGCTCTCCAAGCTGGTTCTGTAAATAGCATCAACACTTTTTAAGGCTAAGCCAGATCATTTTGGCAGGTTAGGAAGTGACTGCCCAGGGAGGTTTGTCCTCCCTCAGTGTGTTGGAGGAGAGCAGCAGAAGAAGCAGTAATCCCTTTGAGCAACTCAGCTGCAGTTTGGACCACACATCCACATGCACCACCCACCACCAGTAACCACAGCGGAACTGCAGAGCCCCGTGACTACACATGAGATGGCCCTGGAGCATGACTGTGCCTGTGCCTACCTGAGAGTAAGGGAAAAGAGCTAAACCTGGGCGTGCCTGCTTTCTCAAACCAGCAACAGTCTGTGTGCTACAAGGGCTAGCAGGCCTTGCCAGATGTGTCTGCAGAAACACTGGCAGCTTTTGAGTAGGATTTCCATGTAGACAGCTATTAGCTGCACAGAGAACATTTTTTAAAAGTCAGGTATTAGATAATTCTGGCAGAGTTTTAGTAATGTAGAGGAAAAATACACCACTTGAATATACAAAAAAAAAAAAAACAAAGTTGGCAAATGAAGGCTAAACTAATTTCAGAAAACATAGAGTTGAAGGCACAGACCATTAGCAATGTCCATGCACAGCCTGTCATAACTTGTTTTCACTCCTGTCTTGGTTTTGCTTTTCCTGTAGGAAAAACTGTCTTCAGAACCTAGTGTGCTTAAATTTTTTCCACAATTCAGTGGTCTAGAATTTCAAATCTTCACATGTATTTTAATAAGTTTGCAATGAATTTTCTAGAGGTGGTGACACAAAATAGCCATGAGATACTTAGTAATTAAATAGAAAATTTCATTTGAAGTAGGTAAGGCTTATGTTTTTTTTTTTTCCAAATTATTAAATTAAACGTCTGCTAGACCTATGAAGTAAGAGATTTTCCTAATATTTAGATGCAAAGTTTTCCATGATACTTTTGATTCAGTATCAGGAACCAACTCATAATGTTTAGGAAATGCAAGTACAAATCATTTCTGGGTATTTCACTAATAATAGGATACTTGTTTGATACAAAATTAAATTTTCCTTTAACCAAATTAAAAACAAAATATACACCAACAAATATATACCAAAGTTTTTGGACTAACCCAACAAATTGATTTATGAGGGTCAAGCAAATGTTGCAAGAATATTCATGAACGTAAGGCCCATATTTTCAGGTTTATGTTTAAATATCCTTTTAGATTTCATTTGAGAAAGAGATTGAAATTTAAGGGATGATCATAGGTTTCTGAGACACGTTTGTAGTGTTTCAACAGGGTTCCAAAAAACGGAAGCCTGTTCATTTTTTCACTTTTGAAAGCTTGGTTTATAGTCTCTGACCAGTTTCACAGCCTAGCATCTGCATCTAGGATCTTCAAAATAAGTCTTGGTGGCAGTGCTGAGGATATGCAATACCTGGACAGAACTCTATGCCTAAAACAGAGCTGTGAGCAGGAATCCTTAATTTAGTAACAAAGAAATATTAATTAGTGAGTTGTTCTACATGCCAGTGCTCCCTCTCCCTGGATGTTAGGACTTTTGCTGAGAACTATAAAATAGTTCCCTCATGTGAGCAATTCACAGCAAGGAAGCTTCTCCTGCGTGTCAGCATCTGTAAATTTTCTTTTGAAAGTACAACTGAGATCATGCTTTTCCTTTTTAATAATAAAATAGAGGATGTGGAAAGAGCAATTTAGTCATCAGTCCTGTAATTAAACTGCAGGAAGCTCAGTCTCTGCATGTCTCAGCTCACGGTGGGGTCAGGGTGACAGGTCAGATAGTGGTACACGATCTCTGTTGCCAAGAGTCACTGGGAAAGGGAGTACCTATTCTCTAGGAAGTTAGTTCACTCTGGGGAGGGAATGGTGCCATCACAAGCTGCTTCTCTATTTCATCCCATGGAAGTTTAATCTACTAAAGGCCTTGAGAAAACAAGCAGGACTTTTCATCCCCTATTGCAAGCTGAGTGCTGTAATCTCAGTCTTAGGGTAACCTTATTCTGTATTTTCCTACGTCTCTAGAAGATCTTTAATGCTTTTATGGAAAGTGGAAAATCTTTGGTGGGAGAGCTTTGAGTGTGCTCTTCTCTACCTGGATAGCCTAAAAGTTAGAAGAACATCTTGAAAAGGGGTATGTAGAGCTGAACATCCTCAGGTTTCCAGTGATAAGTGCTCTTACTCTCAAAATAGTGAATAGAAGAGGTGGGTGTATGTTCATACTCTGCTCAGGTTTTAAAAAAAAGGAAGGATGTTTTAAGCATTTTCAGAAAGCTCTCCTGTGTCTTTTAGATCATAAGTACAGCAGGTGCTCACGTGTGAATTTAAAGTTTAGGCAGGACTTTGACCTTGGTCTCTTTTACTGAGAGACCTTAGGAGGTTTGTATACACATAGAGACAGAATTCAAGGCATTTGGGGAATTTTTGTGGTAAATGTCTACTTGCCTCATGGTATAAGTACAGCAAATATCTAGGAGTGGAGACAACTTGAGTTTTGGATGTAGCATTCCAGCTTTCATGGAAGCCCTGCTCTAATCCTATATTTGGATCTCAGTCACAGGGTGAATGAGATCTGAAACTGTATGTGTTTTTTTTTCTGGAGTAGGCACACCTTTCTTAGGGCATGACCAGAACAGTTTGAGCTATGGCTGATTTGTGCTAAAATAAGTGATTTTAGCTCTGTTATGTGAAGTGGTGAAGTTTGGACTAGAAGCTGGCCTTTCACAGTGGTAACCGGAGCACATAGATGGACTCCATTTCTGAGGAGAAAGGCTGGCAGGCACACAGGCCAGGAGTAACAAGTACACAAAAAGAAAAAGAAAAGAAAGGTGAGCAAATCAGCTATGACATTTTGAAAGGGGGTGGATGGTAAGAGATAACACTGGGTTACACATCTGTGACTATTCATGGGTGGACACATGAGGCTATTTCTGTTTTTTTGTAAGATGAACAGACATGTAAACCAGGCACTCAGCCTTTTTCAGCCAGACATACTATCTTGAGCATAATATTGCAATATCTGTTTGTTTTGCAGATGGTTTGTGTTTGACTATCTTGTGTCTGTCTGTGAAGGTTTGTAACACAGATGCAAGACTGTTTGCAAAAATCATACATACTCTGACTCTGCTCACAAAAGAGCAAACAAGGAGATACCAACAAAGCCAGATACAAAAAGGAGCTTAGTCAAGACAGGTCACACAGCTTTTGTGCTGTAATCATTCCTTCTGACACCATCAATTTTATTTGAAGAGAACAGTTGCTCATGCCGGCATATTTGGTCTATACAAAGATCCTAGGGAGAATGATTCATTCAGCCACGTTGCCAGCTGCAGTGATTTTATTACTGGGCCTTGAAATATTTGATGGTTTTCTTAAAACATCATATACTAGAGTAATGTGGTTGAGTGAAAATCATTGTGTTCTAAAAGCTTTGAAGTTTCCAAGACCTCTCAGTGATGGAGAAAAATTGAAGAGAAAGAAGGAAAGAAGGAAAAAAAGAAAGAAAGAAAAAAGGAAGGAAGGAAAGAAGGAAAGAAGGAAAGAAGGAAAGAAAGAAGAAAGAAGAAGAAAGAAAGAAAGAAAAAGAAAGAAAGAAAGAAAGAGAGAAGAGAAAGAAAGACGAACTGAAGACAATCATGAAGTCTATTTTCATGATCTCTTTTAAAGTTTTAATCATGAGACCTGAATGTCAAGAGCTGGCAACACTGCAGCTGTGGAAGGCTTCTAAGTGGCCATTTTCATCACAATTTGGTCCCTGAGAGAGGCCTTTTCTTATATGTGTGTGTGAGGAAGCTTTTACTATGTGGCTGTAGAAGCTTCACCTGATGTCAATTTAAAGAGACAGGTGATTTCTTCAAGTTGCAAACTAATGTGCCATAATTCCCCAAGGTATAAATTAATATAAAATATATGTCTAATAATATAAGGTACTAGACACAGAGAGCTCATCCTGAGCAGCAGAGCTGTAGTGTTGAGTTCTTCTGTAATCAAAATATGCAGGCACCTCGAGGGAATGTCTCCAGATGGCTGATTACCCATTAAAGTCTCAAACCTTTGATACAGGCCTATAGAATGGATCATCTCAGATAAAGAGAGTACTATTTTCAGTTTTCTTTATATATATGAATCTTGGTTTGACATGGAGTGGGGAGCGAAAGCTCCATGATGGCAACTCCTTGCTCAGTAGATTTGGTTCTTTTCACTAAGAAGGAATAAATGAGGAAGAGTCTTTCCTGAATTATTTTTATTTACTCAGAATCCTTTTGATAATGTTACTGTCCTGCTTATAATTTTCAATAGTTCAGTATACTGAACTTATACTTCTTTCTTATAAGCAGCATATTTTCCCCTAGTGTTTGATTTCCACACAACTGATATTTGGCCTTGTATTTTCCAAAGGGATCCCTGTTATTGCAGAATGAGCTCTGCCGTTTAGAGCTGTGTGTTGTCTGGTTTAGATGAAATAAACCCTCGCAGAATGAACCCAACTGTGCTACTACTAAGTGTGCCAGTTACAGCGCGATTAGGTGGGGCTGGATTTAGAAGACCCTCTCCTTGCTCCTGTTCTTCTGTAAGTGGCTTTTCATATATAACTTTACTTTTCTATGCCTTAAGTTCCATGGATGATTAAATTTTTCTTGTTATTTGCAGCTATTTCAGACAGGGGTTGTCCCTCTCTGACTCTTGTTCAGTGTCCAGCTCCACAGGAAAAGTGCCTTCACTGAGATACAGCCATGCTCTTAAGGATTGGTGGTGGGCCAGCAGCTGAGCCATAAAGACAAATAAACCAGTAGAAATTAAATCAAGCTTACAGGTTTTCATTTTTTTTGCATAGAAACAAAATGCAGAATTTTATTTTCTTTTATTCAGGAAGATGCTTCAATTTATTGAACTGGGGAGTGTTTCTCACAGAATTGGAGGAAAAATAAAAGAAAAGGGAGGCCAAGGTGATCTGGGTTCTTTAGCATCCTCTGATGGTGGTCCACATTTCCTAGCTCCTTCAGAGGAATGGTCATATGCTCCCTTTGACAGACTTTGTGGGTGAGCAATTCTGTGTTGCCTATGAAATTACAGTTTTCAAATGAATTTTGTCCGTAGTTGGAACATTTATGTTCTTTTTGTCTTATGAAGATTTTCCAGTATCTAACATTAAAGTCCACTATGCCACCAGTAGACTCATTTTATCTAGCTACCTATTTCTGGGAAACACATTTCTTTGAGAATGTTATCCCATGGCTGGCTAACGGGTTAAAAAGTCTATAAACAGACATTCACATGCAGGCAGTGCAATTATAAAAGCCTTTTTTCTTCATGATCCTAGAATAAAGTCACCTTCAATGAAGATAATGCAATAGATTAAAGGCCTGTTTGTTCAGGATAGATTTGTTTCTTAAATGGATTTTCCTGTCAATGACTAAGTAACCTTAGAAGTGCGACAACTGTAAGTATGCAATATTACCTGTAAGTCTGCTGATGAGGAGGGATAAACTCCTCATCCCTTTCAATAGAGAGTGCATGTTTTCGTAAAAGATCAAATCAACTCTGAGTTACTAAGTGAAAGGATGAAATTCCTGGGTGAAAATCTATGGCCTTTGTTGTACTTGAGGTCAGACAGGACGATGACTTCTGAGTTTAAACCTAAAAGTGGGACTTCATTAAACAGTAGTGGTCAACACAATCCAGCCAGCTTTTCTTCATGTAGGTTTTTTTCTTTCACTTCTCTTTGGAGCTTAAGAAAATGCTTATAAAAACTTTTAATTAAGTTTTATCTGCATCCCAAACCCTGCATAATCCCAAGATCACAGCTCACTTGTGTCCATTTGCAACCACAAGATCTGGAAAATAAAGTTGATCCTGCTTGAAGTCAAAACTACTATTGCCTTTCAACTGCAGTTGAAAGGCAATAATGTCTAGCTAACCCTACTAATCCTTTCTACAATGAAGGAAAGAACACAGAAGGCCTTGCTTCTACATCGAATATTCTATATGAAAGACAAGGAAATGTTCCTGTTGGCAAACACTAGCATACCATTTTTGTGTCAAGCTACTTTTTGTGAAAAGCTGCTTTGATAGATCTAAGCCTGGAAGAAATGTCAGTGGTAGTCTGGGTCTCAGTTTTGAACCAGAATTTAAAAAATAATTATAGGCTACTATGTCATAGTTCAGTGTACCTAATATTTTACCTCAGAACAAATATTGGGCATTAATCTTATGGGACAGTGTCAAGAATATCAGCTTTATCTGAAAATAGATTTATTTTATTTGAAATTAGCTTCACCAAACATATCTTGGTCCTGAAAATACACTGTACTCATACACACGAGTCTTTGTTACCTACTTCCAATGTCTTTATGAGTAGATTAGGTGCAGGCAGACCCCTCTTCCTGGAAGGTGCAGGGAGGGATCCCAAACATTTTACCGTATTACCACCCACAAGAAGAAGGCACAAGGAGTGGACACTCTTCCTTCGTGTTACTGGTATAGAATAATAGGTTAAGGGCCCCATGGCAAAAATGAATGTCATGTTTCCAAACAAGAATAATGTTCCTAGAACGTAATGTGAAGCTGGATATTAAATACTCTAACAGGAAGTGACCATGTATCCCAGTGAGAAATGTTTAATTTCAAGCCCTTGAAGGAAAATCAGGGGGGAAACCCCATTAGAATTCAAATTGAAGGAAAACTCTTTTTACCCAAAGGTGCAGGGTTGGATTAGCACTGGGATGAAGGATTCATCCAGCCATGCCAATGGCTGTTTAATCTCACACCTCCTAGGAAAGTGCTATGACTTCTGGTATCTTTGGTGCAAATTCTGTTCTGTTCCCGGTGAAGGAACTGTGGCTTCAAGATATCATCACAGAGCTGACTATCATGACTTTTAAGTTGGAAAATCATTTTCACTCCACTAAAATCTGCTTTGATTCTTTGTTTTCTGAAATGGTTCCACCTAGACTGCAGACGCTTTTCAGCAGAACTGGATGGAGAGAATGGCTGGGGAAATAACACAATCAAAAGTAAAATAGTTCTGAGAAGGAAATTCTACTGGAACAAGGACCAGTGCTCAGGATTCAGTATGGGTGGTTAGGGCAGTGACATGAACTGAAAAAGTCCTGGTTCAGACAGATACACACAGAAGGTAACCAGTCATATCAAGCAGATCAGGAACCTGTAGCTCGGCCTCCCACACTTTTAGACCTCCTTCTTTCATTTATGTCAGATGTCTAAAAGAAAACAGATATCTACCACAATCCTGTATTTTCCTAAAATGTTCATAAAGTTTTTTAACTCTAATGTGTCCCTGCCCGTGGAATTGGGTTTGGTCCCTTCCAACACAAGGGAATTTGACAAGTTTCATGTTTGCTGTGAATGGAATTGCCGTTCTCCATTCAGCTTTTTTTTTTTTTTTTGTAATGCCCTCTCTCTCCTTACCACATCAGAACATTTTTAGGAGCTATATTTCTAAATTACCCACTTCATCCTTTTTCCTCAGGCATTTGAACCAAGCAAAGGTGGAAGGAAGTGGGGAGAACACCACCTGGGAAACTTTAAGCGTTGAGAGACCACAGATTTCAAGATGCATACAAAACCTCAGGTTGCATTCATGAACTGTTGTGAGCATGGCCTGAGGGTCAAAAAACACATCAAACCAAAGGTTTATTCAAGTGGTTTTGAGGTTTGAGGTGAATGTTGCAGTGCTCTGGTAGCATCCTGAGGGGAGGAGTGTGGGCAAACTGTGAGCAGGATTTATTTGATCTAAGTGCATTAGTATACTCCTGAACAGGAGAATGATTATAGGGCAACTTTACAGTTAGGATAAATGTTTTTCTATCTTATAAATGCATATGTCAATAGAATATTTGTTGTCAGCACCAAAGTATAAAGAATAATAAGAAAAGAAGAAAAATATTGTACTATAGGTTTCTATTTTCAACTTATTTGCTACACATAAATTTTCATGTATTATTTACATAGCAAACAAAGAGTTGTAAAGGCTTAGAGGGAAATGAGTTAATTCACCACTCACATTATTTAAACTCTATTATCTAGAAGCTAATTTGAGACCACCCATTTTTTAATTGTGGTTTAGAGAGATTAAAAAGCTCACATGAAATTGAGTTTAAACAGCCCAATAATTATTCTGGTTTGGCCCTTGTATTTATTTTTGTATAAGAACTCTTACTAATAGCCTCCAGCTAGTCAGAATAATTTACTTTAAAAAGTCCTAGCAGGATAAGTGAATACCTATAAGTAATAGATCTGCATGGTAAATTTTTCCCTATAGAAGACTAATCACCCAAGTGTATTGTTTGTATTGCAAACACAAAATCTATTTTTAATTAATATAGTGTTTTAATGATAACATCAAGAAAAAATATATTCAGAGCAGATAATTCTTTAATCTACATATTTATTTGCTTTCTATATAACCTTTATTCCTCTTCTTCCCTAGAAGCTCCATAGATGAGGTTAAAAATTTTCCAAGTAGAAAATAGGATTAAATTGAAAAAAAAAAATTTTAATTTTTTTCTTGGCATTTAAAAAAAAAGATCTAATGAAAATATAAAAATAAATGTTTTACCAGTTTGGTTTCATGCGGAAATTTAAAAATATTTTTCTTTTCAAAAATTACAGAGTGACATTACCACTACAGGAACATTGTGATGGATATATCCTATTAGCAGATCTATTTTATTTCTAGGATAAGAAGACTAGCTTACATTATTGTTTCATATCTGTCCTGTGAGTGATAAGTACATTCAAATCTCTTTCTCTAGCTCTTCTTACTAAGTGGTTGATCCAGGTTTTCCCCATGATGCTAGGATTTTATTATTTTTTAAAATCTAATAAATATGTTGACATACTCAAATGAAAGGTTTTATGTAAAAGAAAAAGATTATTGTTATGAAGACATTATCAGAATAAAAAGAAGTTTTTTACTTTTTGATAATCTGTTCCTTCCTTCCTGAAGGAACAGTTTTTATGGCATCCCAAATAGGCCTCAAGGTCACAGTATGAGTAATCCGAGACTAGGACTTTGAACTGGTTTTGAAAACTAAGAATCTCAGCAGGTTTTTAACACCTCCATATTTTTCCACATGCCCCAGCACATCTTGGCTTTGGAGCTATGCAATAAAAAACCCTCTTAATGAACTTTGGAACTCATATCTAAGCAGTTCCCTTTCATTTTTTTTTCTTTCTTTATTTTCTTAGTTTTTCTGCCAGAAGTCTAATTTATCATGCTAAAGGCATGGGATGTTCTACAGTTTTTACAAGACACCTACAAATATGATCAAATCTCAATACCCTTGTTCTCTGCACTGACTGTCTTTTTTTTTCTCCTCTTCCCTCTAAACACAACCCCCATGTGGCCCCCGGCTCACTGTCGACATTCCCGGTGCTCAGATCACACCTGGGACCCTCTCACCGACCCCTTTCAAGATTTCTGGGGAGAGATGAAAACGCATTTGTCCCTTGAGTGAAACAGGAAGTTCAGCAAGTCAAAACATTGTCTCTGGTTGGGGTTATCTGTTTGTCAGGAGTGCGTGTCTTTACCTGTGTCGGTGTTAAGGCAGGCGGGAGGTCTCACACATCCGACTGTAGCCGCGCAATAAAGGGAGGGAAGCGGAACTTGCCAGCAGCATTGCTCAGCCAGGAGATGAAACGGGCGAGCTCCTGCAGCACACAAGAGCAGGTATGCTAGACAGGGCTGGGCGACGTTTAACACTTTCGGGGTGGAAGCAGAGAAACACATTTGAAATGGCAAGCAAATTATGGCAGGACTGAAGAGTAAAATGGTTGACTGGATCACCCTGTTTAGAAGTGCCTCGGAGTCCTCTGACAGTACTGATGCCCATCAAAACTCTTATGACTGGTGTGGTCATGAAATGTCATTTATCTTGAGGGGGAAATTTTCCGTGTCCGTATAAAATGTAAGAAAGAAACCATATGTGAACCCTGCAGTACACAGGGACATGACTTTGAGCCAGACTGATTATTTTGGCATAAACACTAAAAATCTTTTTAAAAATAATATCCTGTGGCTTTTGCACTTCCATTATATTAAACTGATTTTCTTCACTCACAGTGGGATTTCAAATTAATTTGTAATTATACACACCATGAGGGGATGAGAAAGAAATGACCTAATTATAGACCAAAAAGATGCCCTACAGCTATCATCCAATTATTCCAACCATCTGAGCTCTTAAACAAAATGATTGGCTTAATCCTCTCTTGGTCATATCTAGTTGTAATTTGCCACTGAAAGCTATAAATTAACTTTAAGTATTCATTCACATAATATAAAACTCTGTACTGATATTACTTAGAAAAGAAATAGATAATGAGAATGGGTCAGATATCCTTCAAGACTTTAGTCTCTTCCCCATGCTCTGTGACCACTGAGTGAGGAGGAAAATCATGGCTTCCCTGCTGTGTCCCCCAAATGATAATAATTAGCTACAATTAGGGTTCATGAAGAGCTAAAGTTAACATGTGAGCTAAGACACAGCTTTCTAACTGAACAATTTTATACCTCTGCTCTTTATGCAGTGCACTCATATTAATAGTATTTTCAGTAAAATCTTGAAGTAGAACAGGAAGAACAATTAAGGTGAAGAGAGGAACATGAAACAGAAAAGGCCAGTTTTCTATAAAGTATCCGCTTTTTTGTTTCATTGACAGTTGCATAAACTATTTACACATTAATCCAAAATATCCTTTCTTAGTTTTTTTAGAAATTAAAAAAACAAACCCAAACTGTAAGAAAAATTCTACCAGAAAGTTTCTGTATTAAAAAAAAAGTAAAGAAAACTAGATAACAATGAGATGGTTTGGGGTGAAGCAAATTGGACCAATTGAAGAGGAGTAAGACCTAGTAGGCCAGTAATGAGGGTGTTTGCATTCTGTTTGGGTGAGCTATACTCAGATAATTCTTTCTCCTCACACCCACTGAAGCTGTGAATGCTGAAAATGTCTTTCAGTCCCTGTGTGGAAGTTGTAACCTTTCACAGAAACAAAAATGCGACCTGTACCAAGAAACAAAGCCCAGGAAGCAGTCTCTTCATTAGGTGAATTTTCAAGCTATTATTTTTACATTATTTTTCTGATCCATTACTTATTTGTATGAAATGAATCAGCCACAGCTGGTGAGATACAGAGAAATTTACTCTTGCAAACAGGATAGTATTTAGATGAAGGAGGTGAAGCATCAACTTTGTGAAATACAAGAGGATTTGGCAAACTAAGTGTGTAACTTCTGAGATACACTGAGTAAAAGGAGGCAACTGTCTTCTCTTAATTTTCTACATGATATTTTAGACCCCTTGTTAATTTGTCCTGAAAAAATGTATCAGAAAAAAGTATATTTGATATACCAAAATGAATTGTTGAACAGCTTCAGGTTTTTTCTTTTCTTTTAGGCACTTTGCATTAAGAAATGCTTCACTTGGTGTTTTTTTTTGCTCAGGCAGATGATAAACCTTTGTCTTGATAGGTTTTGTTGCTATGTTTTTTAAACACACAGTCATCTTTTACAGGTCAACTGACTTGCTAACAGGCTGAAAAGGGGAACGTTAGTTTTGTTTGGTCTTTTAGTATTTTGTTCTCTTCAGCTGACTGTGGAGAATGAGTTATTTATTTTATTTTTAATGGGGAATGGCTTTTAGTAATCATGCTGACTGCTTCAGCAATGCTTCCTCTTGTCTGTTTGTCGACACTCAGTTTGCGTTTATTTATGTTTTACTTCACAGACTGGAAGCATGCATTTTGCATCTGAGTGGACAGACGACACAGAGTTATGCTGAAGTATCCATTTGCTTTGCAGCTATTGTGTTTGCAAGTTATTTTGATCAATACCAAGCATTTCAAGAGTGTCATATTCAAACCAATCTTTAGGCTGGCAGACCTTGTGTACAGTTAATATCTTAGCAGTTGTTTGCAGTCACTGACTTACGCTTTGTTTGTGGATTGCTCTTAATACTGTTGTCTGGTTAAAAGTTTGGAAGTTTGGGATTATTCCTCTGTGGAAAGATTGAGGGTAAAATTGTCTCTGAAGCAACATAGAAAGTTCAAAGCCTTATTTCTTTGAACAAAAGTGAAATCAAATAGCCCAATCCAATTTCCCACCTCCCAGCATGCAGGTGCTTTCCAGACAGCCTGTGCAGTGTCTCTACAAATATTCCGAGAGGTACATCCCAGCCAGTGTGACTCTCCTCCCCCCAGAGAATACGTTTTCAGTCAACAAGCAGAAAGCAAACATTCATGTGTGTCTCTTCAGGTCTGTCTTCAGCCCAAAGACAGACCTGGGTCCCCTGTGCAGGCTGGGAGAGAGCAGGGCTCCCACAGGTGTGCAGAGCACAGAGGGGTTTCCAAAACTCCCGCTTTGTTCGCAGGGACCCAAAGCAAAAGTCCTGAGTTGTATTGTTGCTTCCCAAACTGAGATTTTTAAGAAAGAGTAAGATTAGGAAGGAGAGAGAAATGCTTTTTCTACAATAACCACCACAGCTGGAAGAAAAGACAACCTTTTAGGCGCCCATATTCTTCCACAGCAAGATAAATCCTATACATCCCTGTGCCATTGTGACCACAACTGCATCCATTTTACACATACTGTCCTAGCCAAAGAATATTTAGTGAAAAGAATTAAAATTACTGCTGGCTCTGACTTTGTTTTGGCTGAAAATACATGTCTGTGTTTTGAATTTTTTAGGCTGACGTTACTGAACTCCTTCATAGATGTAGCTAAAAATATGACAGATGGTTATCTTTAACGTAGAATAGTGGTTACTTGTAGAAGTTTAAACTTGAACCTGGACTAGGAGAATTCATCACTTCTGGTCGGAGTTAAAACTTCTGGTTTTCATTAGTAGATTCTCTCACTGCAAATCCATTGCTCCATAGTTCAGTCAATTTATGTTCTATCCCTTTTGTAATACATCATTCCTATAAGCATTTATTTCTATGTTTGGACTTGAAGAAATTGACTTTCCTGTGTAAAAGGATATTACTAAAATATGCCTGAAAGAGACAGTGTTTCTCTGAGTCCTTACTTTTTAGTGGTATGCCATGAGAAGGGTTGTACCAGGTCCTTTCTTGAACAGCTCCACAGGTTTTACTTTAAATCCACTAAAATTTCCTTTTGTCCATGGTCCCACTGCTGTCACTCGTGCGAACAGCTCCATTGATTTTGAAGTCATGTCTTGCATAACGAAATACTTGTTTGTACAGTGAAGTGATTTAAATTACTCTTGTGAAGTGGTTCCAGTTTTGTCCCTTTCTGTGAATTCTGAAGTTGATATGTCTTAGCTCTGAGGAACTATTTCGTCTGATACATGCTAAGATCGTCATCTGTAATATTTCAGATACATTCTCTGTTTTCTCTAGTGTTTACTTCTCGCTGCCTTGGGAAAGGTATACCTGTATGTGTACAAATATCTGCCTTTTACCTATAATTTTTCTTTCTGATAAGCTACGTGAAAAATTTGTTTAAGTTCTCAGCACTTTCTGCCTCATCCCTTAAAAATGATTCCTGTTAGGCAATACTTTGTGCTTCAGTGACCTTCTCTTCCTACATTTTTGAAAGAATTTTTTGCAATTTTGTACTATTCTGTAAAATCCTAATTTTGTTATTTTTAAGCCCTTTGTTTTGTTTTTTTTTAATCCTTTAGGGATTTTTTCTTATTCCTCTTCTAATATTTCCTGCTTCATCACTGTTTAATGTTTACTATTCTTTAACACTTAGAATTAGGTGTAATGAATATCTGAATGTACTTATGCATGTTCAGCATACATTTTGACCTAATTTTATACTCTTTACTCTAGAATGAATTGCTATGTTATGCTACAAAATAACTCCATTTGTAAATTTCTAGCTATGTCCCATTAAAAAACCATGCCTACTTTTATTTTTGTGAACCCTTTTATGATGATAATTTAAATCTCTTTAAATGGTTTGGGTTTATATGACTCTGTCCTTGCAGAAAAGCAAAGAAAACAAATTGCTGACACTGAGGGTTGGTTTATTTCCTTTACTTAACCTCTACTTGAATGTTGTACTTGAGTTTTTTAATTCCTGTGTGTTGCCACTGCAGAGATAACAGGAAAATTTTTTTTCCCAAAGTGTGTTTATGTATTCTAATATTCACTAGCTCCATTTGATGCAATTATTTGGCTTATCCCAACCATACCTAGAGTCAGAATGAGTCTCTAGTTCAAATAGCGGCAGATGAAACCAAGTTTTTCAGTGGATTAGTACAAATCCAGGTTCACTGCATGGTGCAGCCCATGTCCTAGTGTAAGACATTTTGTGTGCTGGCAGTAAGAAAACTCCAAATTTGGTTACAGGCATGTCCTTTGGCATGAGCACTGGAACAGAGCACAACTTTCATTGGGACACTGGAATGAAGAACCAAACTGCAGGTGAAAGAATGCAGTCTGGAAAGTGAGTGTCTTTCAAAGTATTTGAGAGCTCTGCTGAAAACTGTTGATACGGTGAAAAATTGTTCAGTTCTGAAACTGTGGGAGATAGCATATTGCAAAGCTAGTTTATAGGGAACAATTTAAAGATCCAGATTTTATGATGGAAAATGGAAAAACGAAAAGAGAAATATCTATACCAGGTTAGTAATTGTGTTTCTCTAGCAATTTTTTTTTTCTACAAGGCTTTATTTTTATAGGAACAGGAATGTTCTTGGGAAATTTTCAGGGTCTTATGAATATTTGAGGGGTATCATTTTTACTTTGTCTCTCCATATTTCTGCACTTCTTTCTTTAGTCTTAGAAAAGAAATACAAAAAGAAAACACAAGCCCATATATAAAAATTATTATTTTATTTATATTATTTTATTATTTTTATTACATTTATTATTATTTTATTATTTTTTATATCTATGAAAGTCTTAAAACATTGAAAAATATATTCTGTTACTGGCATTTTATTTTAATGTCATGGCCTAACATGCTGTCATTTATTATATATATAAACAACTCCACAGATTACAACGGAAAAAAAGAAGGTGCCAGTATCTCATACAGTATTTTACATATGGCATCTGACTGTTGAGTGTCACTACTGTTAAAACAGTGGACTCATTTTAAGTCCAACAATGTTGCACTACCAATTGCTTTATCAAGTACAGAATTCATTCTCCTACATTGCTGAGGAAAAAACCCCTGTAGTTTTACTGTAGGAAGATATTTTACCAGGAAAATAAGGCCTACCATGCCTTGCTGAGCTTCCTCCCTGCTGTTCACAGGCATGACTTGTGCATCTTTCATTCTGTTGCTGCAGTTTCCTTGGAAGCTCAGTGGCATTTCAAAGGAGTTTCCAAGGAAGTGCTGTATTGACCCTGAGCTCCACAGGAGTGGTAGCACTACTTCTCGAGTGTTATGGTCATTTGGTAACTTCTTTAGTCTGTCCTTCCATGGACACAGTTCCACAGAGCAGCAGCTCTCCCACACTGATGAGGCTGGAAGCAGCTGGCTCTGCTGACTGAAGACAACGGACATCTGCAAGGGCTTTTTAGATAACTTGTGATTAGATTCTCATGCTCATTTTTTGGGAAAAAAGTTCAACAGAAGCTCCAAGGAAATAAATATTCCTCTAAGGAGCAATGTGTTTTCTTAAAAATGAGAACCTACCCCGTTTTTTTTTGAGGGATTGATTAAAAGCACCAGTTTTTTTATCATGATGGTTTTGACAAGAAACTTAACCAATTTACAGGGTCTTCTTTAGGAGTTGAGAAAACAAACTCTGATCTATAATTCTCATACTCATAACATCTTCAATACAGCAAAAGTATCTGACGTGGCAGGTTTAATCATCTTTCTGACAATTAAGAGAGAGACTTTCCCAAAGGCAGTGTCATAATTTTACCTTAATCTTCTAATTATATGGTGTGTATGTGTCTCTGTAAATTTTGACTCTGATGCTAACTTCCCAAGTATTCTGTTGCTTGCAAGAATAATCTAATGCCTTGGGGGTCTTGGTATCTAATTACTGAGAACTTTCCCAACTCTGCATTGTCTAGACTTCAGTTAGACATGAAACTGAGTCTTACACCAAAAATCTTGGAGATCCCCAGATGAATACAATACTTTGACTAGCCTGATTGCAGGAAGGACTATTTTATGCTATAGAATAGTGAGCTTCCTTTGGTTTTCATACATTTTTTTTCAAGGAATGTGGTGTGAAGATAACATGTCAGTGGGATTCATTTGACTGAATACAAAAGTCTGTGTCTATAGACATGTGAGTAGGTTCATGTGAGATTGGATTCTGAGTGTCTTAGACTTCCTTCATGGTCAGTGTACTCAGTGTAGTGATTCATCTCACTCTGAGATACAAATCTAAAACAGGCCAATTGGGTCTTAAGCACTGAGATTAGAAAATTGCAGAAAGTAAATGTTAGATAAAGTAAATTCCATCATGACTTAGTGCAGTAAAGTTACACTATGAAAATCCAACACAAATTGCAAAAGAAAAGGGTGAATAACTTGTAATACACATTAGCTTTATTTGGGTATGTTTGATATATGCTGAAACTTACAGGAAATTTTATTATTAAGCATTACTACTTACTTGTATCAAATATTTTATATTAATTTTGGAATTTCCCTTGTGACCCTAAATAAATTTAAAATTATGAACTTTTTAAAGCAAGGGATCTGAAAGAATAAACAAAAGGTTTTGTCACTGGAGAGAGTTCAGAGAGGACTAATGTGCGTGATTAAGGGGTATAGAGAAACTGATTTATGAAGAAAGATTAAAGAACCAAAAAATATATACTGTAAGTTAACTGAGGCATAAGAAGGAACATGATAACTGTCTTCAAATATTTGATGCATGTAAACACCAAGAATAGAGAGGAAATTAATATTTGGGTTAATTTCAATGGGAAAATTTTTCTGACATTAAAGTTAGATATTGTCCTGCTTCAGTTTTGCCAGGAAAATCCTATATGCTGCAAGAGAAAACTGAAGCTGAAAGGTAAGATTTATACATTGTAAGAGGCGTGAAGCCAAAACTGCCTAGAAGAAATTATTTAACAGCACTATGGATTTTAATACTGATTTATAAGAGCTGTGTAACCTTTTCAACCTGAACAAAATGATACAATGATTGATACAAATTGACAATTGATTCCAGTTTTAGTAATTTTTTTTTCTTTTCCCACAAGACCTTTCAGCAAAGTGGTCCACTCATTGACCTAAGAAGACAAACTAGCTCCTTTTCATAAAGATAAATTGGATGCTCTTCAAGCATCCAATGCCATCAAGGCCAGGAGTTGCTGACCACAGAAGAAACTGTTTACTCATGAACTGCTGCATGTCTTGACCCATTACACAGCTTTTAATTAAGGAAAAGGAAGTTCTATATCAAGATAGTTGCCTTCATATAGGAAACATAAATTATGTGTTCCAACACTGTGCATAGACTCCACTGGTACAGCCATGAGTGGTAATTCTTTTGCCCAAATTAAACTGGGCTGGTGAATTATCAGGAGATTGTATGGCTCGAGGAAAGGATCCACACAGAGGTCAAGCAGATAGAAACCGAACTGGGACAAAGGAGTTGTAGGAGAATGCGCCTGGATTTACTGAAGGAAAGAAAAAGAAACTGCATTCAGGGTGGTGTGCCTGCCTTTGCTTTTTGAGCTGCAATGGTGGCTGTGTAGCTGTGGGGAGCCCAAACCCTTCCCTTTGCCATAGGATATGTCTAGTCCTGTGGTAGAAATTTGTTTTAAAGAGTCAACTGAAGACTCCTTCTTCTTTAGTCATTTGTATAGTTTGTCAGAACAGGATTCAAATATTGTCAATCATCTTGGAATCTAACTAGTTTACAGCCTGTGCTCTGAACCTATCTATCTTTTTGATCTTTTTGCCTTAAGAATGCAACACATGAGAAATACATTAATAAACTTTAAAGCGAATGATACATGTCAGAAAGTCTTTCTAAAAAAGTAATGAAGAATTCAGAAATGTTCCACTTTAAAAAAAAAAAAAAAGAAAAAAATGCCTTCCTGGAACTGGAACAGACTTTGAGCTGTAAGTGTGTTCACTTATGAGGAGAATTTAATTGTAACTTTTTACTTTTTCATAAGCAATGCCTAACCAACATAAGACATGGGAGACATATCTGCACGCTTCTGCATTTCATAGGCCTGCAACAGGTTAAGGCTGATAAAACCACTTAATTAAAATAGAACATAATGAGGTTTAAGGTGTTACATTGAAATTGTGACTTCAAAACCTTTCATTCCTTGGTTGTCTGACCTCAAAGTCATTTAAAAAGCTTGCTCTGAAGCTTTTCCAGGGCAGGCAATACTCTAGGTTTGGTCATTCTCAGAAAGGCCAACCAGACAGGTAATGACATCCAATATAAGCACTCTTGGAATCCTGAAGAGAAGTGAGGTGAGCTGAGACCAGGGAAGTGTGCTAAAACGCATACAGAAAGGGGGCTTACAAAAAAAAAAAAGATGGAGAAAGAATTTTTACTGGGGCCTGTAGGGGCAGGACAGGTGCAATGGTTTTAAACTCAAGGAAGATGTGTCTAGATCTGACATAAGGAAGAAATTTTATATAGTCAGAGTGATGAGGCACTAGAACAGGTTGTCCAGAGAATTTCTGGATGCTTCATCACTGAAGGTGTTTAAAATCAAATCGGATGGGGCTTTGAGTGACCAGCTGGGTGGGAGTAGATGATATTTGAAGGGCCCTTCCAATCCCAGTCATTCTACAAATATGCTCCAATAAAACTGGTAACAACCACCCCCTCCCCCCCCCCCCAGTTTGCTTTAATCTCAGGCATTTAAATCTCTTATTTGTGAGGAAGCAGGTGTTACCCACAGGGTCCCAGCCTAGCCTACACAGCTGGGCAGGCGGTGTGCTCTCCAGCTGCAAGTGGCAAAGACTCATGGAGATAGGTGAGAAAAGAAGGAAACTATACAGAACAAGTTGTCTTTGCTCCGCAAAACTTTTATGTCTCTTTTTCATTAAGTGGTAGAACTAGGAGTAATCCTATGAAGTGCTGTTACAAACTGAGTCAGTTCTACAAAAAGCTTGAACCTTTGAAGAACAGCTGAATACCCTTAACGTTCTGTGGTTCCTAACTGGATGGAACAGCCATTCAGCTGTGGCACTGCGTGCCTAAACTTCATAGAGTGATGACATCATTTGAGTTTCAGTTTTGTGAATTAGAGTTAGATATTTCTACAGTGTTTGCATTTTCTTTGAGTCAGTGCCCTCAGATACTTAAGCTGTCATATGTTTTCTGTAACAAATATGTAATCTTGATTTTTGATTGTAGTTTGCAGGCTAGATGCCTGCAATCTAGACAGATGTTGTATTGCCTGTGCCTGTGAGCACCATGGTCCCTTTCTGGATCTTCCTATGAGCAGCAGGGTCCCTTGTTGGAGACCTTGGATAGTGCTGACCACTTTTGCTGGAACTGCAGTGCCTTTTGTCCTCCTGACAATTTGGAAGTTCACTGAGATTTACCATGCAATTCTTGAAAGCTGAATCAAGACATTAGTCTCTGCATTGAACTAGGTTTAAAGATTAGAAATATACTTAATCATAAAACTTCCAGGAGCTGAAATCTAGGGGCATCATATAGTTCCATCTTTAATGCTGAAGTAGAAGCCAACAGCAGCAGGACTTGTGTTCCAGATCTCAAACTAAGAATGTGGTCTTGGCACTTTGACCAGTGCCATTTTTATATATATATAAACAAAAAAAAATATTGATAATGAAATAATTATGGATACATAAACTCAGAACATTAGGAAGCCATGTTTATAGGCATTTTTCAGTTTATAACCATACTTTTAAGAATTTCCTGTCTTTTGTTTTAGCCAGACACATGGGACTATTTTAAAGCAGTTTTGTTTGTGTGTTCTGTTTCCTTCATGGTTTAGCTTGAGCAGAAGAGGATGGGGATAAAAAAGCAGTCTCCAATAAAGGTTTACAAAGTTTATGATGCTAGGCTGTGGCAATTCCCTCCTGCACACTTAAGACCATCATAAAAATGCATGCACCATATTTTGAAATGTCATTATGACTTATTATGTAAACTGATGATGATAAAACATTGTGAGTCATTATTCAAACACAGTACATGATAATTGTTTCTTTGGAGACAATATGCATTTCTGTTGTGGGTTTTATTCACAGGATTCATTGTAAAAACTTCGCAAGGGTATTACTGTGTCTTCCCATCAACACATTTCAAAAACAGTGATCTCAGCCTCTAAGCATGTAAACTCTAAAACAAAAGAAGAGTCCAATTGTCTTTTTGTGTAAACAAAAGGTTGTTTACAAGGTTAGATGTTCACCAGTAAACCTTGATGTAACAGGCACTATGATTACACATACTTTCACGCTATACATGTGAAATCATAGTCAGTGCTGATTCCAAAACTTTTAAACCTAAAAAAATACATTTTTTGATAAAAAACCCTAAGAACCAATACCATTGCCAGTCTGTTCTTGTATTCTTGGGAAAGAACAAACTTACAGGTATCTTGCCTTGGAATTTTATTTTCTTCTTGTAAACATCTCAGATGTCTCAGTAAGATGGATAGAATTTTGTTGGAGTCTTCTTGATCCTCAAGACTCCTCCCCAGGTTCTACCTGATCCCACTGAAGGGTAATTTTCTGCCATTAAATTTATTCAAAAGTGAGTTTCTAGACATGCACAGAACTGCCATTGTCTACAGTCAGTTGGAAGAGAGGACCGTGGTGCCTCAACATTTTTCCAGTAGCTTTGCTATGAGACAATCTGCCCTGTGCCTTGAGAGGACTCTCCAAACCTCGAGGTTTCAGCTGCTATCAGTGTCTCACTGAATAGTTAAATCTGTGTAGGAAAAAAAGGGATATTCTCCCAGAATCAGACTCACTGATGTAAAAGTTAGAGACGTATGTCTCAGTCTTTGCTCAGAAAAAAACCAGCAACATCTGGTCCCTGCAAAATGGACCTAGCTCTAGCAGGAGGGTACGATGCCATTGGTGATCTTTTGATGTCAGAGGATTTAAGGTATATAATTAACATAGAGGATGGAACCCGAAACTCCTTTGAACCATACTTTCTTCAGCCTGGGCACCTTTTCTATTCCCTAAGAGGGGGAAAAAGGAAAGGAAATGCTCAGAAACCCCATTTCTACTTTTTTGAAAGAAAGTTCAGACTCTTAAGGGTAGAGGAGCTCTTAAATCTCTGTGTGCTCAGAGGTAGATTCTGATGGAAGCTTAGGTGCTGAAACAGGACTTGTGAATATAATTTGGGTTGGATTTGCAAATCTTAATTTTTGGACAGAAATCATAAAGTCAGAGATGAGTGGAGTTAGTGGAATTTCTTTTTTTCTGGATTTCACCTTGTTGGTAGTGGTGCCAGTGTTGATTTTGTGGGGCCAGAGAGAACAGCGAACCAGCTTATTCTGTGATTCAAGAACAAATGACACAAACACACCAAACAGCTTCTTGACAAGTTTTGGCTGGTGCAGCTTCAAGTGAAGGACCATGCTGAGCCAGTGAGACTCTGGCCACATAGAAATGTCAGTGCAGTGCTACCTAACAGGCCTTAATAAAAGAGAAAAGAAAACCTCTTCCCCTGCTCCACCCCTGCGGAAATGCCTAAACAGAACTTGATTGTTTCATAAGTATTTGAGATTCAGCTATTACTTTTCCCAGCTTCTTCCTTTTTATTCTCTATAAATTTTATAAATATCTGCAAAACTGTTTGTAGTGCAAGTATCTCCATTTGTTTATCTTTGTTAATGCATCTTACAACAATATGATCTTATCAACATGGTCAAATTTGTCATTAGTTCTGCTCTTCCAAAAGAAAAATTATTATTCCTTTCTACAGTAAAGAGAATGGCTCTGGTTTGTATAGTTTTGGAATCTGAAAAAGTGTTACCCAGTGCATGGTAAAGACAAGCAATTGATAACAAATCCATTTTAGCATCATAAGACACAACAAAGAAAATGCAAGGAAAGAAATCTGTGATTTAGAAGGGCATGTTTGTATTTACATGCATTCCGAAAATTGTTTTGAGACTAATTTAGAATACCCAGATGTATTTTCAGTTTGAATTGCAAGGAATTGCTCATATTTTAGTACAGGATGAAGGAGAAAATAAGGCTAAGTTTTTATGCATGCATGCACGGACACAGACACACAAAAGGGCACAAACCATTTCAGAAATGATAGTTTCCTCTCAGTCCAATTAGGTGAACTGAATGTGGTTATGTTGCTGTAGTTCTCAGGCTCTAATTACACATAAAACCTTCCAAATCATAACACATGTGGTATTTCCACCTAAAACAAAAGGACAATTATTAAAATATGGTGGGATTTCATGTAGTATTGGCAGAACAGCTTAGATGGCAATAATTTAACACTTGCACCATGAAATTAAAATTTATATTCCCTCAGTGCGGTTCTTCAAACCAACAGCGGACAGATCTACTTTTTTAATGAAAGCTGGGAGATTTAATTACTTCAGTTTAACTAGAAAAGCCTTTCCATTGCTTGATGACAAAGACAATAATGCTGGCACAAGTTTGCAGATACTTCGTGAGCCTACTTTCCGTAGTCTCCATAGCTCTGTTTTTAGGCATCCAGCTTTCTGAAGGACATGAACCATCCTATGGATTCTTCCATAGATTCCAAGCAATGTGTGTAAATTCCAGCTGTCCATAAATCATTTTTTTTGAAAGGCAAGTATTATGGCTGCTATAAACATTTCAAGTAAGTTGCCAAAACCTTCAGCATGGTGTCTTTCTGCAGAGAATGTATACAAACTACAATGCTATTTCTTCTCACAAATTCTTCCCTTTTACAACAATTCCTCCTGTATTGTGTTACTGTCTCAAAAAAAAAAAAAAGCTGAAGAAGTGAGCTGTAACTCACCAGACACGAACTACAGAAATACATTTGATTTATGTTGCAATGAGGGCTGGTAGGACAGAATCACCAAGTTTTCATCCAGAAACATATTTTTTCCTGACAGTGGAGAGAAACTTGTAGCTTAAATGCTACCCCGAAGCTACCTATATGTCTACATATGTAATTAAAATTAGAAACTTGTGCGCTTGGTCAGACCAGGCTGTAAGGGACAGATGGAAGGACTCTTTCAGATCCTGGCAGAGTGTTTTGATGAGGGTTGCTCTATGCAAGTTGGTAGTAGGGGAGCAGGGAATGAGGATTAGATGAGTAACAGACACATTTGTACTGGAGAAAAGGAAGACTGTAAACGTGGGAGAATTTTAATTAGGGCAAAATGAAAAATTAATTCTAGGCTGATATTATATAATAAACATGCTTTTGATTAATTAATTAAGGAGCTTTTAAAATATTTTTTCCTTCAATTTGAACTTTTGTTTGCTTTAAGAAAAAATAAGCAGAAGATGTGTCTTGATTTCATTATCTCAGTATTATAGAGGCATTTCACCACAACCCAGGAACACATCTCCCCTCTACTGTCTGCATGGTACCTCTGAAACAGTAGATCTCAAGTTCAGTGCAGTGGAAATTATCCACATCTCTTTATGCTTTAAAATCCTCCACTGGTCTGAATTTAAGGGCGAGACACAACTCTCAGGGGTGGGAGGAAAGGGAGGAGAAGGATAAATCCTCCTACAACCAACCTTTTTGTATTTGCACTCAAAATGGAAAATACAGATGTTGCAGAAGTACACGTCTGGGACATTGTTTCCATATTTTTGACAGAGACTAATTCTCACTGCTTTTCAGCTAAGTGGCTTAAAATCAACTTCTTCCCCCTGCCTGAAACTCTGAAAGTTTTTGAAATAAAATAATGTGAATACATTTGCTGATCTTGCAGACTATGTTGTTGTACTTATTTCCTTTCTCTTCTCCCCAGAAGCTTTGCAGGATTCTTGTCTGGGTTATGGGGTTTGGGTTATTTTCTTCTTTCACCACTGTTCCAACGCTCCATTTGCAAAGTGTTTAGATTACAGCAGACTCGAACTTCCTCTGTCTCAGAGCCAGCCATGAATCAGGCTGAGAGCTGAGACCACTGGCTGTCAGAGGACCTTGAAAAGCTGCAGCTTTAAAATAACAAGTGTTTGACAGCTCGGTTTACAAAACAGCAGATTGTGACTATATTGTACTGTAGGGCTACATATGACATAATAACTAGGAATTTAAAGTTATTTAGTTTTTTTCCTCTTGCCATAATTTCCAATAAATAAATCTCTCTGGGACAGGAGGTCTCTGGTGAGTGGTACAATGCTTGCATTTTCCTCAACACAGCTTATCCCCCCTCTTCTTTATTTTAAATGTTAAAAAAATCCTCAGTTCTATAATGTTTCCTGCTGAAAGAGAGGGTTAATGTAAAGATAAATACATATGCTTTGGGGTTTTTTATTAGTCAAGGTATTCATTGTAAGTCTTCCCCTCAAAATCTCTTTAGAAACTTCTTAATGGACAGAGCTTAATATTGTGTATTTGGAGTGTAATACAAGCAATTATTTTTAAGGTTTTAAATGGTCCTTTTGAAAAAGAGCTATGCTCACAGGATTCCTGTGAGTTTTATTTTTCAGAATCAGTGGTCAGAGGTTGCATAAATGTGGATTCATATGCACTGAAAAAAGCTGAAGTGAATAAAATGTGACTACTGGAATGTTCTTCTTTCTCCAGCCATAAAATGTGATGGAATGAATGAATAATGACTGTAACATATTTGCTAAAAAAAAACCTCCTAGCTATTTTTTCTGAATTTGCTCTTCAATGTAGAAATGGTAAGAAATGCCAATATTTTCTTGATCTAATCTTCCCTTTACTAATATTTAGGCTTTCAAAGAAACTCAAGGGATATGCTTACTCAGTTTCCATTAGACATTCAAATCCCTTTGCTTTTGCAATCCCATGTCTAGTTTCTCCTTCTTTTTCTTTTTTCTTTGAAGACCTTGATTCTTTAGATTCTGTTTACACTAATTTTTACTGTAACCTTAAAATAGATACCTTAAAGTTTTGGGATATATTTTACAGGTAAATCTGTAGGAGTCCGGACTTAAAAATGTTTATGCTTGAAAATTCATTTTCTTCATCCTGTTTTGTGAAAGACAGGACAGTAGGTATGATAGACCACATCCACAAAAGTTGTACTGCGTTGTACAGTCATGGATTAATTTTAACTTCAGCTATCTTCAGTTGAGTTCACCATCTTAGGCTCCATCTCTAGTCTATGAAGAGAAACAGGCCTTATTAGGGCATGGTTTCACTGACCTATTTTAAGTGTGTACTTCAGGATGACATGAATCACAACCTGAACTCCACTGTCTACACTGAATAGATCTCCATTGACTGTCAAGGGAACCCAGTATGATTAATTGTGTTGACATCTACACTGAGCCAGATTATTTCTACTCTTAAAGCTGAAGTGTCCTTAAAGTCTGTAAAAATTTTCGGCCTTGAGAAGAGCATTTAAAGCTTCTCATTGCCACCAATATTAAAATAAAGGATGCCTAGAGGTGTTAGTTTGTCCTTTTAGAAGAACCACAGTGAAGTATATGGTTTAAACCCTGTCTCTTAACATTTGTGGATATGCAAGAAAGCATGTCTTAGGGTTCTGGTTTATTGGCTGTCTACAAGGATAGCAGCATAGATGTGGCTTTCAGATCTGATATATGCAGAAAATTAGTTCCTTATGTGAAGGCAAGAAGCTAACTTCACTTGGGTTTCTGACTCCAGAACTTGCCCAAACCTCAAAATCTTATCTGAGGATATGAACTAAATTATGTTTCAAGGATAGGACTGAGATGCCTTTTCTTTGACACTTTCAGCTTCAGCTAATGCTTGATTAATATGATGGCTTCTGCACCTCCACTAATAAGTGCCCACAAGTGTTGCCACTGTTGCAGGCTTATAGAGTAAGTCTGACTAATTAATTCAGACCAGCTGTTTTTGCAAGTTATCTGGATGTTTAAGAAATGCAGTACTTAATTCACTTTTTGCAGTTTTATAGCCCTACCCTTAAATGTATCTAAGCATCCAACTTCCACTAAAATAGCTGATGTGATTAAGTGGCCTAAATACTTTTGCAGACCTAACCCCTGGATTCTTCTCCTGGCTAAATTCCCTGGGATTTTTGTAGTCAGTACCTCTGAAAGTGATATTAAGTACTTGTGTGCTAAATGCAAGTACTTGAACATAAAGTGTTGAATATAATCAGTCTATATCTGAGTTTATATATTTTACCTCTCTAAAAAGAAAAAAATAATGCTTACCTGTACTTTTGAATTCCAGTAAGGGTTACTATATACTCTGAAATGTTGATAGTAGATTATATAACTTGAATAATGTTGATACAACAATAAAAAGCCACACCAAAACTAAGAGGAAACAAAATAGTCTCTAATAATTAATTTTTTGCTTTTCTTGCTTTGAATTCTGTTATTTTTAAAATACACTTTAAAGGTTTACTTTAAACAAATTTTTGAATGAATATTTTTTTCTTGAGTTTACTCAATAGTTTGTCCTTTTCTCCCTCTGTCGAAGGTTTGCCTTCATTTCTTTATAATATTTTTTGTAAAGAGGTAATTTTTGTTTTACATTTGGGAATGTTGTTCTAAAATAATTCTTCCTATCCATTTGGAGAGAAACAATCTATAAATACACCTCTACACTCACAGGGTTTTAGTATTTGACAGTTTTATTAAAAGCAACAAGTACACACAGTCAGCATTGTTTCTATGATGTTATTTACCCTTGTCTGTGAAATATCAGCAAAGCAAAATGAGACATTGGGGTTTAAATTTGTCAAATGTGAGAGGTTATAAAAACAATTTTTCTGTACAATATATTTATGAAGAAAATGTACTTCAGGAATAAGAAGTTTTAAAAACTGGCATATTTAGAAAGAACTACCATAGAAGTTTATTTCTTGTGAACCTTCAAGGTCATTATATTTCTTGTTTTGGTTCCCAACTTTTATCAGAAAAATCATTGCTGCATCTCAGATTTTTTACAGCTTTTGAACACCTTTCATATTGCTAGATTTAACTTGGAAATGAAGAGCAATACAATTATTATTATTTATTTAGTTAACCCTTTTCTTGACTAACTTTAGTCATCTAAAAATAAGGCCTCTGATTCAAACAAGTCAGATAGCTCTTCTTTTAGTCAGAGACAGGCATCTTGAGAAGAGCAGTGCAGCTCCCAGGTTTTGATTTCTCTGTGGAGACTGGGTCATCCAGTTTCTGAGTCACTTGCTCTAGGTCAGAAGAGCCCAAGCAGTCACCAACGAGAAAGTAAATACAATAATTCCCAGGAAACAAAACCCCACTCAGAACAGTAACTCCACTGAATCTTCTACTGACTGAAACCGACATTAAATGCTTTCTCCTCTCCTCAGAAACTAGCTCTTAACATGGCTTATCCTTCCGCAGCAGCCACCTTCCCGAGCCAAAGCTTAAATGATCCATTGTCTGTGCTCTTCTTCAGAGTTACTTTTTTTTCCTTTGGTGTCTATTGTGGTTTTTGTCCATTGTTTTTCATTTGTAAATGAAATAAACCAGACTCAAACCTGTGATTAGGAGAAGACTAGCCCTTAATCTTCTAACTTTAGTAGTGAGAATAAATTATTGTGGGCATTAGAATTTGGTTGTTGCTGTTGTTTCTTTTTGGTAATATAAAGTTCTTTCCCTTTAAGTAGTTCATAGGAGTAGCTGCATTGAGAGGAAAAAAACTAAACAAGAAACAAAATTCCAAGACTTTGGGAAGGGAGAAAGGAGGAGAAAAATAACACTAAAAATAAACAATTAGTTAACTTTCCCTTCAGTAAAACAGCTATGAAAAGTGGTGGGTGAAGATTGGTTAGAGTTCTGCTAAATTCATTAACCTTGAGAATGTCCACAGAAGTCATAAGATAGGTTACCCAGGACGTTGAACTAGGCTTCAAATCTTTCCCAGGGTAAAGTTTTTCCAGCACTTGCAGCACGATTTCAATGCAAAGCTTTTCCCAAACTTCCTGGAACAGTTACAGGCAAATCACTGGAGACATAAAAAATATCTGGGGCCTCAGCCAACAGCATTCCTGTATGAGTACTGGTATCTCAATTTGCTCTTTATTTTTCTTAATTGGCATTATGCAATTTCAAAGATTTACAGCCAGCTAGACTAGGAAAAATAAAGCAAGACCAGAGCTGAGAGTGACAGCAACCCTTTACCACATAGTGGACATAATTTTCTACTGCAAACTCAGTTTACAGCAAAGTAGTTTACAGCAAAGTCTCTCGTTAAGTCTTCTGTGATGTTCCAAAAAGTCATCAACCTCCCAGATTATATCTTATCTGTAGAATGAATGTTTTAATCCACTGGAGCAACAGAATAAACCATAATTACATATATTTTAGACTGAGGGTATGCTTCCCTAAAAATGTATCCTATTTTAGCATGTAAATGTCAGCTTCTTAAAACAAACAATCCATAGACTACATGATTATTACTCTATATTTTGTGTATGTTGTCAAACCTTCCAGTGGCATTTTAAAGAAGTACCTCTAAGTACTGCTGTTGTGAAACCTTTTTTGTAGATAATCTATGTAATCATGAACATCTGACTCTAAAAAGGAAGGTTATAAAAGGCACAGAGGGAAGTTAAGCGTGTAATTGTCTTTGAGAGATAATGGGAATTGGGTATGTAACTCACATTTGTACCTCAGAAAATCTCCCCTAGAGACAGTCAAGAGCCTGTGGTTATGTAGGATGTACCAACAGAAGGACAGAGTTGCCTTGGGAGAGCTTTTACCTTGAAAACAACAGCAGCTCCTTAACAAGTTCATACAAATGAAGAGGGCAAAGGTGTGTAGATTCGGCCTCATGAGAGCAATTCTTTAACTACCCTCCTGCACTTTGTGTCCCTCATATTATCAGTCATAAAAAGTGGCTGAGGTTAGCAGAGTTAGAGAGCTTTCCTTCAGCTCCTCACACATTAAAATATTAATCATTCTGGGTATAGTCAGTCCCCTGCTCCAGCTGATAATTTACTGCAGTTTTGTATTGGAATACAGTGCTTCCAGCAGTTACAGCTACAGCTAGACCTGGGTCTGATCCCTTCACTGTCTTCCACTGCCTTGTTTGTCAGCTGTGCTGGAAGGGTGACTGTACAGTTGGCTCTAACAGGGCCACTCTTGAGTTGTCTCTTCCAAGGGACTGAACTTTGTTCCCATCCCTAAGCATCCTTCAGCTAATGGAGTAGGAACAACAGTGAGCTCTTTCTTTTTGCTTGGAAATGTGTTCCAGCTTTTGTTTCTCTGCACTTCTCTGCAAAGGATCCTTCTAAAACCTGAAATTTTTTCCAACTAAACTGAAATCCAGCTCAGTGTTTTTCTTGGGATTTATTTTTCTGTCCTCTAAATTTCAGGACTATGTCACCAGCTGTGAGCAGGTGTTCTAAAATATTTCAACCTTAAGAATTTAGAAAGATGGCCTTACTTTTCTCTCAAAATGGCAGTTTTACATAAAAAAATATCAGTATTATGGAGAAAGATGCCAGGTAAAAGGATTTTATAGCATACTGGGAGGGTTGTTTTTTTAGTTTTATTTGTCTTTGTGTTGCAGACCTGCCATACAGTTTCAGATGTGGAACAGTAGTCCACTGTACAATGTACTCCGTGTATGCAAAACAAGAAAGTAGATTTTGATAAATTCAGCAGCACTTATTGAAACTGAAGAAAATGTCTTGTAGGGGCAACTTCTGCCCTCATTTAGAAACACTGAATTCATTGTGATCAGTTACCAAATTTGGCCTTGAAAATAGTCCACGTATTTTGACTCTATGTGTCTGGTTTATGTATTTTAACTGTGTTTACTTGACAATAAAAGCAGAAAAGTCTTCATCTTGAACTCGGCTGAAGTGTTGGTTCTGGCCTAGTTTAGAAAAGAAACAGACCAGAAAAAGGTGATTGTTTTCTGTCTTGAATTCTGTTGTTATTTCTAACTCAAACTGTGATTCTTAATAGCCCTGGGTATAATTGGACTGCATACACAACTATTTTTTTGGGGAGTGAAAGCTCACAAGGTCCATAAATCAATTAGACTCCTGTGAATGCTGAGGGAAATGTAAATCTAGAGAAGTCAATACACTCTGTCACTCATTGCTCATTTTTTAAAGACTCAGTTGCCACTGAACCTTCTCAAATGCATATCACAACGGGAAATTGAGATGTGAAATTAAAATACATGTAAGTGACAGGACAAAAAATGTAACTGTGTCAAAAAGCTGCAATATACGTAAAAACTGTTAAAATATGAGCAGGGGACTGTGAATGAGAATGAGGGAAGGAGTTGAAAGATGTACAGAAGAATTCAGCTATTGCTTTTAAAATTGAAATTGTTTCAGTCTTTCCAAACTTGCATACTTACTGAAGGGAAATCCCCGAACAGAAAACAAACAATGCAGATTGCTGAGGAAAAATATCAGGGACAATTAGGAGCTAGACCTGCTCTGGGGATTACTTCACTGCCCTCAGTCTGACTGTTCCAGTCTGCAGCAGCTGGATGTGAGCCTCTCTGCGCTGAGGTTGCTGCTAGCAGCTGGAGGGACACCCTGCCCCCTTCTCTCCTTTGCCAGCTGAACAGTCAGTTTTAAATTCTTTAAATGTGGGTGAGAGAGGAGAAAAAAAATAAAATTCACTGTTTCTAGTCTGACATACAGATGTCTGCACTGGGAGTCTTTTTTATTTCAAGCAGAAAAACATGGTGACTGATAAAGAGTATTTCAGAATTAGAAGCAATTTTGCTTCAAGTGTCTCTTCCAGTGTGGGTCTTTGCAAATGCACAAAACTCTGAAGCAGTAGATTAGAAATATTGTGGAAGAATAGGATTTTGCAGGAAAAGGAGTTAGAGAATGAAGTGAGCATTATGGATTTCAAACAAATAAATATATGATATACTGGTGTTTCTGAAGGCTGAGAGAAATGTATTCTGCTGGTTCCTTCAGCTAAGGCTTTGTGATGGCAAACACCCCTTCATGGAATGTAGAGGGGAGAATGAAAATAGTTGTTGTGCTTTAACTCACCACTTGTGATCACATTAACACCATTTATTATGATGCTTGCTAGACATGTCTAGATTCATGGGTGAGTGATTCATAAAAAATAAAAACCCAGTCAATTCTTTTCTCATTTTTTTTGTCTTTCAATAACTCATCTATATGTTTAACAGAATGTTCTGGGTGAACATTCACTTTTTCCCATAATTAATTTATAAGGGAACTATTTGTTTTCAAGTTCCACAGCATACTGTAAATGGATTTGAACTCCTATGAAGCCATTAGAAAGCATGTGGCCTTCAAAAATCAAATAGGTAAATTAAGCATCAAGGTCACAGCAGAACATATAATTTTTTACATTATTACATGCATTATTATTAAATATTATTATTAAAAATACAGTTACTATGAGAATATTAGTAATTATACAGACACATCTCCTTCTATATCTTATAAAATCCATTCAGAAGTTTAGTTTTGTCATGTATGTGTTCCTTGTTACAGCAGTTATAAGTTCATTTGTTCTGAAGTCAGAGAGAAAACTGTGTGACATCTAGTCTATACCTTTGTACAACATTGCACTCAGGCTCTTTAACACTAATATTTCGCTAGTGTGAAGTTTCCTGGGTAACTGGAGCACATCTTTTAGGGAGACATGCTGCCTTAATGCTAAGAAAAGCAGTAGAGCAAAAGGGTTACAGGCACAGCCTTGACTTTTAGAGGCTTCACTTGAGTTCTACAAAAAATCTCTATTTGGTAATGCCAGGGCATCCTCTTTCTTGACATGCTCAGGCTACAAAATGACCTGAAAGGAAGGCATATTCTTCGGGAAAAAACCTTTCAATGACACCTGTGATCTCAGGGCTGAAAATAAGAACTGCACAGGTCCTTACTCACAAGGGAGATTACTCACTTCTTAAGTATTTTAATTGCAAGCCTCTTTGACTTGTTGGTTTCTACACTTGCTTTAGTCCTGTGCAGTCCTTATTTTCTCGCCTGTGCTGAGCAGAGGATTTTGCAGGATATACTTTTCCTTTAAGACTTTTGCCACATTTTGAACTATTTTCTTTATTATCTTTAGGTTCTTTCTTTCCTTTTTCTGGTGGAAACCTTTCATATCTTCCCTCAAGAGAGCTCATTCCCTTCTTATTACTTTTACTTACAAATATGAAATGAATGTTGCCCCAATCCTTGTATGTACTGAGGTACATTGAACTTCTAGAGGATCTTGGTAGGTGTGGGAGGAGATAATCCCATTGTTCGGAGGAGAAAGTATTTTGGTAGCATAAAAGAGTCAGAGTTGATTCTCTGGCATAACTTAAAGCTAGTGTCAGTTGCAGGTCAAGACACATCTGAGATTTTCTTAAATTATACTAATTTTGCATTTCTATTTTATTCTTCGTGCTCTTACCACAAACTCAGGGTAGCTTACAGACATCTCTACCACTGGGCTACCTATGCCTTCCTTCTCCTGGGTGTTTTGTTGCCTGTTGATTCCAACCTGCATCTGAGTTGTTATCCACCATCAACTTTGCTCACTCACACATTTATTCATGCTTTAGGCACTTTCATCTCTGGACACTGTAGATATGTTTTCTACTATTCATAGACAGACATGGCTCCAACCTAAAACAAACATGTGAATAGAAATATCAAAAGGGCAAGTTCCTTTGCTGGATGATACCAATTCTGACAAGAAAATAGAGAGTACGGAAATATTTCTTTCCCTGAAGATCCCTGAATCCCTTACCTCTGGTATGATCTGTTTGACTTAGTTCTCTTGTATAGTTCTACAAACAGTCTCTCACTTTCAGCATGTAACTACATTTTTATCAAAATAATTTGTCAGCAATTTTTATCAGTTGTTTGATATTTGACTTAAAAGAAATTCTGAAATTATCTGAGCCATATCACATAGAGATCTGTACCATAAAATATTGTAATATCTGTATAATGTCTTCTACAGTTGGTCTTTAAATCCAGGATGGGTGCCCTATTTGTTGGTGCTCACTCCACTGCTATCTGTTCTCAATTCTGGAACAAACTCTGTTACATCCCAAGTTTTCTCCCTTTCAAGTCAAAATAGGAAAGGTCAGAGAGGGAACACTAGAGGACATGTTCCCTCTTGTGTCACTTTTGCTGTTATGGGAATCAAGTAACTGCAAAGCTTTACTGTAGAGCTACAGGACACTCTTCTTTAAGCTGGAGCAAAAACACCTGCCACAGTTCAGGCCCCTGAAACAAACCAGAAGTTCAGCAAAATATGACAATTTTCAAGGTGGAGTAGGGAATGGAGAGAGAAAAATTGCAGAGTTTGCATCTCTCTTGGATATCTTGAAACAAGTAATGAAGACTGATACTATGCAAACATGTGAATCTCTAGTTTTGTTGCATGAAAAACTGGCAGATCCAAGAAATGTAGTTTACTTTGCTGTTGCAAGAGTGTTGTTCAGCCAAGTATGTGTATAATGGAGAATTCAGCGTTATTGCTGGCATTTAAATTGACTGGATTTCTTTTCTGACAGCCTTTAGCAAGGTGTATTATTAGTTTGATCAGTAAGCAAGATTATAAATGTTAAAAGTTTTTTCCAAATAATCTGGTTTTGGTCATCATATTTCTGATGTGGCCCGGAGCAATACATTGTAGAAGCCTCATTCAGTCAACTCAGGCTGAATTGAATTGAATGAGCTTCTAAGCAAAACACTGATACTCTCAGTCCCATGAAACACTAAGCATGTAATAATTACAATAGACCAAACTAAAGACTGAGAAATCACTGCAATTTTGAATCCTGCTGCCTAAACTTTTATTTGTCTACCTGCATTTTGGAAAATATTCAGGTTTATTTTTTAATTTTAGGTGAATACTAAAGAAAAGCTCTGTATTCTTACTTCTTTCCTCTGTCTTATTCAGCCTGACTTAGACTTTTGTGTTCTTTTGCACACAAAACTCAACAATTTTTTGAGGTGTCTGTAACCTCATAACAACACCACAGACAAGTACTGATGTTTATTTTAAACAAATTGTGTCTAAAATGGTAGTTCCTTATGTTTCTACTGTACATATCACAGGTTTAAAAATATAAATATATATATGTGATAGGGTGTGTATATATATGTGATAGGGTGTGTATATATATGTGATAGGGTGTGTATATATATATAGGATTATATATATGAAATGGTGAGATTTTTTATCCAACTTTTCCACTGAGAGGATAACCTCGAAGACTGTATGTTTGTGTTGACTATTTAAAATGTATTTCCTTCCAGGGGAAGTTTGTCTGTAGGCAGATTATTATTATTGAAATGTCTGTCTTAGTGCTTACCCTAACTCATTTTTATATCAATCTGCAAGCATGCAAATTATTACCTACGCTACTACTTTGACAGGCTAAGATGATGCTACACCTGACTTGAATTTATTTCAAGACCTTCTGTAAGACTTTTTGTCAGTTAAAAGAATGTTTGTATTCTGATTAGTAGTAGTGTGGAGATGTCTCAAAGTGACCACAATTCTCAGTGTACTAGGTACAAGACAGACCATCAGGGAAACCAGTGGAGTACTGCACACAAGCCAGTTATTTGCTTCATCTTACCTGAAAACTAATGAGTTATATGATGGGAAAGTGCTGCTCTCATCCTGTAACAGTCCTCAGCTAAATCAAGGGCACAGTTCTACTAAAAATATCCTACTGGCATGGTAGATTTTCCATGGAACACCAGAAATATGGCTTCATAATTCTGAATGGGGAGACACAAATTTACCTCAGCCTTTATCAGGCTTATATTTTTGTTTGCAATGGACTATCTGTTTTCTTTTTTGGCATCACTCTTTGCCCAAACTCCTTCAAAGTGACCTCTCTTTTTGATTAAATATTCCTTGATTTTCTATGGCCTTTATAGAGTCACAGCAAAGGAGCATTTAGATTTAAATAGTTTTGGAAAGCGGGTTAGTTTTCTATCCATCTGCTTCTTCCCACCGGACCCACTATGCTGCCTTCCTGCCTGAGGGGGTCTGCTGCTAGACCTCTGGCAGAATCAGCTTTCCAAGCCTGAGTTTCCTATGGAAACCTGACTTCCCTGAGGAAACAGGGAGAGAGCAATAACAAAATAGAGAGGCTATGTTATTGTCTGCTGGAGCAACCCAGAAGAATGAAGAGCGCTGCTGGTAAAGTACTTTGTCAGCTCAGATGTGCCCTGTTGATGGCTGTGCACATCCTGCAGAAAACTGTCCTGCTCTCCCACATGCAGCCACAGTGTGTCTGGTACCAGTGTAGGAGCCAGCTTTTAGAGACACCTCGTGCCCTTGCAGAGAGAGAGCAGAGATTCTGCACTTATTCAGCCCCAGAAGTGAAAGGTTTTTTCACAGCAGGTATCCTTTCTGCCCTGCCACATCCTCTTCCCACCTAATCAGGTTTGCTCATACATACTGGATTTTTTTTTTTTTTTTTTCTTTTTAGATGCTGGTATTTCAAGACATTGTCAAGATCACTAAGACTTTGCACCTGCTTCAGTATCCTGTAACTTACCTTGAGGATTAAAGTCAGATTTCAATCAGAGATTCCACTTGCAACCTTACTGTTGGAATTTGATCAGGATGTTTATAGCTGAGTATGAGAACCAGGAGATGTAATGAAAAGGTTGTTTTAGTGTTTCTCTGTTTCTATTTGCATAAAAATGTAAATATTATGTGCATTCCCTGTGTTACTTCTATTGTATCCGTTACTGTCTATATTACTTGTTCTTTAAATATAAGAAATGAATAAGTTTTGTAGGACTCATCACATTTTATTCAGCCATGAAGGCAGTTTTTTCCCAGCCAGGAGGTAATAAAACACATCAAAAGAAATGAAAGCAATTCTTGAGACTGAATTTGAAGGAAAGGTGGTCTTTACTATTCTAACTTTTCTTCAGTAACAAAGCATCTTTCTAGATAGTTCATTAAACTAAAAAATATTCTAAATGGCTGATGTTTTCATCCCTTCAGGTGTGTGAGATATTCCTAATGATACACTGATTTTTGCTGTTGGTGACAGAAGAAGGAAGGCATGAGGCTGCTGGAATGGTAAAGACTGAAATCATATGAACCCACACAGTTATGTAGCAATTGTTGATCTTTCTAAATGTTAATCCCCTGCATTATTGATACAAATTCATGTGCTGAATAGGTTGAATTATTCAATGCTGCATGTGTTGCAGGTAAATCTGATGAAATCACACACCTAATGGCCAAGGCAGTTCAGAGATAGCTACATAAACATAATGAAGTGCTATGACCGATAATGACCAATTTCTGGTACCCATTGCTCAGCGTCCCCTTCTCTGTGGTGTTACTTTCTTCACCGAAGCAAGATAACATCTAGATGTGCACTGAAGTGACAACCACAGGAACCACAGGAACAGAAGCACAACCAATTTCAAAGGCAGGAGGTTTAATATATGAGCCTTTAAAGGATCATGATCCCCATTAGCAAAACAAAACAAAAAAACCCCAGTGCTTCATGAAGGAATGTCCTTTGTGCCTAAAGTGAAGCATACAGAAGTTCAGCTAGGGATGAGTTTCATAAGATCTTAACACAATTATCAAGGCAGACAAAAATCAGTTTCTGTTTTCCTGGGCTAATTCTGAACCACCAAAAAGCTCACACCAAAAGCCCTATACAAACAAAAAAAAATTTTGGACATATTTCTACATTTCAATGTAGAAAAGCATTCTAATGACTACAAGAATATTAAGCATGAGTGCCATGTTTAGGACAATTCTATTCCTAAAGCAATGTTTATAAAAAATGTTTTCAAAGAAACAAACAAAAAATAGATGTTTCAATACAAAGTTGGCTTAGTAGATATAACTCTTGTTGCCTTAGCCTCTAGAAAATGTGTAGTTCCTCTACAGCTTTGATATGTAGGCCATGTAACACAGTGACATGTCCCTGGTTTCAGAAGAGTCACACCTGCCCATGCTACCTGTCTTTCAAACAATGAGCACAAATGAAGCTGAATAAATAAATGGACTTTACCTCGTGTCCCTGAAATGCTGCTCACCAGCTGGAAAATCAGATAGTAGTTTTGGGTGATGCATACCTGTCAGCTCTGAACTCTACCATCAAGTGAAGTGCTTTATAAACATGTAAATAACTATCAGATGATTATAGACTTAAATTATTATTGAGTAAGGAAAGACTCAAACAAATGGTTTTCATGTGAAAGGTTACAGAATTCAAGTAAGCCAAAAGAATGGTTGTCTTCCAGGATGCCAGTTCTATTTGTTTATCTTTTTCCCTCTTTATTGATTGGCAGAATTCCTGGAAGGTTTAATTATTTTAGGAATTTTAGGAGAGCTGGCATATAACATTAGCTAACTGTTTCCTTTTCAAAATTACAACACTTCCAACATTGACTTATCTTTCTTGTTTCAGTTTTTAAGAACCAGTTCTTACATTATCCCCAAAGCTATTGGCTGCCTTGATTGTATGCATTAAAAAAAAGGGAAAAGAACAAACAAACAAAAAAACCCCTGATTTTCTTTCTTTTACTGACCATCTATTTCTTTGACTATTAGGGATACAATACTTAAAGGTATAATATATCCTTTTATAGAAATCCATATGCTAATTAAGGAACTGCTCTTTCTCTCCTGTGAAGTTCCAAAGCAATTTCTCCATCAGAGAAGTTCTAGTTACATGCCTAGGACACTATTCAATGTATAATGGTCATTTACATATACAAACAAAATACTTTTCTGGTAAGAGAAGAACTAGTTTGCTAATTTTTATTCTGGAATACATCTTTCAACTTTGTTATAGTCTGCCTTTTCAAAACCAGAGGATTATAATGCTAATCCAAGACAAGCTGTAGTGATTCAGACACATAGTCACAATGATCAGAGTGGGCTAAACAAAGAGTTATTGATGTTCACCCTCTAAATACTCCAAAAGTAAACCAAGTTTTTTGAAGTTACTCATAAACAGCTTCCACTAGGGCTTCAGTTAACATGAACTCCCAAATATTTTAAGTTCCAAATATGTGAAAATGAGTCCAAAATTGACTATGAATGATGAATTTTGACTTAGATATGATTGAGCTTGAAAGAAAGCATATGTTATTGCTTAGCATTGCTATTTCGAAGTCCATCAGTAACAAACACATCCAAATTTGGATATACAGAATTATTGTGTCTCAAAGAAAGAAGAAGGTAAGATAGAAAAGGTGAGCACTGAAAACTAGTCCCTCAAACCCAGAATCCTAACTGTAAAAATCTGCTTTTACACTGTATCATACACTGAGGTTCATTTGAAATGAACAGTGTAAATCTGACCAGAAGTAATTGTAGATGAAAGAGTGTGCTATTTAAAAAGTGCTATTGCCTAGATCTGTGGAAATATGATGAGATAAATTACGATTTTGGTGTTGTGAGACTGGAAGTGGAGTATTACTCCATCACTCCACTGCAAAATGCTGCCAGCAGCGTGGATGTGTGTGTCCAAGACAAGCATCGAGATCACTGGCTTCATGGACCTTGTCAATGCTGAGCAGTTTCTTAAAAATTTTCTTTTATTGTGATACACACGTGACAGCTGCAGATGGTGCTTTTGTACACACAAAGCCCAACGTCCTCAGGCAGACTGATTACCAAAACCCTTATACATGAACAACGGAAAGCTAAACTTCAGACACCCTTTTCCACGCTGTTTTGTTGTTTTTCTTTCATCACACACATCGCTCAAGCACAGCTATCAGCCATCTGTGTGGCTTGTCTGCACCATTGCTGCTGGGTGTAGGACTGTGATCACTAACTGAAAGGGAACTGCCATTTCAGGTAGTGGCACGGGAGTGACAGTCATGGGGAGTAAATATGTCACTGCTGCACGTGGCATTGAGGATAGCATCAGTGAGGATACAGACTTTACTTCTGAGACAAAATCTTCTGAAACAAGACTGTCTGTCCTTCTTCAGTCCAATTCTGGTGGACTTTTCTATTTGTTTGCAGAAAAACGGTATCATAACATTTCTTTTTGAAAAAAAAAAGAAGGAAAAAAGACTGCAGATTGTGTGATTAACAAGCAGAGTACAAAAAGCTGCCATAAACCCCAAGGAATTAAGATTTGGTAATGAAATGATTGAATTTTGAGAAGCTAAACTCTGGGAGCCCCTCTCTGTCATTAGGAAGACAGTGGATTTAGTCTTAATCAGGAATGATAAAACTTCTACTCTATGGGAAGAAATAGTACAGAAGGTACAATACTAAGTAATACTGTAGATACGTTTGAAAGTAATATTTCAAAATCTATATTTAAGATGTTCTTTTTAGATTAAAAAGGATGTGCCAATAAAATGTATTATAGGTCAGATTGAAGATGTACTAGGCAAACCTCCTCCTGTCACTACTTCACTGTAATATCTAGAAAAATTTTCAGTTTGCACTGTGCCTAATGTATTTGTACAAGGCGAAAGAATTAGAAGTGTAAAGCCAATAGTAAACCTCAACTTGTTATTACAAACTGTAGTACTGTTCTTCTATTGTCCTAGTTCCTGTATAATGTATTGCTTTCTTTTGCATTGTAAAGCAAAAGGGTAAAACACACATTCTTGCAAATGGGATGTTTTCTTCTGTCTTCCTCTTCTCTCCTTTGTTTCCCATCTTCACACTGGTATCTCAAATCTCATTTATTCACTTTATGTCTTGACCAAATCTGAAAGGAATTGGAGAGAAATGAGGGGAGAAGATTTGTCACCCAAGGAAATTTTCTTTTCTGAATATCAAAAGCCTGCAGCAAGCAATGTGGGAGAGCTTCTAAAGAACAAGTCAGAGGAATCCTTATAAATAGAAAGTTTAGGCGCTGCTACGATATGCTCTTAGATCATTTAAAACCTCCCAACTAAAATGGTTCTTTCTGTCCAAAGGGTTTGTCTAGATATGGTACTGGAAAGCAAGAGGTGTGAAAACCAAAAGCTAGAGAGTTCAATGCCAACTTAGGAGCAAGTAACTTGGCTAGATTTATAGAGCATCTTTCAAGCAGTTTCTCCACCAGATGCATCAGTTCAGTTTGTACTAAATACTTTCTGTTCTGGCCATTAAAGTGAATGGGGGGCTGACTTTAGCAGTAACACAACCAGGCTAGGCTGAGTACTTTTAAATGTCCTCCTACCTCACCCGCTCTGAATAGCACTGAGTGCTATGTTAACAAACCTCTTCAGCTTCCTCTAATCCTAAAGGGAATTTCACGTCTGTAAAAGCTCAGTGTATTTTTTAGGGCTGTTCATTTTGCATTCGAGGAAAGAATTTCACAGCTATATTTCTAAGGATTTTAAGCTGACTAAACAATGGCAGCCATTGTTGACATCAGGAAGCATTGGCAGTAGACGTGTAGCTAGCACAGCTATATATTATGTATCCTGTGTAAACCTTTACTCTCATGCTAAACAGCACTTTAAAATGCCATCAATGTTATACCATATATTTCTTACAAAGCTCTATTGTATGCACAAATGCCTTCAACAGCTTGTGCTGCCATTCCTGGAATGGTCCAGGACAAGACAAATTTTTAGAAGAATGTTTTATCAGTGACCAGATCTAGAGAGCTTAGTAACAATAATTCAAGAGAGTCAAGAGTTAATGCAGAAGGAATGGCACATTTCCTGAAAGGCTTCTGCCTTCTGCTATGGACTATTTCACTCAGACCTCCCACAGTCAGCTCTCTAAAACTGTGGGTTTCTTTTATTCTTAATTTAGAACCCACAGAACACTGAAGAGTCAGATAAAGTATCCCCTCTCATTTTTCTCTCTGTCCTAACATTGTGAGTCCATTCTGAATTTGCTCCCTTCTTGCAAACTCCTTTAAAAAAGCTTGCAATTTTCAGTGGGATTTAAAGACCTAATGCTTTTACCAGCAGTTGCTGTTAAAAGAGCAATTAAGGTCTTCCTCCTGCAGTCTTTGTTCAAGCAGTGAAAACCCCGATGGTTTCTGAGAACCTGAAGCCAGGGGAAATACCCACCAGGAAAAGTTATGTAGCAGTGTGTGGGGGGAAAACCACTCTGGAAGGAACTGGAATAAAAACTTAGACACAAGGTTGAATCATTATTCAATCCTTTATTCATTCCTTAAATCTGAAGACACAGCTTAGACAAGCTTCTAGATGGATGAATGGGACTGTATACTTCCTTTCTCTAAAATACTCAGCAGTGCAGTAATTCTGTGTTCTTGAATAAGAACCACATAAACAATCACATAATTTTACTCCTGGGTAAAACAATACTGATATATTTATGTATATATATGTTTATATATATATATAGTTTTTTATAGTATTTAAAAGAAAAGGGGTTACATTAAAATTTCAGCATCTGAATTTTGAAGATATTGTAGGTAGTGTATGAGCATGCATTTAACTAACAAACTTTGGACTGAAAGGAGTACAATGGAGAGAATGAAAAGACTCTCAGTAAGAAGTAATCACTGCCATGTTTTGGTATACAATCACTAAGATAAGATAAATCCTCTTTTATCATCCATCACCCAGCCCACGTCCCTACGCTGTAGGTTTTCTATCTCCTCATTACAAAATGAAACTTCATTTTCTGTGAAACACACAGTAGAAGAGTAAATGAATCTGCAAAAAGCTTTCTTGGGCAGCAACACGTTGCCACACATTATCTGGTCTGCCTGGATTTGCACTTGAAATCTGTTTGCAAGAATACAAAAGTAAAGGTTGAAAGTAGAACTATGTTGTTTAACTAACCTTTACTTTGGCTGCCAAACAGCAAAATCCACTAAAGAGGGAAAATTGATATGGGTTGATTTAATGTTTTCACTTTCCTCATTCTTTTACTCTCCAAAACAGCAACTCTTGTCAAACAAAACATTCGCTCTTTACCGTCTGCAAGAACAAGAAAATGTGGCTGGATATCTAACAGGAGTTTCATTTCATTGTGATCATTGGCTTCTGTGTCCTTTGCTTCCATGTCGTACAGTGTGCTGTGACAAGTTGTCTGAGTATATCCATTTCAGAAAGAAAATGAAGGGTCAGATTTACCAGTGTGCTGGAAGAAATGTAGTATTCAACAGAAGCAGCACCTGTCAGCTGCATGGTTGTAACTGCCATGCTGATCTCTGTGGAAAGTTGAAATAGTACATAAAATTCAGAGGTGTCAGTATCTCCTTACTGTAAAGCACACAGGGTTTTAAGTTCATCCATTGTATTACAAAATTTAGGAGACTGGAGCAGGAGAAAATAGAACACACATGGCAGAGATATTAAAAACCAACAAATTTTGTGTTACCTGCAAAACTGCAATCACAGACTATATGAGAATGAACAATATTGAGGATGCTTCAAAAGGACTGATAGATAAATTATGAACCTTTTGAAGTATCCAGAGAACTTGTAAAAACAGCTTAAAAGGTAGGCTGGAAAGAGGGAGGAATGCATATATAATCATAAGAGAATTATACAACCTCCTGGCAAGAATCTCTTGGTTGGAAAAATATCACAGAATTCAAATAGAAGTAAAATAAACTCTATCAAACTAAATTTAACAACAAAAACAACTACAAAATCTAAGCTACTAGAACTGTAGTGGGATGCACATTAAAAATTACATAATTAAACCCATAGAAAAATACTAAAAATGATACCAGTTTTAATAAATAGGAAAATTCTTTTCAAGTTGTCTTACCAGCTCTGTGGTTGGATGAAAGTTATGATTCCGTACTTTGCAAAATATTTATTGTTAGACTTACAACCGTATTCTTTTAAGGAAGTCAAAATTATAAGGAAAGGGATGTGATGATGAAAACAGTGGAAAGAAGGGTAGTCCATGGAAAAAGGGAAAGAGAAAAAGAATATAAAAAATAAAAAGAAAGGAAAGTGTCATGCTAGGAAAATAAGAGTTAATAAGCCAAGGGTAGAGCATGGGAGTACCTAACATCTGGGGATGGAGGTGGTTGTTTCATTTTGTCTAGAAAAAAGAAGACTATACCTCCTACCCCACCAAAAAGCAACAAAGTCCCAATGCATTTTCTCCATTAGAAAAAAAAAAAGCTTTGGAAAACAGTTGTTAGCAAATCTCTACAGTATATGCTGTCTGAAAGACATTTAAGGCATGCTTTTATATTAATTAGTAAACCACTGAATACCTTCAGCTACAGAAGGTATCATGGCTCATGGAGGTACAGGAGGACCAGAGATGCACAAATATGGGGATGTATAAGAAACTGAACTTCAAAATGAGGTCACTATGACTTTCATCTGAGTGTAGAAATGAGCTGCAAGACTTTGTTTGAGTAGGGGAAAAGTGTTAGAATTCATTTAACCATCAGGAAAATAATCAGTGGCTCTATATGTTTCTAGGAAGTTGTGGTGGGCTAACCTTGGCTGGATGCCAAGTGCCCACCCAGCCGCTCTTTCACTCCCCTTCCCGGCCGGACAGGGGACAGAGTAAGAGGCAAAACAACTCATGAGCTGGAATAAGGCAATTTATTAAAGCAGAAGCAAAGTGAAAGCTTGTGCATGCAAAGCAAAGTAGAAGATAACGAGGTTTATTCTCCACTTTTCATCAGCAGTGATGGTTGGCCACCTCCGAGAAGCAGGGCTTCAGCACGCATACGGGTTCCTCAGCAGGCAGCCACTGGAGACAAGGAATGCTCCCCTTCCTGCTCCTTGCCTTAGCTTTTATACCTGAGCTATGGTCAAATGGTATGGAATACCCCCTTGGTCAGTTTGGGTTAGCTGGCCTACTTGTGTCCCCTCCCAGGATCTTCACCTCATCAAGGAAGGAATGTGGCAGTGCTGGTGCTGTGCCTGGCAGTAGCCAAAACAATGGTGTGTTGTCAGCACCCTTCTAGCTGCCAGTGAAAAGCACAGCACTGTGAGGGCTACTGTGGGGAAGTGAACTCCAGCTCAGCCAGAGCCCATACGGAAGTGTTTGCGAGTGGTTTAAAAGAGACAAGTAAAAAGTCCTAGATCAATGAGACTGACAAATGTCAGTAACACAGGATCTTGTGTGAGAACAGCCAGCCTCTTCAGGAACAGGATATATCTGAAAAACCATTTAATACACATGCTCTGGTGTCACGAGTTGGGAAAAAGACACGAGACCAGTGGGGTTCTAAACAGGATGGCAGATCTCTCCAAGGCAGTGCCCGAAGCTGATCTGGTTTGTTCACAAGATGGAGGGATTTTAGAGGGTTGGCGGGGGAAGGTGCTAGAAGGTAGGAGGGATATGTAAAACCTGGACATAGGATAGGTGGAGGGTACATGAATAGACGTTAGGGGGTAGGATAGCAACAGGGCACAAACTGGGATTGGCTGGGACAGATATATCACCATAACTGTCCAATGGTAGCTGACATCTGCTCTGAGGAGCGTAGTCCATTGCAACCACTTGCAACATTTTTGTAGAAACGGTCCTCAACTCAGCAATGAGTTTTAGCCAAAAGTCACTTATAGTAAAGTCCTTTTAAACCATAGTAATTCCATTGTTCACTTCATTAATAAATTCTTCTTTCCATTGTTTTTATGTCTGCTCGTCTTCAGGGCCATCTCCTTCACTCTGTTTTCCTGTCTGTCAGGCATGTACCAGTTCACTGAAGAGGGATGATAAACTTTAGATACTTTTCACTACTGTAAATAGAGGTGGCAGTAGGCACCTCCTAGGTTTTTTATAGTGCATTTTCCAAAGGACTGTATGATTAAAACTTAGTAAATTGCTTGTATTTAAAGGTGACAAAAAGATTTGTATGTATATTCAGACAAAAGTCCTCCCATCTGAGGACCTGGCATACTTAAAAGGCTGACAAGTTGTTTGTGATACAGCTCATATTGGCATTAGGAGACAGAAAAGCTAGAAAAAAAAAAAAAGTTGTGTCTGGGGAGATACAGTCTGAGTGACAATGGGACTCAACTTGGCAACAGCTGATTCAAGCATTCATAGGGTATTATGTTCCCTCAGAGGCTGTTGTGAGAGGGAGATAACCACAAACATAGGCAGTCATCTGAGCCAGCAAGTAACACCAAGTGGCATCTGTAACAATATCTCTCCAAAGCTCATCAAGGTGGACACTAGAGGTGGGCCAAGAGCACCATATTCTCTTCTGTGTTTAACCTTCAGGACAGTGGTTCTAGTTGCTCATCCAGCCCTATATCCAGCTGCTTCCATGGGCAAGGGCTCTGTCTGGGAATAGTAGGTACATGCACTGATGTTGCTTGGAAAAGCAGCAAAGCAGTTCCTGCAAGGTATTGCTCTGGTGGTCACCCTTGGCAGTAAACCTGCCAAGGAGAAGATTCTTCTCCCAGCAACCCTGCCCCTCCAGGCAGGTGTCATTCCTTGTTGCTGGGGAGGAACTCAGCCTCTGATGTGAAGATGTTTTGTTTGGGACTGTGAAGTGTAAGTCTGGGTTTTTCTTATCTTTCTGATAAGAATGGGATTTTATTCCTAAAGTGCATACACAGCCTTTGCTAACTGATTCACCTGCAATTCAAGAAATTTGTCAGGTAGAGTACCATAGCGGCAGAGAACTTCAGAGGACTTCATAGTACATGATATTAGAGTCATGCTTAATTGTCTGAACGTCACTCACCTAAACTGGGTTCCTGCCATAGCCAGTAAGAAGATGTAGTGACTTTGGGAGGGTCACGCTATAAATGGCATAAATCATTCTTTCCTATCTCTAACTTCCTCCACTGGGCAGGGATGACAGGTTTACACTTGACACTGAACTTTAAGATGCCCTTGTATTCTAGCTGACAGAAAAAAAAGGAGTGAAAATGTGATCAGTTGCAGTTGCAGACTAAATAATATATATTGGATTTACATTAGAATGATCCAACATCTGTGACTTCGAAGGTGATATTAGCCAGGTTCCTTTTGAACACATTAATAGAACTTACTCCAGCTACTGAGTTTCAGAAAAAACTTGGCTTATAATAATGCTGTTGTCTTTTCACATTACCAATAAAAATGACTCCTATACTCTCTTCAGTGATTTAACTGGTGGTGGTGAACATCCTCTGCTTCTAGAACCTTCTTCTTCAAAACACCAGAATCTCTTATGCAAATGCTAAATCTTATTTTCTTCAGGTTCTTTTTTACTGTTGAAGTTTTTAGGATGCCCTTGTATAGTTCCACTGGTTTTGGTTTATTGTGGCCAGTACACTTTGCTTTTTAGGCCATATTGCAATTAGCACAGCAGTCATAATATTTTTCACTGTGCCTACATGCAGGCAAGAAAGTCTCTTCTTGCCTTGCAAAGGAAGAAAATTCATATTCATTTTTTACAATCTCAAACAGCTTTTTGGACTCCAAAAATTAACACTGGTTTATTTATTTCCACCCCTCTCCCCTAAAAATGTCATACCTAGTTTACATTACCAGATTCATTTTCTGGCGAGCTGGGGAGCCATTGGATTCAAGGTAAAACTGTAAAATATATATGATGGGAGAAAGTTCTCTGCTAAACTAAGGCCACATAGTTTATAGATTTCTTGATGACTTGTGTCCGTAAATCACAGTTACTATCAATGTGACGCAAAAAATCCTTTTTTAGAAAATAGCTAGAATTTTTGTTGTAAAATGAGAAATATTTCAGCCATTCTGAAAGAATTCCCCGTGCTGCTTTAGTTGATAGTGACATGAATGCAAAGCAATGTGCCATTGAGTGGTGCCTCCTGCATGCCTTACTGTAGGACTCATCACTGTCTGTAAAGATTATGGCAAAATTTTTGTCATCTATTATAGGTAATTAATTTGGCACAAGGTCATACAGACATTCACTTTCACTATCCATTTGCTTACAACTGCAAGGTTTTATAAGTCAGGGTTCTTGTAAAACACTGTCTGAGCAGCTGGACTACTTAGACTCCTGTTTCTCACTAGATGAATGAATGTCTCAGGCACACATATTCAGTATATTTGCTCCGATTTCTCTAATTCTTTCATTACTGTCAGTGGCATCATTAAGTTCTGTTTCTATCGCTATAACCTCTATTTATCCTCTCTATAGCTCTATACCTCTTTCTTACCAATATTATCTGTGTCTAGATCTGTAGGTATCCAATGGATCGTTACTGTAGTTTGTAGTCACCTGCTGGTCTGCAATGACTTGTGGGATCCCTGCAGTGCTGGTGTGGCACCACTCTAAGTAGCACTGCCACTACTCAGTAGGGATTTTGTACAGTACAGGAACATATAGACTGGCTGAACCAAAGTATTACAAGAGTTTTAAATAGAGTGCAGTCAGGAGGTGCCTGTGGCCTCATTTATTTTTGAAAGACTTTATTGATGTATCTCCTCCCCAGAATTCAAATGGAAATCTGGGAGAAGATCCCTTGAAAGACAAGCCAGAGAATGAGGGAGACCCTCTTTACCCCCTGCATTAACATTTCAACCTTGCCTTAAGTGCTTAGTACCCGAGTTTGAGAACAAGGGAAATGGTGTCCTGAGGCTTCAAGGCACTACTCTGCCTTTGTTCAGACTTAGGCCATCCAGTCTATGTAGATTACTGTGCTTTAGCAGGAAAGGCTCCCTCATGTCCTAAGAAGGTAATAACTTGTCTTCACGTCATCACTGTCTCAGCTCAGCAGTCATATTGCTAACTGACTTTTGTTGTCTCTGATTCAGGAGACCATGTTAAAAAAGCCACCTGTGGTTACCTCAAAGTGCCTGCCTATTCATCAGACCTAACTGTGGACTAATGAGTCCTCAAATCTGATGTGTAATGACCAACATAGTGGATTATGAGACCAAGGTTAATAATGTACAGCTTGTGATGGATAGCAATAATTGTCTATTTCTTTCTTTCAAGGTTCTGTGCAGTATTTCATAAAGCAATAAATAGGAAAAACCCAAGTGATTTTCAGCATTCACAAAAGTAAAACTCACAGGAAACTGATAATGGATAAAGTTTGGAGTCCAATTCCACATAATGACTAGGCAATTCAAACCTGAGAAGTTTCAGAATCTGAATGTTTGTAGTGTTTCAGTGGGAGTTTTTCCCCCAAGGCAGACATTGACTGAGCCGATACAAAAAATGCTGAGGCAGTTGTCTAGATGTGAACCAAATACACTGGCTGTTACTGAGGATAGATTTATATTTAAGACTTCCTGAAAATCAGGGAGAGAGGAGAAGTCGTTCATGGATGTTCCAGAAACTTCTCTGTGTCCCAGATCTCATGTAAAGGAGGTGCAAGAAACTTTCAAGATATACCTTGGTAGATGAGTTCATAGATATGAGTGATCCTAATTTTTTTCCGTTCTAGTGGAAGTTAAAGATTTCAACCCTTAGGATTATCAGTCTAGTAAACCAAAGAACTAGATGGGCCTGAGTGTGTTGGTAACATGCCTTAAATGCTACATAGATGTACTGCAGTCACACAGGGCAGGTGTTGGGCAGGGACACGTGCACAAGAGCAGTGGTAGATCTGGCATGAGCATGGAATGGCTTCACATTTCTTAACCAACTTTGTGCTAACTTGTCTGCATTGCTAACACCAATCAGTACCCTGAGACTAGAGCACCTTACACTGATCAACCAGACTTGTTACTAGAAAGCTCTAACAGTAGCGTTCAACTCCACATCAGAGAATGATGACTATGTCTGATCGGGATCTACAAGTTTGGGCCCTGTCTTGTAGTCAGTTGTTTCTTTTGGCAAATGTACACATTGAGACAAGACAAGGAGGTTAAATTATCAGTGGTTGGAGCAATCACCTATATCGTGGTGTTTTCAAACTGAGCACCTTTCTTTAACAGAGTACAGCACAAAAAAAATTAGAAAGCTGGATGTCTATGAATATTTTTACAATCTCTGAGAAAGAGTCAATTAAAAAAGGAATACAACTTGATATTATTTGTTATAATAAATATAGATTCTTTATTTTTAACACTGGAATTCTACTGCTAAGTGACTAGAAGCTGCAGAAATTCTTTAGATTTCTGCAGTTTAGTATCTACAAGTCTGTCATCTGATTTATGAAACTCAAAATTGGACCAGTTTTTTGCTCATGTTGCATAAATCAGCAAGTTTTGGCTTGCCCGTTAACTGTGAAGAGTCACCAGACCAGAGATTTGATGAAACATGTTCACCTTTTTTTTTTTTTTTTTTAATTTACCCTCAAGATATTTCAAGCCATTTCAAAGTTGAGTAAAATAACAAACACTAACCCCATCTTTTATTTCCCTTTTCTTAACTGGCTTTGATTAAATGTACTTCATATTTAGGATTATCTGGATTATAACACTGGACTGAGCCCAGAATGTAGGATTGGGCCAAAATATCAGATATTTGTTGAAAAGACAGCACATTTCTCAGTAGGAAGTGGTAATCTGGATGACTAACAGATGTCTTGGTGATTATCAGTCCACCTGAGATATAATTTCGGTATGCTGACATTTCTTGGTGTTCATATAAAAGCGAGTGAGTCAAAGTCAGAAGAATGAAGAATAAGAATTAAACATTTTTAGTTCTTCGCCAGTTTTATTTTTTGCTTTTCACCCAGATACAGAGCAAAGTGAAAGGGCAGAAGATATTATATACAGAAGAATCCAAGAATTAATTTTCCATATGGAAAACCTGTGATATCTTCCCTTGTAACATGCATAGTATTTATTCATGATGTTAGTGTATCATACTGTAATCTTTGTATTGACAGATATGGAGTTCACATGTGCAAATCACCCGCTTGTATTTTTGCTGCCTAAGTTACTAGTGCCTTGCTGTAACAAAGTACTGCTTCTTCCAATATTACAGTCCAGAAGCAAAACAGATTCTGAATAAATTCAATCATCCTAAACTCAATGGAAGTCAAAAGCGTGGGGTTTTTATGAGAATTTCAGTAACAGATATGGAGAATTGAGCTTTTAGTCCTTTTCAAAACTCTCTGGTAGGCAGATCTACATGCAGAAAAAAAGTTCTGTTTCAAGTGAAGTGAATCATAGAATAAATTAGGTTGGAAAACACCTTATAAATCATTGAGTCCAATTGTAAAAAAAAAACCCAAAAAAATCTCTTTCCACCCCTAAAAAAATAAAAAACCAAAAGTTCATCATAGTCCCTGGTCATATAGCTGTCCCTTTGCTTTTTTTCTTTGTTTGCATGAGACAGGAATTTCAAGAAGAGGAATGCTGACATACATAAGCATGAAATGTCATGTTGAGCGATTATTTAGAATTTTATTTTTCACCTCTAAGAAAGACTCTTTTTTAAAGAATAAATATAAGAAACCCCACACACTAATTAATTGAAAGATTTCTTGTTGCTGGGGTTACCTTGAGCAAGCAGTGCACCAAGTGCTTTCTGTATACACCATGTGTGTTACATGTACGTGTCTGTGTGTGTAGAAGCTGTTAGCTCTTTTTTTTTTTTTTTTAATGAATAGAAGCTGTGTTGGGAAGGTGGGAGGTCAAAAGTTCACCTCTTTCTGAAGAATAATCATGAAAAATGAGTGTGTGCAGACTGCTGTGGTAAAACACTTTATGAATGGTAGAGCAGTATTAGAAAGTAACCTGTTGAAAATCTTGTACCATTTTCAGAATGTTTCTGTCATATTAAAAATAAACATGGAATATACAATGTATTATTTTATATACACAATTGAAAATCATTTCCTCCCTTCCCTACCTGTTAATCTTGTAGTTACACAAAAATCTTTGTGTCCCCTCTGGTGGTGATGATAGCTCTGAGGCTGTATAAAGATGCAGGAAATATAGCTCATGGTACAATTTTAGGTGTTACTAATCAAATGCTGTAAAAGAAACACAGAGCCATGAGCATGAATTCTCACTATTATATATGCTTGCTATTAGCCTTTAAATTAAAAAAAATCATCTGTGGACGCTGAAATTTCAGTGACTTTGTAGTAGCAATAGTTTTCTAGAAGTAAATTTAAGTAAAATACAATACTTCTTACATCTTAGAATCATATATATGTATGTACATTAAGAGTGAGGAACTGAAATTGATTAGCTATGGGTTTTGTACATTGTTGTATGTAATCCAACTTTACCTAAAGATCCCAGCTGAGCTGTTCATATCAGGCACTTCAAAGATATACAGTAAGCCATTAGAGCATTTTTACAGTGAGGACTTTAACCTTACAACTCTGGGAGAATTAAAATGCTGTCCCTTTACTGAACAGATAGGCAGCAAAGGCACAGAAAGATTAAATGATTTTTTCCTAGAACACTTTGCAAAGAAAAGTATGATGAATTTTATTTTAGCCCTGAATATACAGGAGCTTGTCACTCTTTATATAATTCATTATCATGGTATGATTTTCATCCATTACCTCTCAAGACATTATGGGATCTTTTTGTCATCCTATTAGATCACAAAAGTGTTAGCAACATCCTGGGAACTGGATCTCTATGAATTGATTCTAAACGTGTGACTGACCACATTAATGTTGTCAAGTTTTGCTGTTGATTTCAGTTCATTTCACATCTATCCTGAGCAAAGCTGTGGGCTGATGTACACAGAAGTTGTAGGAGGTGTTAGCCTAAGGCCTTGTGATGTGATAACCTTCGGATTTCAGGCCTGTACCATTTCCTGTCCTGACTATATCATGTATCCTGCCATCACTCCACTGACCAGATTATTCATTTACCTAAATGTAAACATCTATAATATAGAAAGGCCCAACAGAACAGATCATTTTAGTCCCCTTTATTGTCAGAGAAAAGACTGTGTTAATAGTCTCTAATGTGGTTTCACCCTAAAGTTAATTTTAAAATTGGACAGCAGAAGTTTGTCCTTAGAGTACCAGCTTCTTTCCATCCATTCAAATGGCAGATATAGCATCTGACTCAAATGTTGATGTCTGAAATATAAGTGAATTGGATAGTTCCCACCTAAGACCTATGAAATCTATGAAAAGAAATTCTTAATTATAAAGAATTTTATAAATTCTTCATTTTAAAGAATCTTTGTAATTTTTGATCCAGAGTGAATTTTGTACATTGGGAAGAAATCATGACTCTTGTTTCTATGGGATATCTGATCATTTTCATTGTACAATTCTATTTTCTCTGGGTTGAGAATGTGATGTCTACAATGGCCATGTTTATGTACATATTCATTATACAAATTATGACATATGTTAGCCTTTTATTAAAATGTCACCTGTATGTTATAGATGGATGCTTGATCATGCCATGAGAAGTCTAAAACAGCAACTTTCCTATGGGCTTAAATATTTCAGTACTTGACTATATTCTTAAAATCTTGTCCTCTAGAACAGTCTACAATAACATTCTATAACAGTCTAACAACATATTCTATATTTATAAAATTTTATTCCACCAGCAATTATAATATTATTCTGGTTATCACCTCTTTGTCATGTAAAGATACAAAAAAAACTGAGTCAGACCAACATGCACCTTTTAACAATTTTTTGCAAGATATGAAATGATAACAGACTTGTATAACACTAAAACAGGAATTATTGACCACTTGGAAAAGAACTGACTGAAATGCAAGAGCTGCACATTATGAAAAAGCCTAATTTTGTGTGTTTAAAAAGTCTGCTAATGAACTTTTCTTGACTAAAAAGAAAAGAAAATGTCCCCTTTGGCTCTTAGACATCATTGTTAAAGGTCTACTTATTACATTTTTCATCATCAAAACAAATATGATAGCCACTCAGGAAAAATATTCTAACCACAGTGGGGAACACTGAATGCTGAAGAAAAATGCTGTAAGGGCATGAGAAGGACGCAGACTGGCTGTAGTCCAGGTCCCCATTTGTAGCTTATTGCTGTAAAATTTCCATATACTTCCCCTGAGTACAATGAAAAACTGTGTAAAGTGATACTTCTGGCTTTGAATGAACTAACAGCACCAGGGAATTCTTACAATAAAATGGAAGAGGGGCAGCTTATACAATTCAATCATTTTTTCCTTGGAAAAATGGATACATAAAAATATTGGTAGAGGTCTGTCTACAATATTTTTTGGTATATTTAAACCTTATTTCCAGACATTAGGCAACTTTGCAAAGTGTGGATCTGGGTACTGGCAGGACTGAACATGCTTTAGACATTACTGAAGCTTTTAAAAGGTGTGGTATGCAAGAAGTCCTATGCAGACCTGCATTTTAAGCTAAGGATTTACTTAATACTAATAGCATTACTTTACTAACATTCAGGCCTTCAAACTGAAAATTAGAGACTGGAGCTCTATTTACCAAGGTACAGTCCTCTGAAAGTGAACAGAGATAATTAACTGGCTTAAAAGCAAAATTAAAAAATGTTTTTCCAGAGGTAACATATACACATATTTAAGGTCTATATTCATCAGTGAATGGGAAGCTTTAAGCTCTTGATACCTCAACCTCCCCCCACTCATTTACTAAACCCATAGCAAACCTTATGTGCAAGGTCATACCCACAAAAGTGTTTAAATCTGGTTACGTTTAATGCATTAGTTATGAGGCAAAAAACCTGTATGGACTGGTCCCAGAAGATGTGGGCATGCCCTCTGGTATGAGTTGCATGAGGTGCAGCTCAGAGCATGCTGTTAGGGTGTGAAATTCTGTATACAGCCCATCCACAGAGGGCACCTCAGACATGCTTGGTTGGATACCTTAGAAAGGTGAACAATGACTGTATTCCTGCAAAACAACTTAAAAGGCAAAATGCTTGGTTTAAAAATACTATTGATTGAAACACAAATTGAAAAGTATTTATTTTATCTTACGTACAGAGGATTTATTGTATTTAAATGCACAAAAATAAAGTTCAGATGGATAAGAAAGTCTTCTCCTTCCTTAGCTTTTTGCCATGGTCTAATGAAGAATTTTTCTTTCTCACACATCACTGCAAATGTCTCTATACCTCAAAGCACCAAACTACAAGTTAAGGTTGTGACTGTGTCTGTAAGAGAGAGCACAAGGAGGCTGCATCCGTGGTCTGTGCCCAGTCTCTGCACCCACAGCCTGGCCTCTGCCCCAGGGATCCAGGACTACATGATGTTGTTTCTTGCTCTGGCTGAGCACAGAAGATCCATGGGGGCCTCTGCTCTTGCAGCTTAAGTTTTTTTCTGCTACTTTCCCCCCAGTCTGATGTTAAAGCTTTTGCACCTCTAATGAAGTTTTTCCTTTTCACACATGATCCCAAAATATTTATGGGTGAGTAGGTTTTCTTAAAGGTACTCAATATAAGGGAATTTAGGGTTCTGCATTTTTTGTTTGTTTGTGTTTTGGGTTTTTTTTGTCAAGTAATAATAAATAAAACAGAGATATTTGTTGTGAGAGGCAGAATTATTAGCTGAAAAAGCACATATGCTGCTTCTCCAAACCCTTCTTGCAAAATGCTCAGATTTGACTTGCTATGTTGGCTGCAGCATATTGCTATTTTAAAAAAAATAAATTAAAAAGTCTAGAATGTTGTTTTTGGCATTTTCCTAATTACATAATTTCGTATTGCTCAATTCATTGGAAAGTTATGTGTTTTTGTACATGTATATATTTGTGTGAAAGGGAAATGTAGCATCTTATTCTTATGTTCATTGTAGGCCTTGTTAGCATAGTCATTTATTTCTGCATTTACCATTACAAAGAAAGAGAAAATCAAGACACATTTGCTTTGATTTTGACAATGAATGTGAATTGTGACCATCAACAGATTTTCAGATCTGTGTATGAAAGACCAATGATGTTAAAAAAGCGACGCTTTCCAGCATGTATTAAAAACCCAACAAAACATCTTAAACAACAATGAGCAGCAAATGCAAGTAACATTTCATGTCAAGCAAAACACTTTCAACCTGAAGTGAAAAATGAAAGAAGGTGTCTTGCTGTCTTACAAGGCCCCGGAAATTTGCAGTAACTGGTATCTACCCTTGGGAGCAGCTCCCAGCTTCCATGGAGTACTGACACAGGAGAAAACACCTGCATAACATGCTTAAGAATCTTACATTTGTGCAAACCTGTGGCTCTGATGTTTTGCTGTGTATTTGACTCAGTGGGATCCTGCCGAAAGTGGGGGAGCAGCTGCCTGACAGAGTCAGAGCAGAAGGTGGCTGAGATCAGGAAGGTGCCTGCTGGGATCCGCCAAGGAGTGCTGTGATGCTTCAGTGGGAGCCGTGGGCAACCCCTGTCCACCCGCTGCTCTGAACACAGCTGGGCACAGACAGCCTTGTGGGGGGGTTTGATTTGAAAAGCCCTGAGCTGCCACTGAGGCTGAACAACTAAAGAGGAGACTGAACTTGGAGCCCTCATCTCCAGGTCAGTGGTGTTGGAATTAAGTATCTTCATGAAGATTCGAGTTGAACACCCACATGAATAGCGCTAAGGCCAAAGGTGTGGGGGAGCCTGTTACCCCATACAGTGGGTGCTGCTGGGAGTGCCAGAGAAACACTGTTTAGGCAAGAACTGAGTCTGGTACCATCAGTTAGGCATGCCTTAAGTGTAACTTCCTTTTAAAAGTTATCACAGGACATAAGTCATTTGGGAAATAAATAGTTTAAAAGCACAAAACATAATACATACAAGTATATTAATACTATTATAATTTGCTCTCTAATAGTACTATTATTTGCAGTTGGAATGAGAATTTTTTTTGTTAAATACCACTCTAGAGTCAAAATTCACAGCTGAACCATAACCCGTCAAAGCTGAGGTTTGTTGGTGGAAACTCTGGGACAAGTTTAACTGTATTAGCGACTAATGACGGATGACCAGAGTAAAAGATCTGGCCTCTGTGCAAGCCAATTTTGGAGGGGTTTTTACAGCATTTCATGGGGTTACACAGTGTGGAAGCCAGAAGTAATTTTTTTTTTTTTTCTCAGCAAACTTTATAGTCTTCTAATGAAGGATCATTGTGTAATGTCCTGGAAGAGTTCCCTCAATCTTTCTAACCAGAGCTTTGGACAAAATAAAATGAGTCCCCACAGAATCCATCTCAGTTTCATACAAGAACCACCTGATACTTTTTTGACAGCATACCCATAGTTAAAACACCCAGGTTAAAATGGGGTTAAAATATTTGTAAGTGGGCTTTTACGAAGATGCAGTTCCTTTACAGGCTTATTTCCAAAGGAGATGCTGAACCAATTTTTTGAAATTCTTTGCTAAAGTTTTGAAATCTTACCAAAATATGTGCTTTTACTAATTTTTTTTTTTTTTTTTTTTTTTAATTGTACCAACCAAGTACCAAATCTGTGTAGAGATTAAGTCACATCACTGGACCGATCTTATTATGCCATTTTAAAATTTAGATTTGTAGTGAAGTAATGAGTATGGAAAAGGCTGACCAAAACACACAAAGGCAATTCTAGTCTTAATTAGTCTCAGGTCAAGTTGTTAAGTGTCAATATCTCATGCAGAAGCTTGAAGTTTTTGTGTCACAAGTGCAGAGCACAAACGAGGCTTTTAAAGAAGAACAAGGGTTCTGGGTCAGCAAAGAAGGTGCTTTAGGAGACATCTAGCACAGACAGAAAACTTTTCAACATATGAAGACCAACTAATTAGTAAATGCATTACAAGAAACTAGTGGAACTGGGATCAGCTAAACTCAGGTCGTTGCAGCATTGTACAGTACACTTTACAGAAGCACTTATGCAATTCTTACACCTACTGTTTGAGGAGAAGATATTATTTTGGATGTAAATATGACTGTATATCTTATTTTCTTTTATTTTGGATTCACTAATCATGATTAGTGTTCTGAATATCAGTGCATGCTGGGCAATAGAAGTGTAGTATTTTTGCTTTATAGGAGGCAACTTTGTTGGTGAAGACGGTGGTTTGTTTGACAGGAACACCAGGCTGCTCCAGCTTGAACTTATAATGAATTTTGGAAGTTTTGCTCTGGGTTTGAATTTGCAACCAAATACCAGCCAAAATAGCATTCCCTGCAAATAAGAAACCCTGCTTTTAGACCACATCCAAAGAGTAAAGCCCTGAATAACTCTTATTAGTGTCATTACTGTACCTCCATAATAATTATAATGAATATTTGCTACTTCATATCACATACTTGATGATCCACCCTTTACCTTTCCAACAAACAAAGTCACAAGACTGATGTGAGACTCTCATTACTGAACTTGCTTTGATTACTCACAATATGTAAACTTTATTACTGACAATGTCAGTTTTCAAGTGTCCTTGGGAATTTAGGTTTCCATAGTTCAGAAATGCATCATCCTCGTGCCAGCAGTGGATATCATAAGTAAATAGACAGCAGAAGAAGTTCTAACTTCCAAACAGTCCAGAAGCCAAGCAAAATATGACAGGCATAAAAAAGAAAAAAAAAACCCACAAACCCAAATCCAAACATAATTATATAGCTGGAGTTCAGGTTGTTTGGACTTGGAATGAAACTGCTTGCCCAGTCCTATCAGGGGTTCTTTACAGTTCCAAACCCACATATGCCTCCCATTTACTATTTCTATTCTATACCAGCCTGCTATTTTCTGCTCAGCTGGTAAGCAAAAGTTACTTTAAAATTTGTCCTTTGGTCTGTACTTATCATCAGTGGTACGACAACAGTAACAGTCAGAAGAGTGTGCTAGTCCATCTGCTGTTCAGGCAATCCCTCCACGAGAGGCTTTTTTTATCTAGGTAGATATTTCAGTCTGTTTCAGAGGCCTACCCAGAAAGAGTGTTTCTCAGTGAGCCATAGAAATAGCAAAGACAGCAATTAAAGTATCCTAATGTTTCTAGAAAATGTTTACATTCAGACAGTCATGGTTAAGGTTGCTTAGAAAAAAATGTATAATATGTGTAGAAAACAAAATATTCCTGATTTTAATTTGAGCCCATTAAAAAGAGTGTAGAGCAAGAAAGCTATCATTTTATTCCAGTTGTAGTTAATCCTCTCATATTATTGGTATATATTTAGGTTGAGATTATAAGAGATTACAAGATATTTTAAATTGAGAGAGGGACAGTAGGATTCACAGCACTTCTTAGAACTATTCTAACTGATTAAAGAAAGGGTTTTTCTAAAGCACAATCACTAGACTTTGTAGTTACTGGAGCAGAGATGTCCCTTTTGACAGTCATCCTGCAAGTGGTACAAAGTTGGCAGCAACCTTCAAGGACACATTTATTTGTGTAGAAATGGAAACTGCTATTCCACTGTCTTTTGACCATTCCCTGGGTTCCCAGAAGACACTGCATCTCTGTGTCGGTAGCTTGCCAACAAAGAATCAAATCCCAGATGGACAATGGGATCAAGAAATGTTTTTTTTTTTTTTTTTTTGAGGGGGGAGAATTTTCAGTAGAGGAACAGCCACTGGGTTACTAGTAAAAAAAGTGAGCATGTTAGGCCAATGACCATCATGCTAGCTGGGAGAACTGATGTTCATCAGTGTGGGCACTTATTTTAGTAGGAGGAACAGTTCAGACAGCTGGAAATATCATAATCAGGGCTGGATGCAATTGCTGTATGCATCTCACTTCACTGTGCACTAGGCGGTGTTAAAGGGAGGAGGCTTTAGAGCTTCCACTTCCACCCAGTTGATCTGTTGTGTTTTGCTTTCTTATTAGAAATAGCAGTCTATCTCTCCTGCCAAACAGTAATGTGCTAAATCAGAAAGTATTAAAGCATTGTAATCCAACAAATTATTTCTTGGGTAACCCTTGTTTTTGATGACAAGAACAAAAGGACTCATAATGAGTTATGTGAAATGGTGTGGTAGGTATTAATTTAGCACAATTCTAGATTACAGAGGCTAATGCCATTGAAAAACACTTTCTCTGACTAAAGTATTATTAAGAATCAAGTACAGGTAGTGGTGTCAAACAATTAAACTAAATGCAAATATTATACATTTACGAAATTTATGTAAAGGTTTTTCCCATGTCAGAGAAAAAAAAACAACAAAACCACAAAGTAGCGTAATTAAATGTTTATAAATTTGCTCTTTGCTCTATGCAATTAATGAACATCAGAGATTATTTTCTGATAATAGCAAAAAATGTGGGACCGGTACAGCTGAAAAACCAACAGTGAGGCTCTTTTGCTCACAGTTTGCAAGCTTATTTTTCAGTCCTCTCTAGTGCCATGGGGTCTTTTCCTTTTATTCCCTCATGAGTGCCCCTCTGTACAAGACTTTTTGCTGTTTTGCTCACCCACCCTTGCCAAGAAGCCTCCATGGGGTGTATATACAAACCACAAGAAAAAAACATAGAATCTGAAGCCTGGCTTTGCTCAGCTTTTACCACTGGGACAGTTCTTCTGGTTTTCATGACACTGGATTCCATAAATGCACTGGCTTATATTTTTCTATTAGCCTGAAAGAGAGTTGGAGGGACATCATTCATTACAACCAGGTCAGGTGTGGAACTAATAGGAGTCACTGGTGCCTTTAAGGAGATCAGTACTGGGGGGGGTTGTTGGTTGAGTGGTGCAGAAGGATCTGTCTGTTACTAAAACTGCCTGACACATCTCATGATAAAATCCCATTTAATAATGCTAATATGTTCATCATGCTTCAAATGTTTGGACTGAACTTTTCCATACTCAATGATTGCCTCTGGCTAAATTCTTTAGGAAAAATTTAACAAAAAACATTTAGCTAAAGAATTTTTTTCTCAACTGGCTGAGCTTGAATGCTTTCCAACTATTAGAAATAATACATCTTCCTCCATTTCTGCGACTAAAGAGTCCTGTAGTAATATACCTTTCCTTGGAAATGCTCAACAAGCTACTTGGTGAAAGAAAATAACACTGGTGATAGTAATAGGGAAGGGTGATTTTGTAACCTCTAAGATTTTGACCTACCATGTGGTCAAAGGTCTTTGTAAGAAGTACAAAGGTCTTTGTAAGAAGTTAAAGACTGGTACAGTCACCTCTATGGAACTGCAGGGAATAGAATGCTTGATTATTTTTGTTTTATTTTATTTTCAAAGTGAAGTAACAGGCATTGATCTACAGATACGATTGTATTCTGCCTGGCCACAAGGAAAAACTGTTTGATTTCAGTCTGACATGGACTGATGTAAAACTTTGAAGTATTTGCTAGAGATATTTCTAAGAGAAATACATATTAAAAAATAGTTAAATTTTTATTTTTGTATTAATTGATCTCTGCAACCTGATTAATGAAGATATGAGACCAGTAAAGGTGGCTTTGTTCTATTTTATCTTGCACCTCTGATAAAAGTTTAAAAATCTCTCTGACATTACCCTGCTAGAAGAAATGAAAGCGAGAATCTTCCATACTATTAAAATGGGTCTTCTTTCATGTGCATCTTCTACAAACGTTCACAGCTTTTGTGATGGTGGTACCACTTAACCCTATTTTGAAACCTCATTAACCTCTTTCTTGATGGTTGTGAAATGAGATTTGTTAGATACTCCACTCTTTAAATATTTCTCTTCTGTAAAGCTAAAAGCAAAACAAAATAAAAGCAGAATATAAAGACCTGGAAAACATCTAATCAGCAATGTGCTATTTGTTTTTCAGTAGAGTAAGCATAGAATATGAACCTTCAGAGTTGTTGTCAACTAGAGATTCACTGATATATCCTCTGCACCAATTCTATGGCTCTTTTCCTTGAGATAAATGTAATTTTATAGACCTTATATTCAAACATACTATTAAAAGATAAACATGAAAAGATGCTATAAGATATAACAAAAACCCACTGATAATATTTTCAATTCTGAATATGAGGTTTCTTCCTGAAATGAGCCATTCCCAGTATTTTTTTCATTCCTCAACCTCCTTTCCTTTCTCACTGTATGCTTAGGGTCCTACACCAGACTCCATGCACACTGGACTTCTTTCTTTTTATATTATAGATCTCCAATGAAAAAAAAAGGAATATTTGTCTGAGTAAGTGGATTTTTGAGTCTTGATAGAATTTTAGCTTCTCTGTATTCAGATGTTTCGACCACTAAGCTCCATCAGTACAGTGATCAGTATAAACATTCTATTTCTAGAGTGAGTTGACAACAGTTAAATTTTAAACCGGACTTTTCCTTTAAATCTGTCAGTCCTTTTCATTTACATAGTTTAAAATGTGAAGCTCCTCACCGGACTCTGTTTCCACGAGCATTTCTCACGGCTAAGTGATTCGGCAGGTCTCGTGATGTCCTTGTGAGAACAGGACTTTATTAAATGTCTCTGAAGAGAACTGAATGGTAAATGTGGAGCTGCTAGATTTATGGAGCTGCTGGATAAGGAATACTAATTTTTCCTAGTGTTAATATATTTGTGTGATATCCTTCTGAAACATAGCTGATGTGTGTACCCTGTACCTCATGCTCCAGTAGAAGAGCTCATGATGAATGTACAGTCAAATACCCTTAATATTTTGCAGATGCTGTGAACACCAATTATAGAACACTGACAGCAGTGAAGGGGTTAATGATTAATTAAGTATGATGATATGAATTAAGTATCAGCAGGGTCTAAGGTAATTGATGTCAGGTGAATGGGAAACTCCCCAGGATAATGTCAGTGCCAGAGGGAGTGGTGATTAGTGGGGATAAATGCTGGTGTGATCTGCATCTGATGAAGGCAGAGTTGAAATGTTTGTGGGACTGGGCCCAGCTGAGACTAATAAAGGCTTTTCTGTTCCCAACTGAGAATAAAGGAGATTTTGAATGAAAATATGTAAATACAGGTAGAACCCTTTCCATCTTTAGAAAGTGCAACAAGACATATGCTTTTAATGCATATCTGGACAAAGCTTTAGAAAGCAATTCCAAAAGTTCATTGTGAACTGTGTAATCCTTGACTTTAGGTAGTTTCAAGAAAGGAAGAAAATTGAGGTCTATTATTTCTCTCTATTTGTTACAAAGAACAATGCAGAACAGTCTTCAAAGTAAATATGAAAACCTAGCTGTGATTCCACTAATTTCATTTGCAAACCAGATTCCAATTATTCTGGTAGAACTATATAAATCTTCTTGAGGATCCCAGATGGAAAACACTGGTAACTATTGGTTTTATTTAGTTTTTTTTTTTTTTTTTTTTTAGTTTTTTTTTTATTGTTTTTTATTTAGTTTTAGGTAGCTATAACTTCCGGTTGTTATTGTATAGCCATTTGTAAGAAGGGCTTATTCCAACAACTCTAAACAGTTTTGATTCATTTGCAGAAAAAAGGAGACTGCTGTGTGCACTGTAAAATACAATCTTAATCACTTAAGATTGTCTCATAATGTATGTATTGTAGTGAGATTAATTAAGGTTGTGCAAGAAAGTTCAATTATTCCATTACCTAACTTAGATGTGCTTAAAAATGTTCTCTATTGAGTAACCTAATACACAATTGTCTGTGTAGATTAATGTATCTTGTGCAATTATTTAACTTTTACTTTTACTTTCCCTCTACACTACCTAAAAAGGGCAGGACAAGGATGCTTAGCTGTTTTCTGTAGGCAAATCCTATGAACTGTTGGTGTGAATCTGGACCATATCAGTTTAGCTGACATGCCAAACAAGAAAACTAGACAGAAATTAAGAGTTCTCTGGGGTATCAATAAAGGTTTCCTGTGCAGAAATTTGCAGAAGTCTCACCATGGTCTGTAGATAATACAACCGAAACACAGGTCACAAAGAAAGAAAGTTAATTTTTGCTCTGTGGCTTTGCAATCATAATGTTAGAATGATTGTGGAATGGCTGAATGGCTCATCATTTACAGATACTGTGTATGTTGGTACTGTACTACTTCATAATACAGGGAGGCATCTTTAAATGTGAAGGTAATGTAAACCAATGGCGAATCTGTCACTTTGCTACTTCAGCAGAGATTGTTCTAAAAGTACAGCTTTACTGCTGTATAATTAGAATGGATTCTTGATGATTGCTAAATGTCTGGATAGTGAGATATGTGTAAAACATACAATTAATAATTATAGCAGATTGTTGATATTTTATATGTATTTATTTTATAGATAAAATGAAATTAATTTACCTAGTTTAAGTTAACGAAGGGACTCATCTTTGGAGTGTGCAAAATTCACAGTTGCATACATTTTGTGAAGGATCTAATTATATGGGAAATGTTTGTTTCACTTTCCAAGAGATTGTCTCCATCTCTCTCAACAAATACAACTTTTTCTGATTATGAATTAATTTTTACAAATTACATACCTCTGAGTTCGCAAATAATTTAATTTAGTCACATGTATAATACTCTAAATGGAACAACTCTGCTTTCATTACAGGTGTAGGTATTCTGCAGTGATATCAAAATTTTTCAGTGAATTAATTTCTTGCCTTACTGTTTAAGTTCTTAAGGAGCTTTATGGAATAGAGTAACATTCTTAATTCCTTTACAAAACAGAAACTCGAGGAAGAGATTGTTCAGGGAATCCAATTCTTTGATGTGCTTTGTTCAACAGATTCTTCATGGAGGTCAGCTGGAACTCCCCCTGACCTCTTTGGAGTTACATTTTTCCCAACACAAAGCAGTTGGTACACTGGAGGGCTAGAGAAACCTGGTCAGTAATTTAAAGCCAGGTCCTGTACTTTTAAATCCCACATGTTAAAACAAGAAGAAATATTTGTTTTTCTGACTCTTTCCCCACTGACTATGAACACATAACTGTTATGAACTCAGCTTTCTGGATTCTGTGGCTGCTCTGAGATTGGGGTCACTTGGCTAGCATCACAGTGCTCCACAGCTGCACCACGAGTTCACCAGGCAGCACTCTCCTGCAGCGTTTATTATACTTGTGCGTGCAGCAGGTCTCGCTGAGTAATGCACACAGCCTCACTGCTGGTAGGCTCTGTGTTAGGTCACCCTTTTAGCGAGTTCATTACAACTGCCATTGTCTAATTTTCCTAAAAAAAGAAAGGGAAAAAAAATATTCTTTTCTGAAACTGTACATCTGATTGCATAGAAGGCAGTAAACTCCTGCTGGCAGTAAACTGCAGGAAATATGGGACAATCCTTGGAAGAGAACAAGAGGCGAGTGAACGTGCAGCCATGCAGCTAACTCAAGGAGTGGGCATTCCAGCAGTCTGGATAACAATTATTTATGTTGTGGCTGTGTCTAAAATGACCCGGGCACTTTCCAAATACAAGAGAAAAAAATAACACTTGCACTCAAGAAATGGAGTATAAGAAAATAGACGGACACATAATGAAGGCTTTTGAGGACAGAGCAAAGAAACTAGGTATTAAAGATGAAGACAGTAATAAATAAAAATTTCTTGTTGCTTTGTTTAATGTTAATACTGGCAGCTGTACTAATATTAGCAGTATTGCTATGAAAATATCATCTCTTTTACAAGTAGCTTCACTGTTAATCTCTTCACAACTAAGATCCCTTATCTTCTCCCTTTTACCAGGTTAAAAATTTTTTTGGGGTCAAAAGACAAAAAGTAAGTCATATGTCCCTGAACTACAAATAGATGTCAGTCTGCAGTTTTAGGGGCTTGGGCAGCCTACAGCTGCACAGGATTTGACAGTAGAAGTGTACCCCATGACCTCAATCCTGATGACTGGAGACAGTCTTTAAAATATGAGGGTAAACTGACAATGTTATCACAGCATGAGACTGTGAGAAGTTTGAAATTCTCTGTTTATTATGCCTGGTGCCCTAGGGACTACAAAACAATACAGCCTTCAAGTGTTCAGCAGAGTCAAAATATAAAAATTAAAATATCATTTGTGATAGGGGAGTGGAGAAACATAATCAGTTGGAATGGCTGGTGAGCTGTTACCAGCTGAAGTCTGTAAGAAATGTCACTGATGCCATTTAGAAACCCTTAGAAAACAACCACATAGATGTTTTTGTTAAGGGCTGGGTTCTCTGGATAAATCCTTGGATAAAATTCTTGGGTTTTTAACTCTGGAAAATACTGTGAAGGTGCATTAAAAACAATCAGGGAATGTTTTGCACAGACATACAATTTCAACTTTTATAGTCACATGATCCTAGATCAGATTCACTGCTGGAGCCAACAAGGAAGTCAGTGTGGTGACAGATTCTGAGTCATGGAGGAATGCTCATGGTCATCACTGTGTGTGCTCAGGGGAAGAGTCATCAGTGGGGCAAAGGCAGTCAGCACACTGAGGTGAGAGCTGCTTCTGAAGGCAAAGGACTGGTTTAGTCTTGCCTCTTGGACGTAGGTGTGTAACCTACAGCATAGCAGAGCTTTCTCTCTCCATCATTTCTCTCTTGGCTTGCAGTGCATCCCTGAGGAGAGCTGACCTATTTTTAAAAAGTGGAGATATAACCAAACCTGTTTTTCAAAGAACACCCCAAAGGATTTTTTCAGACATTTCCTTAGGTGCTAAAATTTCTTCAGAATGTTTAGGAGCTCTGACCATTAGAGAAGAGTTGCTTATGGGTTTTGAGAGTCACAAGTTTGGTTAGTTTGGTTTTAATTTCCTAAATTCCTCCAATCTCAATATTTTTAGGGCTGTGGATCTCCGTCTGGTCTATGGCTACAGAATAAATACATGTTGGAATAACTTCTGCATCAGGTTTCTTGCATTCCTCTTTATGGTTTAACAAGGATGAAAGTGGGTAAAATTCTTATTGGAATCAAAACTTCTGATGGGTAGAAGAAAGCACAGACTAGGCAGAAGCAGGACAAGAAGGCAGTTTAGAGGAGATGGAGGCAGCTAGTGCTACTGGAAAGAATGAACTGTGCTTGTGAAGAAAGCTGAAAGATGTGCTTCTTCAGAGCTTATGTGTGTCTGACTGTACAGTTTTCAGGGAAAAGGCAGAGAAGACTGAAGGATAAGGCTGAGGTCTATCTCTTTGAGGGGTCAGATTTATTTTCTCAGCCTTTTCTGAGGCAGAGGTAACACTCACAAAGTTTCTGAAGTTGATTTCCATGACACAGAATAAGATTTAGGCAAAAGAATGAAAAAAATAAAATAGGAAAACAAAATGGCATTACTTCATAGAGGAGAGTATGTGTTATGATTATTTTATCTGATTTATCCGGTGTAATGTCCATCTTGACTCGCCATAAGGCATATTTCTCAATTCATGCAACTGCTGCCTATATAAGAGATGCCTAAATCAATCAGCTGAAGCTTTGCAGAGCAACATTAAGCAACATCACTTAAATCTGTTTTCACATTTCAGGTATGAGTCTCAACACTTTATACTTTCTCCAAGCAAACAGGATATTGTCCCAGGACTCTTCAACCCAGTCTGGGTAATGTCATGAAAAAAACATATTCTGAACTTTTCATTCATCTTTCTGAATGTGTTGGCAACATCCCAGTGCTGATCTATATTATTGCAAGATCTTCAGGGTGAGGCTTTAAAATGCATTTGTAAACAAACTCCTCCTCTTGGCAGTTTTCAGGTAGAGGTCTTCCTAGAGCTCTCTAAAAATGTTTCTCTAGCTGTAAAGTCTACAAATAAAGCAGGACATCCGTCTGTACAAACTTGCAGTGCTGTGCCACGGTGGCGGTCTGAGGTGCTGAGCAGATTGTGGAGGGTCTTCAGAGCTATGATGGTGTCAGAATGAGATCTTATAATGTCTTCTTACATTGGATGGAGGTTTCAAATGAGCCTGTGAATTTTGCCTGTGAATCCCTTATACCCTGAAATGTGGCTAATGTTTAAAGACTGAGAACTGGCCACAGTAAGATCAGAAAACCTTTGCTTGTGCTCAAGGGTCCTTTCTAAAATAACAGAGCACTTAACAGAGTACCTATTAATATAATAAATAAGTTATATTGGGTTGAAATATTTTTAATTTTTTTTTCCCCTCGTGATTCCATTAGTGATATGGCCATCATAGCTGCATACAACAATATTAAGAATAATCCAGTGATGGAATGTATTCTCAGTGATTTAACTTTTCTCTCAATAACATGAATGTTATTTAAACCATGGACATTATTTAAACACAAAGGCAAACCCAAAGCTAGCCATAATTCCACTGACATGAACCTACTTTGAAATTAAACCAATATAAATCAATTCTGCTGACCTTTAATTGAAAAGAATATATAAGTTAAGAAGATGTCTTTCATAAAAGTTGTAGGGTGCTGTAACCATATCAAGAAATTGAGAAGCTTGCTTTATATTTCCTTGGATGTGTTGGTGAATGGACATTGCTATAATAGGAATCGAAAGATTGTTGGACCAAGCATCGACAAGACAGCAGAAAATAAACTGTATAAATCTTGTCTTTATCTAGAATAATGTTTAGAAGGAAGGTCACTTGCTATAATTAAAGAATGTGCTCGTCTGAAAAAAAAACCCACTTTTATTTAGAAAATATGAAGAGATGAGCTATATCCTATTGACCTGGATAAGCCTTTCATAGATTTTATAGCTAAAACAATTTCCCAGGGTCCCAGTGGATTGTTTTGCATTTAAACCAAGCTTCCCTGTTTTGGAGATGATTCCATTATTTCCCATAGTTTCAGACCTCACATGGAGCTGCATATGTGGAAGGGTTTTATTTGCCAAGGCCGTCCACCTAGAGCGACTGAGTGCTGCGGTTTTCTGAGTACTGATTTCACAGCTAAGAGAAGGAAAAGCGAAGTCTAGAAAAGCTTTCTGTTTTCCTGAGTGGCTTCATGAAGTACAGAGATGTAGCTGTGAAACTGAAGGCACAGTTTTTACTTCTGAGAGACTGGTGTTAAAGGGGTTTGGTTTGATTTACCATGTATAGATCCCAGTTATTGTCATTGGATGGTTTTAGAAAAGAAATCGAAGTTCATAAATATAGAGGAGAGGTTTATAGAGGCTCCTTAGCATAAATGAACACTGATGATACTGAACAAATCTGAAAATGTATGTTTTGGTTTAAGTGTTGGACTAAGCAAAAGACAGAAGGGGAAAATAAATTCTCCAAATGTAATTTCTAAGGACTTGCCTGATCCTCACTTGGAAGCACAGAGCAAGCAGCTTTCATCTCCTGTAAACCCCCCCTCCCAGCCTTCCTAGAGACTCTGGGAGCTGCAGTGAAGTGGTGATAAGTGAGCCTGATAGCACAGAGCTGCCTGAAAGCAGGGGGCACAATACATTTCTTTTAATGTCTTAATTATGCTGAGAACTATACCTGTCCAGAGACCATTTTGTTGGGAAATCAGTATGTGATTGTGGGAAGTCCAGAAATAGACAAATTGATACTCCAGCTGATAAAATGGTAGATTTCTGCCAAATGGGCTGCTATTTCCCAAACTGACTTGGAACATGCCAGTGACACAAATGTAAATGTTTTGTGTCCTTTCTACAGAATGGCTGCTCTTGTTCCCCACCTGAGGCTGAGCAAGCAGGAGTAATGAGTGGGAAATGCTCTTGATATCTAATCAATCTGCACTGAACTAAAGATCTTTTGCTTATTTGTTTTGCTGTTTTTATTTCTGTCTGTCCACAAAAAGGTGTGTATGATCAAAGGATAAGTAATTCTTACCTCTGTAGTTAAAGTACTACCAATACAAAGTGATCTAACACAGGACACAGCTCTATCAAAGAAAGGGTTCTTTTTTCTTTTATGTAGTTGGAAAGACTAAGTAACAGAATAGTGCAGAGTACGCTTTTGGTCATGAAAACTGTCTAGTCATCTCTGAGTGGCTGAGTTGTGTAAAACCTTTTACTATGGTACTACAGATGTGAAAAGCCCTGTTTGGGATAATATTTTTCTTAACTGGTTTTGGTTCTGAAAGATTTAGATTGTCTGAAGAGATGTTTCAAAAGTGCCTAGGCAAAATGGAAGCTTAATTACTCAAATTAATGCTATATGTGTCAAGTGTTGTTAAATATTTATATAAATATGAAATGACAAAAAACGCATAAATGAAGATATTCTGTTCACTGAAGTTTTGAAACCTAGGGATATTATTTTTCTGGACTTTTTTCCAGCCTTAGGAATAGGATAGCACATCTGTATGCACAGCTGCTCATGTAACATGCTGCCTTCCATTCTTGTGTGTTCTTCAGCACCAATACAAAGAGGTACATTTTATAACAATTTACAATTTTTTTTTTTTTAATTGAGATGAATTACTGTAATACATTGTTATGGCTTTCACTTCAGTAATTTTTAGGCTTTTCTGTGAGTATTTATAAAGCAAATAAAATGAAAGGAATTCAGATCTAGAAGGGGAGACGTCTAAGGAGATATATATTAAACCCAATTTGATTTAAAGCTTTAGATTTCTGTGGTCCTTGGAGTACTTTGGAGAATATTAAAGTTCTGTGGCATAAGAGATGTCCCAACGGGTAAAAGCACTGCTCAGGATACTTGCTGCAGTGTCGCCCTTGATATTGAAACAACTTGATGAGTGAGTGAGTAGACAGTGTTTTTGGGATTTGGCATTTTAAAGAGGTAGGTGTAAGTTATTTAAGAAAGAATACAAATTTTCATAGACAGTAGCCTATCAATAAAGGTAAGAAGAGAGGACCATGTGCTGTAGTGAGAAATGATAGGGAAGTAAATGTTTGCAGCAAGGCTTGAAATGGCTCCTATCCTAAAACAGCATAACTCGTGTACTGGGCTTTGTAATCAATTCTGATGAGATTTTTATCATCACCTTACATACATGTCATGTTATGGGAACTTCTTCTGTCCTACCTGGAACTGCTAGGGCTCTTTTGCTCACTCTGGAAGAAGTTACACAGATATACCAAGTAACTATGAGTGGTTTTAGAAGCCAAATCTAGTTGCAGTTCCCTGCTATATAAATTTTAGGAGGGAAGAGTGAAGAGCCATGGGGTATTAAATCCCCTGGAGGTAGGCAGGTGTTTACAGATGTTTACAGGTGTTTAACAGATATGCCAGATGGAAGGATTTTCAAAAGTAAACCTTCACTCTGATTAATGATATCCTCAGGTACAGATATTAAATTTTTCAAATGTTTTCCTGTGCCATTCTTATTGCAAACTTATACTTTGTGCCAGGACTTTGACTGGATCTGTGGTAAACTCTCTGTTTCACTACATCAAACAATCTCTCTTCCTATGTTGTACAGATAATGTGTGACATGAATAATGAAATGTGTGGACTTGAACATTTGTCTGCTCATTGCTTGAGTGTGCACACAGAGCAAGTATACAGCCAATAAGATTAAATTTGTATTAGATAAAATTGAAATAATTTTTTTGTTAAAAACTTCTTTGTACATGTGTGGTTTCGTTTTTACAAATTTTTATTGCTGAGGACAGAAGTAAGTGCCTTCATGAACCTAATATGCAATTTTGTAGCTATTTTTTTAGTTTTGTTTATTTTACTTTATATAGAATATTTTAGACAGAAAACCTCTATGCAACCCCACTCCTTATATTTCATTTTTCCATGGGTCCATTTTTGCATTAAAATCATTCAGTGGGATTGTAAAGTAACCAGAATGTTACTGTTGAAGCCAAAAAATGGCTCAGAAAGCTCCCTCCCTGCTTGTCGTTTCTGTAGTTAATCCTTTACCCAAGAATCTGTAAACAGAGATTTCAGACCATTGAAAAAAAATATTTTCATATAAACACATAGACTATAGATCAATCAAGAAACTATGGCAAAATGAATAGAATCAATTTTATGAAGTCTTAAGGTTGATGAACTTGGAGAAGGCTGAAAGAGCAGGTAGGTTAGCTGACTGAGGTCAGAACTGAAAACTAAGCAGTTGGTCACCTGGAGAAACATTTCACTGAAAAGAAATTGCTGAATAGTTGTCCATATTTTGGTTTGCTGTAATACAGTTTGTCAAATGTGAAATGCCACAGTAAACAAATTTTTGGAATTATTTAGGGGCCATTTTTGCTAAAGGCTGTATGCTGCTTGGCCTTGCACAGGCTGCTACTGTCAGTCTTCTGTGTTTTGCCTACCTACATACAATCTAGTGTGGCATTTTTGGTAAGTTTCTGACAACTGGTTAATAGAATGGACTTAGAAAAGAAGAAGATAATTTCATAAAAGAAATAAAATGCAAAATGCAATTATCTTTCAAAATACAGTGGTTTCTTTTGCAAGCAGCATAGCAAAACACTTGAGAAAGGGCAAAGTGAAATTTTGTAGTTTTGAAACTACATCACTTGTCTCTGTCTTCGACTTTGAATGCAAGAGATAGCATGTGGCAAAAAGTAATTTCTCTTCATAAATAACTGTCATTCCTCTCCTCTTTCCCCTCCATCTGCTACTCCTTTTTTATTTTTATTTTTTCTTGTATAGATTTCAAAAGAAAATGAGGACAGAAATCAACAAAGAAAAAGGAAGAAGTCAGAGAAGACCCCTGATATCACTCATTTCAAGTAAGACTGAGGCTGATTTTCAAAATGAAGCTTATTTGATTTCCTAATTTTCCTCCACAAAATTCAAATGAGAACAGTCTAAAAAAGAGAAGCTTTCAGGAGAATATTGTTCAGAGTTTTAAATAAGTTCTAGTGTTCAGTTATGCTTGTTCTTCTGAATAAAGTTAATAAATCTAGAAATTGCTATCATAAGACAGCTAATAAACCCTTAGTCCAGTTAAAGCCAATCACAGAACTCCCATTCATTTAATTTCTTCCCATAATGTCACATTTAAAGAAGCGATCAAAGGTTCACCAATGCATATTCTCTGATTCTATATAGGCAGTAGTTCCTCTCTTTCCAGGTAGAGGGTCATATTTAGCATATTTTGGTCTCTTTAATGTGAACATAATAGGAGAATGCCAATAAACACATAAGATTTTGCAAGTCATCCTGCAGAAGTTTTCATCTTTACTTCAGTTTTAATATAAACAGATATACTGCTTTTTTAAAAAGAAAAAAAAAAGAGAAAGCAAAAAGAAGCACACTCTGAAAGTCTATTCACGTTTTTCTTTCAAAGTTTTCCTTGGAAGTCAAGGAATAATTGTGAATGCAATTCATATGGAAGAAAATATTAGTTGTTCTACTGGTGAGAACCAGCATGTAGCCAGGTTAGAGCCGAGTCCTTTTTGCCTATTGAAGAAGTGATCACAGGGCTGACAGCTGGAGTTTACTCAACTGTACAATAAAGCAGCCCTATAGGTACCTTTTGTTGTATTTAAAATGCCAAATGTAATCTTAATGCACTTTTTTCTTTGCCTTTTTTTCTTCACCCGTTGAGTGTTATATCTTTAAGTAAGGAAATGAAAAGAGGATAGATAAGCAAAAGAGATCAACATGCACCCCAAATTATTTAAGACGCTCTCTGGGGAAAGGATATGTTTTTCACATATTTATGTTTTATTCTTGTGTTGTTGGTTAGACAACGAAGATGAAGTCCAGTGGTTACTGGAAGTTTTGTGCCAAGATGATAATTTAAGTGCATACAAGTCTGTATGACAACCATATCTCTTAATGATATGTCATGTCGTCCTTCACATTCTGTGCATTAACACTACTTGAGAACTTAATAACTGGAAAATAGGCCTTAAAATATTGAAACCCAAGTTAAAAAAACCCCAACAAAATCCCAAAGTATCTGAATGGACTAATTAAATACAAACAATTTCTACAGTTTTTGGAAAATATAGTACATTTGAATAGACTTTGAAAACATTTTTTATTATCATTCTAGAAGGCAAGTGAGTTTGCCAGTTTATATTCCCTATGCATTTCCAGTCACAGGACTTGCCATAATGAGCATTCACGGATCGCATTTTGTTAGCAAGCTTTCTCCAGAACAGTAGAAACTTGTGACGTCTATCTTGCTGTTGAAATGAGACAATCTGTAGACAACATCAATGTGTTGTGATGTTCTTATTGTATGACAAGAAGGGAAGATGCATATGGGTGAAACAGATGTCCACTGCCTGGAAAATCTCTGTGTGAGCTTCCTATTTTTGAATGTGTGCTGTCCACCAGACTATTGTGGGTGACAGATATTTTACCATCGTATTTCAGAGAATGAAAATTGTCAACAGTATGAAGTTAAACAAAGGCAAGTGCCAGATTCTGCACCTGGGACAGAGTAACCCTGTACATCTGTGCAGACTGGGGAATGAGAGGGTGGAGAGCAGCCCCACAGAAAGGGATCTGCAACAGAAAGGAATGACCAGTCGAATATGAGCCAGCAGTGCCCTGGCAGCCCGGAGGGCCAACCGTGTCCTAGGGGGCATCAGGCAAAGCATCGTCAGCCAGCTGAGGGAGGGGATTGTCCCGCTCTGCTCTGCACTGGGGTGGCCTCACCTTGGATATTGTGTGCAGTTTTGGACACCACAATACAAGAAGGGTATAAAGCTACTAGAAAACCTCTGAAGGATGGCTACAAAAATGTTGAAGGGGAAGCAGTATAGAGGAGTGGCTGAGGTCACTTGGTTTGGTCAGCCTGGACAAGAGGAGACTGAGGGGAGAACTCATTGCAGTATACAGCTTCCTCATGAGGGGAGGAGAAGGGGCAGGCACTGATCTCTTCTCTGTGGTGACCAGTGACAGGACCCAAAGGAGTGGCCTGAAGCTGAGTCGGGGGAGGTTTAGGTTGGATGTTAGGAAAAGACTGTCAATCGAGAGGGCATCAGACACTGGAACAGGCTCTCCAGGGAAGTGGTCATGGCACCAAGCCTGACAGAGCTCAGGAAGATTTTGGAAGCTGTTTTTTGGCACATGGTGTGAATTTTTGGTTTTTCCTGTGCAGAGTCAGTAGTTGGACTTGGTGATCCTTTCAGGTCCCCTCCAACTCAGGATATTCTATGATTCCATGATTTATTTTCAGATGTGTGTTGGAACTTCTTTGTAATTATTAGGTAAAATATTTCTAATGTACTTTGTGCTGAGTTGGGATGTTCATCACTATTTTGCAAGGAGGTCACATAGGGCACAACTAAAATTCACAGGTAACATTCTTCTTGTTACCAAGTGTAGTAAGTATTACTTTTTAATTTTAGACATCGGGAAGCCAAGACTGTGCCTTGACAGACTTTGACCCCAAAGAACACATAGAATAAAACAAAGCTTCTTACTGAAAATTGGAATTACATCTTGGGTCAGCTTTTTTGTCTCCATTAGCATCAGCTGACAGGGTATCCACTTGCAGGATCTTAGTCAGCAAATACAGAACCTCTCTTTCTACCAGAGCTGTTTCATAGATGTGAGTGGGTGCTTGTGTGTGTAGCTCTTCTTTCTATTTAAAATGGGTACATCCTAACTCACACACCTACTCCCCTGGAACCCTTGGGAAATATGGATATAAACAGGATGTAAATGGCTACCTTGAAAATTATTATGTCAGCAGGAGTACCCTTGGGTGTCCGGCCTTTTGCATGGCAGGACAGGCTGTGCCATCTGAAGAAGAGCCCCGTGAAGGGAGTGATTCGGAGTCCTTTTACATCTCCGCAGTCCTGCACCTCCTGAAGCTGGCTCTTAGAGCAGGAGAGAACAGACTATAGAAAATTCTGGGTTTATCTAGTATGCAGTGGTCAATCAGGTTGGCGGAAAGTGCCAGTCTGGCATAACCTCTTACCATCTTGTTCAGTCTTTGGCTCAAGGCATAATCTATTTTAAAAACATAGTATTCCTGTAACTTTCCTCACTAGCTCCCATTTCTATTCAGTACATTTATAGGGTTCAGAAAAAAGTCCAGAAATTGGCACTGTGGCCAATGTTTGACTGTTATAACCAGAGAGGAATGTCTTGAACTTAATATGTTTGGTTTGGGAGATCTGTTTTTGTCCGCTATAACCAATTGTCCATTATAACCATGTCCATCCTAAGTGTAGTGCGCACTATGTAATTTAACAGCAGTGGTTAGTACAGCAAAAGCCAACTGTTGAGGCTGGGTGGGAAACCTGAGATATTTTGTTAACCAAATATGTCCTAAAATAATCTTAATTTTTTGAGAAACTATCAATCTCTGCATTCTTGGCTAAGTGCTGTTGTTGAAATTTTAAAATGGTCTATTCATCCTTAAATATACGGTTCACCAAGAAAAGAAAAGGAATTTTTTTATTCTTTCAAAATATCAGATGCTTTACGTACTAAGCAGAACCTTGGCATCCTTGAGCTTGAGGAAAAAAAGGTTAAAATGGGTGGGGAACAGACCCAATTAGTTTCTGTGGAAGAAAGTGGAGCCTTTAAAAATTGGAAATATAAAAATACATTGGACCTTATGAATAGAGAACAAATATATAAGACTAAGCTTTCTCATCACAGTTAAAATAATTTTTCTGGACCCTCCAAGATCTCAGTAAAAGTTCCCATTTCACAATTCATTCACAATACAGTGTATTTTACCCTTTTATATGCCAATGATCTTTAAAAAACAGAAATTAACTTGGCTTGAGCTAAATCTTAATAAACATGTCCTTTTTTTTGCTGCTCGAAAAAGAAACGCAATTGTTTAGTTTTTTGGGGGGCAGAATGGGATTTTTTTTTTCTTCTATGAAACAAAGCATTTTAATTTTACATATCAACGTGCCCATTAAAAACAAAGCCAGAGAAATGGCACACTGGACTTGCACACCATTAATAAAGCCAGCAGGTGATGCAGTCCATTTGCAGTCAGCAATCCACTGGCTGGGGAACATGCCAAGGGGTGGGGGAACAAGGTTCTTCTGCCACTGGAGAACCCCTGTCTTTACCTTCCAAGAAATATCCTGTGGAGAAATGATTTTATTTTTTTTAATTCCCTATTAGAGTAGTCCAAATTTGCACATGATACACCTTATAAATAAGAGCTTAAATAGTTGTTTCCTTTGTCTTGACCCTCTCCTGGCATCCTGAGAGCCTTTGTCCTCTGAAATCCACCAAAGGTCCTTGTTGGACTTCATGGTCTGTGCATGACCTGGTGAGTGTCATTTGGAGAGTGTCATGGATGTGTCCCCATCTGAGGGAGCAGGACTGACATGGGGTAGATGGAAGGGAGCAACTTGCACAAACTTAACAGCTTTTGAAACATATACAGGCATCTACATGTACCAAGCAGTTGTGGAACAGAAGAGCAAGCCTCAGGCACAATCCCTCCTTGGGTGGTAGCCTGTGAATTTGGCAGTGAAGAACTGTGAGATACCTTGTAAGAGAGCTCTGCTTTTCAGGGGCCACTAACCAACTCTTATGCAAACTCTTCTTGAGAACTCCCTTCCACCAAACTGAGACAATAAGAGTAGTGTCTTTTCTGGTCCTCCATAAGATGCACATAACACTTTTAGGCTTTTTTTTTCCCTGTTTTGCTGCCCTTATTAGTTGCCAGTAAGGTAAAATGGATTACAGGCAGTTTAGTACTGGAGACCGACTTTTTTTTTTTTTTAAGTCTCTGCTGTGTATGGAACAAGGCTCCTTTTTGCAAAAATGCAGTTTCTTGATGAGAGGTATTATGCAAGTTACTGTAATTACTTGGCCGGAGCACCCCAGGGAGCTCTTCTGAACCACAGCTCTTCTGTTCTTGTAGGCAGGATAGAGTCAGATTTGCTCAGAAGTGAAAGTAAAGCTATAGAACTGTGAGTTCTGCCTCCATCCTGACTAAAACAACTGAAAAATCCCCACTGCAGTAAGCTCCAGCCTGTCTCAGTCCACCCAGATATAAACTAACTCATCTACTGAAAGTTTATGACAAATGAGATGCAGACAGTTCCACCTTGGCCTTTAGGGCTGAGGAGAAGTAAAGGCCTGTCTTTGTCCAGTGATAAATGAGATGCTTATTCCAAGATTTTGCTCTGCCAGTGAATTATAGTTGGAACTGTTGGGAAAGGAAAAATTGTGGTTGGAAAAAGGAGAGTATTATGTGTGAGTGACACAATGTTTGTGCATGTATGTGGGTGTTCTGAGCAGATCCTTATGATGCATAAAAGAATAAGGATGAAGAATGCTTAAGTGTTGCCAAGTTGCCAACTGTTTATCTTTTCAGATATATAGTAGTATCGACAGTGCTTCTTGTTGGATGGCTTCTACAGTGAGTAAAGGAAAGAAGTTGATAGAATCCTGACAGAATAATATGAATTTTCTTAGACTTAGAAAACGGTATAAATAAATCAATAATTTTCCTGTGTATATAATTTCTTACTTCATGAAAAGATAAGTTGTTCTAGCTCATGACATAAGGGTGAATCTTGCAAGGGCAAAATTGTATAAGTTTTGAATTAAATCTCTAGCTGGGGTTAACCCATTCTGTCAGGTGGACTTCCTTTCTAAAGCCATCAGCAAGCCTTTAAGTTCTTGTGGTACTTGTTTTTCAGAATTTCAGTGCTTTGGTAGCCCTGAGGCTTGTTTTGCCATCTATCTTTACCCTTTCTTGGTGCAGTCGCTTAGAAAGTGTTTGTCTCGGGCAGGAAAAATCAGCCTACTTCATGGGTTTACCTTCCTGATTCACAATTTCAAGTAATTTCTTCTTTCTCCTTGTTGAAAGAGATGATTTTGCACCTCTGAAGATCTGCATAGCCTCATGCCTATCCTTCAGTCAAGACAAAACAACTGACTTTCCCGCCCCATAATACAAACCACCTATATTCACTGGCCATTCTGGATTGTCTGCTCTTTGGATCTCCTTGCAAACAGCAGAGGGTCTCTCCCTCATTAAGCAAAGCACTTGCAATCCCAATAATCTGATTAAAACTGGAATGCCTCTATATGTTCTACCAGACAGGGAGCACACTCCTGCTTCAGTGCTCCTTGTCACTTCGCATACACCCTCATGAGACACTCGAGCTCTCCTACACAACTCTCAGTTTGTCAAAGACTCATTGCCCTTCGTACCCGAATTTGGAAACTTAGGTATGGCCAGTCTGCACATCCACACAGGAAGACTTCTGAGCATTCTAAGGTGGTGACTGGGACAAATGTTAAACTTTGTATGACTAATAATCTAGTGTATCATTTATAAAGTGAGCACCTGTGATGTCTTCTCTTAGTACACTGGGCAGAAGTCACCTCAGCTTTTGCAGTAGGTGTGTATATGCACATAGGCACAGGCATCAAGTATAAAAGTTTCTGCTTGCTGTTTTATTCCATGACACTGTACAGATGGTCTTCTGGATTACAAAGGAAATGCCTCTGGCAAGCTGTGCTCCTCAGTGTGATTGATGCTATGAGGTATAAGCTTAGGGTTTCTGCAAAATATCTCCTTTTCTCATCTCTCTCTTATCTATTTAGATTTTTTTGACTGCTAATAGAATGGAGTAGCACAGGATACTTCTAAACAATTAGGAAATATATGTAAACGTTTTTAGAGAGTCACCTATGATATTTGCAATTTGTAAAGACTTTAACTGGGGGGACATCCTGAGACCATTAAGCATTCTACACTCAGCAATGACTAGTGACTACTTTGTAGTAAAACAACAATCCTCTGCTCCTATCTTCTCCATCTCTTCTCCTAACCAGAAAAACATATCTTCTCCCAGTTTCTTCTCTCTCTTTTTTTTTTTTTTGAATAGATTTCAGAAAATAGTGAAGTATCTTCTCTGAGCAAGAGATAAAGAGCTGCCTGTTCCATATTTGGATTTTGCCTTTATATGTTTCTTATTCATTTTACTTACCATTTTCATCAGTTTCCAAAATGTCAAACGTAGCATTCCTCCCCTTTTTCTTCATAAAGATTTTCAATTTGGAATGATACTTTAGTCATCATTCAACTTGAAGCAATATTGAAATCCCTCATGCAGTAGTCATATGAAGGGTCAAAATAATAAGATTATATTAGTTTTAGAGTTCAGGTTTTAGTGTAAATTTTTAGCTTTTAGACTGTAAGAAAAAGGCTGTATTTTGC
>JAYRBT010000082.1:12038801-12053540 GCA_036023395.1 Myiotriccus ornatus | reverse complement strand
GATTATATTAGTTTTAGAGTTCAGGTTTTAGTGTAAATTTTTAGCTTTTAGACTGTAAGAAAAAGGCTGTATTTTGCCTTTTATAAAATTGAAGAGAAATGCACTCAAACAACAAATTAATTTAATGTTTTTTTAGACATTTAGACAAATTATCTGATTCCCTAAATACCATATTAACAGTTAATGAATGTAGATTAAGACCATGAGCCTGGTAGTTGACAACTGAAGTCCATGAGTTTCATTACGAAGGTACTAAAAACTTCACTATGCATATTCCTACAAAGGAAGGTCAAAGAAGTGAAAGTGGAATTTTAAGTATGTTCTTCTCTGCCTACTTCATCCCTGTTCTCACTGAACTGGGTGGACATTCTTAAAAGATTATAAATGAGATATTTCAAGAAAGCCCAGCTTTAGAAGCTCCATCTTGCACTTTTTTACTGTAATATGAATGATGTTACAGGCATGGCACAGAACTGCAGGTCAAGTATGAGACACAGAGCAGAGAATATTATTTTTGAAATTACAGGTGGCAAATTCTTTCTCTCCAGTTAGCAGAGTAATCCAAATTCCAGGCATTCTTCCTACTTGGGAATAGGAAGTGTTGGGTTTTTTGTTTTTTTTTTTTAATTGATCTTTTATTTCAGAGAGAGTTAAATGGACTGATTTTTATATCTGATCAAAGGCCTGGTTTTTCTTCTATTGAGTTAATGTCTGTGCTCATATTGGTTTCTTAGAATACTGGATATTCTTCCAAATTAATTCTGTGCTAAAATGGGGCAATCTGTTTTTTTGTTATATAAAGTGAGATTTATGGTCAGCCCTGGCTCAGTATATGTTGTTGAAGACCATGCAGGACTTCAGCAATCAATGCAAAATAATAAAAAATTAAAAGGGAGAAGCATTCTGTCAATAGCACTCCTGTAACAAAGGGAATGCTTGTTTTATATTGATTAGCTCCTGTTAAATAATGCATCATGGCTTCACAACCATGTAGGCTGTTGCAGGGTTGTTTATTGCAAGCAGTGGCAGTACAGAAATGCTCTTACTGAGCAAGGAAATCAATACTGTATCTGTAAACACACTTGCAAATGCAGTCCCATGGCTCACCCTCCAATCTGCAGCTCCCTATTAAACCAGAATAGTGTGAAACAAGACTGAATCTTACATTCTGTGTTTCTTTCTGCACCTTTCTGGACAGCAATAAGCTACTAGGGCACTTCAGTTAGAGTCCAATCTATAAGTAACTTGTTTGGTATACTTCTACTAACCTATAGAGTATATAAGAGTACAAATCAGCTAAGACATTTTCAACATGCTAGATTTGCATATGAGGACATACTTTTAGCAGCTTTCATTTGCTCAGACACTAAAAGGCTCTGAGAACAATTTACTTGTAAGGCTACCAAAAAATCTTCGGTAAAATCAGGGCATTCTCAATTTAGTTAACAACCCTTTCCAAGGAGTTAGCTACTCAACTCTCATCAAATTGGGATCCCAAAACGGTGACATCTTTTTTTAAATCTTCAAAGGAGATTCCTTAGCATGGCTAAGGAAAATGCTTCCATTCTTTGAAAAAGTGGTGTGAGTACCAACTGAAGAGCCAGGTGACTAATGGTGAAGGGACAGTAGGGACCAGTGAAACACACATATTCCTGGGGCACCTGATGCTACATCATGCATTTAGTGTCAGTTGGTTTAACACACCCCTGGGGAGGCCCACTGTGGGTAGGTCTGGCCTTGCCCACTGCAGATTACACTGAAAGCAGTATTCCAAAAGGGCTGAGTCAAGCTGAGTTCTCTGTTTAGGGAGAGGTTGTTCATTTATTTACCATTCATCACAATCTGAGGTCCTTTCAAGTATCACAGTCCAATCCCTCTGAGCCAAACTCCCAGAATTTAGGACAGCTGTGATGCTTTTTCCATCATGACTTTGGTTACCTTTAATAGGGTATGACTAGTCCAGTGAATAATACAAAAACATCCTGGTATAGCTTTGCCAATATTAAATTCAGGGCAAAGGAAGTATTGCTTCAGATGATGGGCACTCACAGTTCCCCCAGTATTACCAGAAATATTACCTTTGCAGTATTGGACACCTATAACAATGATACAAAATAATAATATACTGCTAAACATATGTGATCACTTCAGACAAGCTGTATTAGAGTGAAGTTTGGTTTATTTTCATAGACTGATTCTGTAAAAATGTATCTGCATAGTTTTAGGTTATGATCATTATTGTAGAATACCTTATACGGGCGCAAAGAATGCTATTTATCTAAGATCTTAGCCACCTAAAAGTCAGGTTTGTAGCCTAGGTTGATAGTTTGAATTTCCCTTTTAGTTGATTGAGACATAGAGTCTCATCCGAGAGACTGAGATAGTGATTTAATCATGTGGAATACCTATATTTATACATCTATTTGCACCTGAATTTCTTCATTGGCTCTACAGTGAGCCTTGGCAGCTAACCTATACTAGATGACACATTTTAAAGCATTAGGCTAACTGTGGGAATCCTATTATATGAAAAATAATGACCAGCGAAGATGTAAGGAGAGCTGGAGATGGGGGTTTTCAAGTTAAAAATAGATGCTATGCAATAATTAGTAACATTTGGAGACACAAACTAGCACTGAACAGTGCTGGTTTCTTGGTCTCATTTTGAATTCTTCCCAAAATGAAAGATTATTTTTGAGGTTAACTGCTTGTTCAGAGCCAAATTTCAGTTAGAGAACTACGACTCATTTTGCAATGACATTAATAATATTCAGAGGAAACTGCCTGGCTATTTAATAGACAGTACTTCACAGAAAACTGTGGTGACTGGGAACTGGAGTCCAGAATACTTTACTGAGGTCCATTATTTTCCAAGACCTAAAGGTTTATTCGAAGTCACTCATCTTGTTCCTTAAATTCTAATGGAGTCCACATGACATTCATAGAAAAAATCAGGGAAACAGGGTGAATTTTAGAGTTCTGAGATCTGTCCTAAATCTTTTGGAAAAGGTATGCTTGGAAGATCTGGCCCTGAGCCTGGTGGAATAGTATCCGGAACAACATCTCAGTGGCCCCAAGCCATGGACAGAGCAAGGGAATGACATCCATCTTCTGACCACGTAGACATGCTCTATATTTTCTTCTCTCCCTCAGGAATTTTTCCAGACAGGGTCACTGATATTTCAATGGATAACCAGCAGGCCAAGACTGAGTGTACAGTCAGTTTGGGACTATTTGTATACCACTCTCATGAACATATTTTTTACTTTAAACATTCCTAAGAAGATATTTTCCTTTAAACCCAGTAAGACACATGATTACTGTGGTGTACTTTGTTGTCATGACCAGACCTGTTCATGCTCCTGAGGGAGTTTAGTTTGTCTATTGCCCCATCACACTGCAGAATGTAGAACCTTTGAATCGCAGGATAGTCTGAAACTGCAATATCGCCAATATGATGAACGTAAGAGTAAATCCTGCTTAGGAGAAACAATATCTTCCTAAGAATTGTTTCAGCTTATCGCTTTTCTGAAAACTATGAAAAATAAGGTCCAGATTTCTCCCATCTTTGGGTTGCACTTTTATCCAGGCCATCCAAAAGGCAAATGGAGTGAGCTGGAGAGAGGGAAAACATCTAGCACTGAATATAAACCTCCTCTGAAGTTATTTTTCCATAACCCAACATATTAATCAATGTATATAGCTAAGTATACGACTTTAAGGAAATTCTGCAACTAGTAAGTGCACAACTGAAAAATGTTTTATTACACTTCTAATAACAACTTTAGATAAACCTCACTCTGAGTGATATGTTTACAAAAGTCTATCCATGTGAAAGTTTCATAATGCTAAACATTAGCCATTAAAATATCAGTTACTGGTATGGTTTATTGCAAATCAGTGATCTGATCCTTTTCCTTGGTCTTGCAGCAAAAAACCTTTTTAATAGCTCTTTACAAAGAGCTAATCATGGGATTTCATCTAAGGGAAAGAAAATAAGCTGTCTTTCATTAAAACATTCTATAAGAGAAATGTGTATTGCACATTTATTTCTCAGCTCATGGGTGCAAAAGTGAAGTGAATTATTCATTTCCAACACAGCCTTCAAGTCAAAACATTTCAGCATTCCTTACTTACTAACATCAGTGGATCGTGTGAACCAGAACGCTATGTTACAATAACCTCATGATTTTTAGGCAGAAGGATCCTTGAATAATATTTCAGTCTCTGCTTTTCCCTGGAAACTTCCTTACTTTCAACAGTCCTCTGCTACTTGCCAGCAATGACCTAACTCTAAAATTATTTGCTACATTTGAACAGGGAACAAAATTAACTCTTGAGAAAATGGGTGGCCTATACCATCAGCAAAGAGGGGCTCAGGCGTATGTCCTGACCAGTGCAGTAGCAGGGCTTATGATCTTTGTGAAGCCACTCTGGCCAGTGAAAAAGCAGCATTGTTTCCAGAGAAGCCACCTTTGCATGTTACTGTTATGATTTTTTTGTCAAGTAATTGGATTCCTTTTTCTATATTTAAAGAATGGCCAGAACTGTGCTTTGTCATTAGTTTGCAAGCATAAATTTTCAGGGTGGGAACTGGGCTTTAGCATATATGACACAACATGGTTCTTCCAGAAAGAAGCTTTAACATAGAGGACACTAACTTTAAAATGTCCCTGCTATATACACTTACCTCAGTGTTTGTTTTATTAGAACTGGGAAAACAGATCATTTTAGAGGAAAGGAAGGAGGAGAATTTCTTGCTGCAGTTTTCAGGGCACATTTCCTAGTTTTGAGAACTGCTCAGACATTCAGTCAACATCATCCTCTGAAGGCTCTTAGATTTTGGCAGGTACATTTATCCATGGAACAACACACAAAAAGAAACCCTGATGGTTTGGAAGGGGTCAGTGGAGGTCTGAAGGTTAACTTAAGCCAAAGATCCTGAGGGAAATTATTCTTAATGAAAACTGACACATGCATGCCCCTGACAGCTTTAGAAAAAACAAACATATATTTCATCTGAATCTAAAAAAGCTCAAATATTTTAAGCTCTGCAACAAACCCTGAACAAATTTTGCACTGAATAGTGTTAGCTGCCAGAGAAAAATTAATTCACACACTTTTTATTCCTACTGCTCTGGTACCCAGCGGAACTATTTTACATTTATCTGACCCCATGCAATACCTTTCTTTCAAAACCATTACATTTAATACATTTTTATAAGGAACAATTTGGAGTGCTGCCCAGTCATTGTTTAAAATGAAGCAAGAACAGAACCTTTAATAAAACATGTGCATATACTATCCCCACATTGTGTATGAATGCAAGAGCAGACATGCTTTAGAAGCAGTAAAAGCTACGTCTACCTAATGAACTCCAAATGGCATTTCTTGCTGTCATGGTTTAACCCCATTCGGCAACTAAGTCCCACACAGCTGCTCATTCACTCTCCACCCTGTTGGGATGGGGGACAGAATCAGAAAAGTGAGAAAACTTGTGGGTTGAGATAAAGACAGTTTAATAGAGAAATCAAAAGCCAAGCACACAAGCAAAGTAAAACAAAGAATTCATTCACTACTTCCCATCACACCAGTACATTCTCCAACCCTTACTCCACACCATTTACATCATGCTCAGATCCCACGCTATCCAATATATCATCATTAACCATCATCCTCATTCCCATCTTTTGTTGTAATAGACATATAGGATTTCCTTTGTCGATGGACCACGTCTGTGAACTGTTCTGCAAAATGTCCACTGAGTTCATTTAGTCCATGACTTTGGGCTCTTATGGTGATCACTCAGGGCAGGAGAGGTGTTATGTTGTGGGGAGTTACTGGGCACCAAACCAATTCAAGCTGAGTCACTGCTGCATTTGCATCGCTTCTTGCAAGGCTTCTTTCTTGCAAGGCTTCAGGCAGTTCCTGCTATAGTGATTCCTAAACATGCAACTCAAATGCCAGGTTACAACCATTTAAAGGTGCTTCCCTGATTATTTTGGACAGGAACATAGGATTTAACACCGGAATTAACTCCTTCCATTACCCTTTCTATGGCTTGCACTTATCCACATACTGTAGTTCCTTAGGGGTGTACCTGCTCCAAGGAGAGACTTAGCTATTAGCCAGTATCTCTTCAGGGATGTACCTGTTGCAGCATAGGATTATATGCAGCTACAATCACTTTAGGGGCACCTGTTCTAGTGTAGCCTTCTCCATGGGCCACAATGCCTTAAGAGATACATCTGAATCAGTGCGGCCTTACCAAAAGCCACAGTCCCTTCAGGAATGACCCTGCTCCAGCATGGTCTTTATCCACAGCTGCAGTCCCTTTAAGGGGAGGGCTTATCCATGACCACACACTTTAAGGTGCTTCAGGAAGACCTCATTAACAGCCACTCCTGCTTCAGGTGTACCTACTACAGCATGGAATTATCCACAGCCACAGAATGGCTTTGAGATGTATATTTGAGATGTACTTTCTCCAACCTGGACTTACCATCGGGCCACAGTCCCTTCAGAGGTAAACCAGCTGTGGCACAGACATAACAGCTGCCACAGACGTTTCAAGATATACCTACTCTGATGTGTGCTTACCCACAGCCACAGAAGCTTTGGGGTTTCCTGCTCCCATGTGGACTCATCCACAGGCCGCATCCTTTCGGCTTGTTCATGCTTTAGTTCCAGCCTGTCTAGTGCAGCAACACAGAAACAGCAGCAATGCCCTGGCCATCTGCCAGCCCAGGCACATCACCACTGCTATTATCAAAATGTTCCCAAGCACAGTAGAGTAAGATGATAAGTAGTACAACAAACACTACAGCAGGCAGTGAAAGCAAAAAACAGCCACTAACAAGCACTAGACTCTAATATACAGTGAGGCAAGCAAGCCCCATGGCAAGCACAGAAGCCTGTCAATTAATGGCTAAACAGCAATAACAGCTAAAAATTCAACTTAGCACATTCCAATCAAATTTCTTGTTATCTTAAACCCTTCTAGCTCCACATTGGGTGCCACAAAGGATTGTCAAGGTTTAACATCAGCTGACAAACAAGCACCACACAGCTGCTCACTCACTTCCCCCGCTGGATGGGGGAATCAGAAGAATAAAAGTGAGAAAGCTCATGAGTTGAGATAAAGACAGTTTAATAGGCAAAGCAAAAGCCAATTACACAAGCAAAACAAGGAATTCATTTACCACTTCCCATCAGCAGGCAGATATTCAGCCATGTCCAGGAAAGCAGAGCTCCCATCATGCACGATGGTGACTTAAGAAGACAAAGGGCAACCTCCAGACGGTTCTCCTCTTCCTTCTTCCCCCAGCTGTTATTGATGAGCGTGACACCGTATGGCTTGGGGTACACCACTTCATCTGGGGTAAGCTGTCCTGGCTGTGTCCCCTCCCAGCCACTTTTGTACCCCCAGCCTCCTCACTAGTGGGGTGGGGGTGAGAGGCAGAAAAGGTCTTAACTCTGTGTAACTCAGCTGTAGTGTAGATCGCTGGTTAGCTCAGCAACAACTAAAACATCCCTGTGTTAACAACACTGTTTTCAACACAGATACAAAACATAGATCCACACTAGCTACTGTGAAGAAAATTAACTCTATGCCACCCAAATTAACTCTATCCTGCCCAAATTTATCCCACTCATATCGCAATTTGAGCGTACACACTCGCACAGTCAAATTTTGCACTGAAGTCGATGGGTTTTTTACATGTATAAAGTAACCACAGTAAATGTAACTAATTACAGGTGTATATATGTACTAAAGTATGACATCCTCTACTGCAGAACTATTTACTGTAACACCAGGAGCAACACGGAGTTTTAGAGAAACTATGCAAAGAGTTTTTGGGTGTATGCTCCCACTAAACGTGAACTGGTACTGTTCTTACAAGATTCTTAATGAGAAGTCTGTGTCTCCTGTAACTAAGATGAGTCTTTATTATAAAAACAGATAAGCTAAGGCAGGAAGTAGCTTGAGAAAGGGATATATGTCTTTCAGTAGTAGCTATGACAGAATCCACTCACTAATTAAAAGAGGTTGAATGCTTCAGGGATGTTACAGTTCATCCCTGACCTTAAAACATCAGATAGCCTTATGAGATGCCTATCATATTGCTCAATATGCCATTACAGACCTCAGACACATTAAGCAAATCATCCTGCTGATAAAAGCCTATGGCAGTCAGAAGGCACATTTTTGTAAAGCAGGCAGGAACTGTTGAGTGTGATGTCTGATAGGAGTTATACAGGTTTGTACCAGTTGAGATTCTGCCTGTAATCAGCACAATGATGTTGACTGACAGCAGCATCTTAAAGGCTGGGAGATGCACAGTGTTTGTTCATCCCAGCCTGGGTTAAAGGGAACACTGTTAATGTTTGCATCACAGGGATGTCCAGAGACCTACTCTAACATCAGAAGTCCATTTTGCTGCCCTACTGAAGTGTTTTTTGGGTTTTTTTCTCAGTAGATTTACCTGTAAGAAGGGTGTGAGAAAAGCAGACTACTGTCTGCAATTGAATCAAGATTGCAAGCTGAGAGAGTTTAAAAGCTTTCTACATCTGATTGTAGGAGAGAAGAAACTTTTCCCTAGAAAAATAAAGAACTACTGAAATAACTTACCAAGACTCAGCTCTTTATTTAAATTTTTTTTTAGTTAAGATTTGAGTTGTGGAAGTGAAAAATACTGAAAGGAAGCAGTCTAAAAAGCTTCAAATGTGAAATGTAAATGCAACTGAGAGATAGAAAATCAACTTTTTCTATGCATCTGCAAGGACAGAAACTAGTTGGTTTAAAGTGTAGCAATGAAGGTTTAAAAGAAGCTTTATAACATGGTAAAAGAAGGAGTCAGAAAGGTCTAAGAAATATTAACGGTGGTGTTTTATAAGTACAGGTTACAGAAACATCTCTTAAGTGTGGTTTACAGATTCTCAGGGCAGGATGAAGGACTGCATTGCCTCCATGTTCCATCTGAGACTCTCTTCCTATCCTCTGGTGTCCTATTGCTTATTACAGCGTAGGTCAGACAATATGATTATGGTTATTCTGTTATGGGTCTCTATCTGCAAGCATTCAAAGAGTGTGTAGCTGAGGGGAGGTCTCTGAGTTCCAGTCCAGGACATGACCATAGAAACTGTCACCTATTTTATACCTGTTTTTGTAACTGTTGACTACAAAAAAAGAACTTAGCATCCTAAAATGGGACTTAGGGTAAAGTATAGTGCCTATATTAGCAAATGTAATGGTGTGCTTTGCCATTCAAGTACTGCTTACCTCTGAAGGCACCTCACTTTTCTTAGCATCTACTTTTTTCTCTTACTGATCCCAATGTCTTGATTTATTTTGCCTTCCTTCCTTCCTTCCTTCCTTCCTCCCTCCCTTCCCTCTTTGTTTTTGTAATTATTAAGATAATTATTAAAGATGTGACAAAAGAAGGGGAAAAAATATTGTAGGAAACTCATGACCAAGCAAAAGAACACGACAGAACAGACGTGGTCTTGTACTCCGTTTGGAGGGAAGAATTTTGGATTCCTTGCCTATGATTATTTTTGCATTTAACAGAAATTGTCCTTGCCTATGATTATTTGTGTATTACTTGTGTACAAATTAACCAGTAATAGTTCTGAGAATGAAATCCAGGATTATTTGTCCCATGTTGGTCCTCTAACCACAAGGCTGTGTAATCAAATTCTTTTTCTGCTCTGAAATCCTTTCCACATATCAACACAAATTCAGATGGAGAGGTAGAGTGCCTCCTTTACCTGTGATGAGCATTGTAAATGCACAGCTACATTTTTTTGAGCTAACCTTAGGTCCTCTTAAGGGAATTTTCATTTTTTTCCTGAATATAAAGGAAGCTGAATAGTATTTCAGAGCAGTATTGAAAGGATATGTATTGACATGACTCAGTTTACTCACAATAGTGTACCATAGTGTATATATGTATGTGATCTATAGTAGATCTTATACTAAATCTAGATGGTGCAGCGTAAATTTCTTAAAAAGTTGATGTTACTTGGAATTTCAGACACTGAACTTCCTTAAAAACATCTGGAAGTGTGTATATATTTGTATAAGTATGTAGCATGAAGAAGGGCTGATTAAAAGAACATTATTAACTCAAATATGTTTGACTTCTTATTTAATCTTATTCTCAAGCTCACTTTATATTCTACACACAACTGCTGGTAATTCCAGCCCCATAACAAGTAAGGACAGCCTCATCTGCTCAGAGCTGAGGATGTTTGTGATAAGGATGACACTGGTTCCCTGTTCATGAGTCTTTTCTAACAGTGTGAACATGAACTGCCCATTCACTGATTCCTTGCATGTGGTAGGTGGGTATATGGCCAAGTTCCATCTTGGCCCTAAGATCTAACCATTCCCATGGCAGTGGGATTGGAACTACATGATCTTTAAGGTCTTTCCAACACAAACCATCCTAGTGGTGATTCTGTGATTTTATTGTTTTGTATTTGGCTGTGATAGTCCTCCCCAGGATATGAAGACAGTGCTGGCAAATTAACTCCATCTGAAGTGTTTTGAGGTTTGAAATACTTTGTTCTAATGGTAGCTTGACACAAATTAAAGGATTTTTTTAAAAAATCATTTTTGAGGGACCATGGAGTATATGTGTGATTGAGGTATTTCAGCTTTCCTGCAGACATAAAGGCTGTTTTCCTTCAAGCTGTGAAATTGGATGATGCTGTTTGCCATTGTAATTAACTTCTCAAAGCCTTTTAAACTAAATTGACTTTAAAAGTATTTTCATCTTTGTCTGAGTAATATAGTCATAGAAGCTGGAAGATGCTCAGTCTGGCCACCTTGCTTCCTGAAGACAAGACTTATTGCAACTAAGCTATTCCTGACAGATGTTTGGTAAACCAGTTTTTAACAATGTCAGTGATTGAGTTCCCATGACTGTTCAAGGCGCTAATGAGGAATTTCTAATTTTAGGTACCTTTATAGTTTAATTGCACATCAACAAACAAAAAAGATGGTTTAAAAGGAAAAGTTTTTTGAAAATGGGATAAGGACTCCTCTCAAAAAAATTAATTCCAATCCTGAAATGAAAAATAGTACATCTGGTTTTGCCACCATTAAAATATTTTTTAGGCTTTAGTTTGCCAAGTTATACAATTCAGTTTCTTACTGGACAACAGGTCTAAGAAAACTACGAGGCTACTCTTAGGTTCAAGCAACAAGACAGAGCTTATGGAGTGTGCTCTGTCACATTGTTCTGAATAATTATTTTGCTCTCATATAGTCCCAGGGACTACAGGATTCTTTAGATGTGTAAGTAAAACAACCTAGCTGTTATTCATTGATACATAGACATGAGCATCTTCAACTGAGCAGCCCCTCACCTCTCTGCATTAGTGAAGAAAGCTGTTGCACTAGTAAGCCTTTGTTAAACATGGAAAAAGGACCAGTGCAGTTAAATAGAACATCTAAAGAAATATATGTCTGTATTCCCTGAATTATACTTCCCATAAAAGGTGAATCCTATTTTATCAAAGGTGAAAGAAAATTCTATCCTAATACATAGAAGGAAATTATATTTGTCTACATTCCCATAGCATGAGAAGCTGTGAATCATCTATACATGACATTAGGGTAAATACAGAGGAGTAGAGAAAGAAAAGCCTTCCAAGGAACTGAGTATTAGTGGAAACAATCAAACCCTTTTCTTGCTCTACACCTTCCCTGACATTTTGCCTAGCATCTTTACCACAATAGAAGTTTGGTATGTCCTAATTTTTAAAGTTTCTAATGATAGCAATAGGGTGGGATTTCAGGTTTTCTTTTCAGGTCAACTCTCTTTGAATGAGAGTTGACTTGTCCTTAAGTATTTATTTTGACTTTCCAGGTGGAAAATCAAACTATTGCAGCAAAGCTATTTTTTTTTTGTTTGTGGTTTTTTGTTTTTGTTTTTAGGACAACAGATACAAAATTTTCGTCCATCTACACTGCAAACTTTCTATATAAGAAACCTGAAAATTATTTTTCAGAAGTGTGTACAACCAGGCACATAACGTGCGCTCCACTGAAACTGTAATCACCTACGAAAGAAAAAAAACCTGAACAAGTATACTTGGTTCTCTTCCATTTTGGTGTTTTTTTTTTTTTTTTTTCTTTTTACCACCTTCATTTATCCCTTCATTTATTGTTTAAATCATACCAGTCCTTTTAAAAGTATGAAAAGCAGAGAAAGTCTATACCTATAAAAAGGGCAGATATAATTGTGAGAAAGTGTTTGGTTGAGGTTGTACCTCCTAAAACTTGGACATGAACAGAAGATATGGAGCTTTGCGAATTCCCTTTTTGTTCTGTTGTCAGTTTTGTCTTTCATGCCAGGCAATGAGCTAATGGTGTGACCCACAGAGAACAAAGTCAGAGAAACAGTCACTAGCAGACAAGCCAGCTGCTAACTCAACTGAAAATGCAAGCCAACTAGCAAGGGTTGAACATTGCAGCAAGAGAGGTAAGTACCCAACAACTCCATGAGAATACCAATGAGAAACATTTGTTCTTGATTACTAGACAGATGTTAAGGAATTAATATGAAAGGGAACATTTAATTAGGAAAAATGTTCTGCAGAACAAGTTAGGACATATGAATGGATGGAGAAGGAGAAAACAATTCACCCTTAAGATGTCAGTTTTACGTACTGTATGCATATAATGTTTTAAGTGCAGAATTATGGAAGAGTCTGAAAGAACCAGAGAAATTAAAAATCAGGTTCAGAGAATAAATGTCACTTCAACACCATCACCAAAACAAAATAAGGTTTAACCCAAGAAAATCTTTATGTGTTTTCTTTGGCATTGCAAAATACATAAGAAAGAAATAGAACTTATGTATTTGTAGAAAGTAAGATGAGTCTTGTTTACAAACACCTCCCTTGGACAATCTACACCTTTATAACTCCCTAGTCCTGCAGATGATTAACACATATCCACAAAAATATGCTTTGCTTCTCATGTCCATTGAGAGTGACAGCTCTTAGTGTCACTAACGCCAGCCACTCCACAAGGAGCAGGCAGTGTCAGTTGTTTCATTCACAGTAGGCACCATGTACTTGGATTTTGTCACCTGGGCAACAGTGCACATACTTCTGTTTCCAAGGGCACTTTAGAAAGCACTGTCTGCTGCTGTTATAAAGGACTTCCCACTGGACTTTCCCCTCCTTCTGTGTTTCACCAACTCATGCTGGTTCCAGTAATTCATATTCTTGTATTTTCAGCATTATTTCACTCATCTTGAAACCTTTTCTAGGAGGTATAAATCAGTGAATTCTGTGCTACTCCACTTTAAAGCTGGAACAAGGAACTACAGAGCTAGGTCTGATATATTTTATAAATTTTGGTGAGAAGTTCGTGCTGAGGTATTGACTGTTATGAAAAGTCCTATAGAATCTGTCAGAAATGAAAACAACATGCTCTGATGTAAAGAAGCTTCTATAAAAAAATACTGTACAGTTAATATTGTCCAGCTCCAATAACAGTTTCTGATGATGCTTCTTAACTTTCTCAAAGCAGATGTCTTCAATACACAGGACCACTGCAACTCTTGTTATCTTCTTACTGTTATCTTATTATTAGGTTCTGATAAAGCCAAAAAGCCGTGATGAGGTTGTTTTAGGAATTATTTAAACAAACAGTCTGAAATTGTAAATTAATATAGAAAACTGCAGAAAGAGTCTCATTCTCTATTATATTTAAGAGAATTTTTCCATAAGTGTTTATTATCCAGATGATACACAGTTTGAGGGTGAACTTTTTGTCTTAGTATAATTTTGCAACCTACTGTAAGGTACATTCAGTGTCTCCTTACCAGACACTGAATTAAGGCTTGCAGGATTCGGCAGCTCATGCCTCTCTGCCCTCTTTGTGGCTGCTGTATGCAGCTAATTCCTCCTGGGAAAAGAAGCAGGCTATCAGTTTGTTTACCATCCAGTAAAGATATCTGGCAGTTTCCTTGCACAAAATGAGCTGCTCTCTTGTCAGGAAGGTGTTTGATCCTCTCACAAGCTCTGCCATCTGTTGAATAAATATAGGCATGTGAAAGTTCAAAGTGTTACTGTGCGTAATAACAGGCAGTGGAATAGTGCATAGGATTGAGTGGTGGAATTAAGACACATAGAGTCTCCAATTATGCAGTATTTACAGTACTGTATTTAACAAGATAAAGTCTTTAAAAAAGTCACCCCCTCAAATTTCTTTAAAGAAAAATAAAAGTCAGTATTTTCTGCCGAGGATCACATGCTTAATACTTTATACTTAATCAGCAATTTATCTCTGCCCAAATCAAATTAATTCAAGGTCTGTTTAATTTACTTCAGAACTCTGGATTGACCTAAAAAAACCCCAAATCCTTAAACATAGAAAGTTAAAGAGACATAGAATTACAATGAGTAAGGTGGAAATTTTATGTTTGTTTCTTAGTCAAAGGCAGATTGTGTAATATCTTGAATAAAGTCTTAGGTACTCTTTACGACTACCTGAGAGGAGATTGTAGCCTGGTGGGGGTCGTTCTCTTCTCCCAGGCAATCAGCAATAGGACAAGAGGGCAAGCTCTGCCAGAGGAGGTTTAGGTTGGATATTAAAAAGAAGTTCTTTACAGAGAGGGTGATCAGGCATTGGAATGGGCTGCCCAGGGAGGTGGTGGATTCACCGTCCCTGGAGGTTTTTAAGATGAGGCTGGATGTGGCACTGAGTGCCATGAT
>JAYRBT010000082.1:12020759-12038701 GCA_036023395.1 Myiotriccus ornatus | reverse complement strand
TCACAGTGGGGTTGGATCAAGGGTTGGACTTGATGATCTCAGAGGTCTCTTCCAACCCAGTTAATTCTATGATTCTACGATCCTACTGTGTACAGAGAAAAAATCCCACATATTATTCTGGTCTTAATCAAAATGTTCTCTAGCCTATATGTAAGTGTTGGCAAATATTCATGTAGACTTTTTTTACTGTTGATATAAACTTACTCAATACTATTTGAAACAGTAAATGGAGCAAACAATTTTGAACATAAATCTTGTATAAGCAACATAATCAGTTTTTAATATAGCTTATGAAAGAATTTTCAAAATTCTCCTGTAAGATTATGCTATTAGATCATCAGCTTTGTTGTTCTAGGAAATGCCCACACCTTTGAAACACTGATTCAGCAAGACATTTAAACACTTGCCTTCCAAACTAAACTGAAGTCAAACAGTAGAGATTAGCCCTACTGGCTCAGAAGCTTTCACTTTCAAGCCGTTATGAATGCTTTGTTATTGTATTACTAGTAAAATAATAAGGTGAGATAAAAATAAATATTTATTATACCTCTTGTAATTAATAATATGATATACTAATGTGATTTTTATTGTTTTTTTGTTTTGTGGTTTTACAGGAATACTGAGTTTTGAGACAGGAATGTCAAAGAGATGCAGTGGCTGCAAGGCCTCAGTCCTGGGAAAGATTACAGTCTCATTACTAGTCAAAAGGTAGCAGAAAGCAGGGGAAAGCTTATAACAAATGAGGTAGAAAAGTAAAACAGAGGATAATTATTAGTTTAATTATTATTTTAAAGTATAGTCACACACTACTTCAAGTAGGATTTATATGACAACATAAAAATCTCTATGAGTGACATCTAAACAATCTAGATGATGGAATATTTTAACTACTGTAACACTTTCCTCAAAAAGTTCGGCCATGTGTATTTACATATTTTCTAAATTGTCTGTATGTCCTCTATTATCAAGAGACAGGAGTAACTCCAGAAAATGTTTCTTTCCACATTAAAAAAGTATGTAAAATAGGAATCATAGGTTGTTCTCAGCAGCTGCCAATCTCCTTCGAGTGACTTAAGAAGAGCACAGAGGACTTATCTAAATTTATCTAACTTTAGATAAATTGTAAACTGCTCAGGTTGGCTTATCAGAATCCAACCCTTAACTAGCAGCTCATTTTAATGATCTGATGATTGAAATATCAATGACTACTCTGTTCTCCAATTATTTTACTGTCAGAGTAAATGGAGATCTGATTCTTTCCCCAAGAGGTGTGCTTTAAGGAATAACAGTGCTATAGCTCACATGTATGATCTCATGATAAAAAGATATGAGTTGTGACCTGTGGAGCTTTATCAGTTATTTGCTAATAGATGAGATTAGCAGACAATAAGAACTACTGATACATTCAAGCAAGAAAAAAGACTTTACTGCAGTATAAATCCAGAAAAAGCAATTGCTTTAGCTCTGCACAAATGTATAAACTGTAACCTCCAAGCTATTGAACACAAATATGTATCTGCAGACATCACAAATCCTTGGGTGTCATCCGAGTTTGGGCCGTGCTCAAAGAACCAATAATGAGGAGTTTGTGATCCCAATTTAAACATTAGTTTGCTAAATAACCTCAGCTAGTCACTCTCCACTGCACAGTTTTTAATCTTCCCACCTATACAGAGGAACTAGGAGTCACCACTTCTGTAAAATCCCTTAAGATCTTGAGCTAAAAAATGCTTTTTAATGCATCTCTAATGTAAGACAAACACCAAACCCAAATATAAAATAAAAGTTTTTGCTCCTCTTAGGTCACCAGAGTGTTTGGGTGATGCCCATATTCTTGAGTGAGGCATAAAATATTGATAACTGTTGATTTTTAACATCATTTGGTTGGGTAGTATTTTTATTTCTCTTTTTCAGATTAAAAAGCTAGTCAACCTTTAGGAAGATTTTATTCCTTTTTAGTCTGGCTCTATTATTTTTCTCTTGGCCAAATTTTATTTGTCTGCTGGTGGGACACATTTTAAAAAACGATTATGAAGTTGATATCCTTGCATTAAAATCTTGTATGCTGTTAACGCTTGACAAAGGGAGGCAAATAGCTGGAAAACAAGGTTAGTGTGAGGTGAAATATGATGAAATATTAAGCTGTGTGGTTTTCTGTAAAAATTTTTTCCTGATTCATACAATTGAGAACACACATCACCATTCTTATATTTTTATAGCCCAGATTGTTCAAAATGGCTTCCTGCTTCGTGGCTATTATTTTGAATCTGCACTTCATTACACCCAATATCTGCATATGCAATTCACTTAGGTACTTATACTGACCCCAGGGAAATGCCCAGTGAACGTTCACTCTGACTGAGTTTGAATGAATAATGAAATGCTAATGGAAAAATGTGGGCCCAACTGATAGCAACTGAACCTTGCTCACCATAAAATGGGCTGGATCAAAGGTCTTCATAAAAAATTCTTTCCTACACCATAGTCAGAACACATTAGGATTTGAGTGTAATTTTACATAGGTAGTATATGTAGGTCTCCTTAAAACTGGTCCCTTCAAGTTTTATCGTTTGATTCTTATTCATAGGGAATGAGGGTGGTGTACAAATCATTGGGTTTCCTTCTCCTTTTAACTAAAGCAAAATAGAAGAGGAAGTGTAGTGCCACCCTTCCCTTTCCTTATTTCTTCAAGATTTGTGAGCTGATAATAATTCAAAATTACTATATTAGGATTCAGTTTATTCAGGAAGGTTGGAATCTTACCATTTCCCAAGTGGATTTCTGACTGAAATAGACACTGCTTATTTTGTAATTGTCAATGATATACTATTCAGACCTGTGCATTGCTTTTAAAAAAATAAATGGCTGTATCTATACACTCTTTTGCAATCAGACTATTGGTTCATACATACTGGCTTGTTCTTCTCCCATTCTAAGTCTGCCATAGCGTTGTACCTGGTACCATACAGCTGCATTGTTTGGGAACTCCAGCCAACCTAGTAAATCCTACTGTCTGGCCTGTCTCATATACTTGAGTGCACCACCATGGCAGCATGGCTCTCCTGAGTGTCCCATTCCAAGAATATAAACAAAAAAATCCCTTGAAACCAACAAAAATTACCCTTCATCAAGCATGACATGAAGGAGGTGTGTGTTATAGCTGCCCTTACCTCATTCCACTGTATCCCCCACAGACTGTAGCTAGGGATGCCAGTTCTCCCACTTTGGTAGGAATGGCACAACACGAGAGCAAAAACTTTCCAAGATGATTATGAAGAAACAAGAAAGGGAATACATCCTTCTCTGAAGGGAAATTAACTAATATACGAAAACATGAAGCACAAGGGAATTTGCTGCATGAGCCAACTACAGGGATAAGACACGTGTTGCAAAGGCACAGGTGAGCACAGGTTGGGGAAGAATTTGGAGGAGGGGCTTCAGTTTCAGGCATGCCAGACTTGCTCTCAGACATGCTCTGCTGACTCTCTCAGAAGCCAGTCAGGAAAGGGACAGTAATGGTGCAGTCAGCCCTACAATCCTCAGGATCAGTAGAAGTGACCTGCTATGAGAGAAGTTAAAAGAATATCTGCTTCTTTGTAGCTCTTATTTGTCTTTGCCATATGTTATTTAGGTTTTATTTTCTTTAACTAAGTAACATCTCAACAAGCATCCCAAAACCCTGGAACTCTTGGAAGGAAACTATGCCCTTTCTCCTCTCCTGACCCACTGGGATCTGAACTACTGAGTCACTCTGCTTTCTGCAGAGACACATCCAGAACCTTCAGGCAAGGCACAATTCAATAGCCAATTTACAGGAGAGAACAGATAAGAGAATCACTGAGTCCCAGTAACACAAAGCTGGCAATGGACTTTCAGCCCTCTGCGAGTTGTGCTTGGTCAGTGCAAAGTATTCAGAGAATCACTTTAAACTACTCTGTCTCAGTAATGCATCAGCCAGAGTTTCTTACACTATAATTATTCTTGGGTAAAAAGGGTGACTTTTTCTGTGAACACCATTTAAAAAAGGACAATTATATCAATATATTTTTTCCTGGCAATTAAGCACAAAAAGACAAGCTTCATTCTCAAACATCCAGGTTATGAATGAACAATCACAGAATTACAGCATACACTAAGTTGGAGGGACCCACAAGGATCATCCCCTTCAACTCCTAGACCTGTACAGGACCATTGTCAGAGTCAGAGGATGTGCCTGTGCTTCTTGAACTCTGTCAGGTTTGGTGCTGTGAGCACTTCCCTGGTGAGCCTGTTCCAGTGCCCAACCACCCTCTGGGTGAAGAACCTTTTTCTAATATCCAACCTAAACCTCCCCCGACACAACTTCAGGCCATTCCCTTGGGTCCTGTCACTGGTCACCATGGAGAAGAGATCAGTACCTGTCCCTCCTCTTTACCTCACAAGGAAGTTTGTAACTGCAGTGAGGTCTTCCCTCAGTCTCCTCTTCTCCAGGCTGAACAGACCCTTTCCATATCATTCATGTGTTTTTCTACAATTGTCAGAGATGTGTTATCATGTCATCCTGATGTCTTTTCCAGAAAGTTCAAAAGCACAGTGGTTCAAATTTATCCTGAACATTATCATGTTCAATGTATAACATCTACCATAGAGGTTCAGTCAGTGACTCCTTGTGGTGATTTCTATGAGTGAGTCATTTTTCTTTACAAGGAAAGTTAAACAGGCTGGAGCAGCTAAACAGGTAATCCAGTGATCTGCATGAGTATTTTTTTTTAATTCACAAAACTCAAGGACTACAAGACCAAAACTAAGCTACAGTTGCTTTCGACTAAGAGTATTTCCGGCATTGCATTACAATAACATAGTCTGTTTTACAAAAATAACATTTCAATCCTCCACTTAAAGTGTGCATTTCTATTTTACAAAAGACATCTGCCTCTGACTGCCAGGTGTAGCGCATTTCTTGCTCTAGACTTTGTGTTTTCCCTCATTTGTATACTCAATAATATCACACATCTCATTAGACTGAGGTAAGGATTTCCTTAACATATGCGCTACTTACATTTTTCTGAACTTAAACTTTGTGAATTTACTCCTTACCTGTAAATGGTTCTTCTATTATCCTACAAATAGTTATAAATGTTGAAGGCATCATTAGTCACCATCTGAGTAATTCTGAGTCATCTCAGTGAATTTAGATTGTTAGGGCCTTGTCCAAATATGTTCTGATTCTCCAATGTACTTCTGGCTGTTGATGTGTCCAGAAGGATACATAATATTCTTGCCAGTAATTTTTACCCATCTATGGTCATCTTTGAGCAATCTGCAAAAGCATGCTAAACAGCACTTGGCTAGCCTTCCTGCTAAGGCATCAAATAGCCACTTACTTGACTATCCAATAGAGAGTGGCCATTTGTTTGTTTTTGTTTGGTTTTATTTTTTTTTGTGTGTGTGTATTTTAGATTGTTGTGCTTTAGTTTTGTTGTTCAATCAAAACTAGGTTACTCTGCACTTTCTTAATATGCTCATACAGTTGATAGAGGACGTGCAGTCAGTCAGTGGAAAGACTATTCCTTTTTAAGACTTAATATTCTCTTCATTTTACTCTACCGCTGGTAGAGGCTCCAGATGTAGCAGGCCAAACAATAATTTCAGCACCTCCTTGTTGCCTGCCTCCCCCCTGCTAAAATGTTGATATGTCATTACTTTTAATTTATGGATTTTCAGACTCTACAGTCAGTGATCAAATCAAATTATATTAATTTTTCAATTATAATTTTATGCAGGCATTTTATTAACTCAGGGTGCATCTGGAACTCTTGGTAGTAATTGAGATGTGACTTGAAGTATCCTGATATTAAGATGCATGACAATATTATGTGATCTGCCACAGCAGAACATAGCACTCTTTAAGTATTAACCAGATAATGCTAACTTTTACAACAGGACTCCTGCCTTTCCATTTTTAGATTGCCTTTTTAGCTTTGAGGATGATGCAGCTAAGAGATCTGTCAGAAAGTAGTTACTCCATTAAAGATAAGGAATCAACTTTTCTGTCTCTAGTTTTCACACTGAAATGTGGGCAGATGTAATTTGAGTGGGCATCAAGAAATCATAAGTTTTAGATTCTTTAGGAGAGGATGAATTCACACCATAAAGGCAGCTCCATACATTTCTGTGGTGGATTAATTTGTTATAGGCAATAATAATTTTTAATATTTTTTCTAAGCAGACAATTTTTTTTCCATCTATATCTTGCTAGAAGATAATTCAAAAATAGCAGTCCCAGAGTTTTCTGCCAGCATAGAAAGGAGATAAAATTACTAAAAGCTCAAAAACTTGGATACCTTCCATTTTGAGCTTAATTTTTCTCATCTGGATATTACTGTGTATTGCAATTGCGTAAGACAGGTGGTGTTAGATGTACTTGTTATTTGTAAGTAATGTTGTGATCCTCATATCACAGCAGGAGTAATTGCTATTATATGCAGCAGCAGTCCAGAATGACTGACAAGCTCATGTCTTTTCCTCACTTCTCCAGCCAGCTGAATTACCAGTGTTTTGTGTTTTTAGGTCAGGGAGTGAGAGAAGAATCCGACCCTCCTTCTGCTTTGGAAAGAATTTCAAATATTGGAAATTAATGTTCTCAAAGTGTAATTAATTCTACCTGAGCGACAGGTTTTTTGCTTCCAAACTAAATGAAATGCATGGTTTGTTGCCTAACACTGGATTACAAAATGTGGTTCTCTGTTAACACCTATCTACATACAAACAATATTAAGTTTAACCTAGTTTTTTCTCTGGGACAAAGGACAAGTTATACAAAGCACAGTGTTGTGCAACAAATACATTGTGTTCTCTAAAAGCTGCCAGTCTCCAATGCAAGGTTTACAGCTGTGAAGAATGCCATGCCATACTTTCTCTGAAAGAGTAATAGCACTAAGCAACCTTGATCTTCCTAATTTTAAAATATATATGAGAAACAAAACCACAGATATAAAATAGGTACGGCATCATGAAAGTGGTATATAGATACACTCCTCAAGTTTTTTAATATCTTATCTATATAAATATAGATAAAAACTTTTGGGTTTGCCTAAGATATATTTTTCCTTACACCTATTGCTCAGGAAAATATCTCTGCCCTTATTTAAAAAAAAATAAAGAGAAAGAGAGTAAGAAAGGAATTTCCAACCTTTTAGGGGAAGGAAAATTTTTCAGGCATGAAATCCAGTCTGGAAAATTAGAACAAAAATAGAAAAGAACCTGAAATCCATTATTTTTTTAAAAATTCATCCTTTAAAATCACCCTTCAGGAACTCAGCCTTACCTGCAGTGACTTAGGAGCCTGACTCACAGTACAGGATTTATAAACTGATGCTAGGGTACTACAGAGAGAACAGAATAAACACTCTTGCTGTTGTTGTTGCTGTTGTTTTGTTTTGGGGTTTTGTTTGTTTGTTTGCTTGTTTTCCTTTTTTTTTTTTTTGTTTTGGTAGCTGAACGACACAGAGCAAACATTAAAGTAACCCATCTAGCAAAGGACAATGATGTGTGAAAGTTAGCACCACTCTACAACTCTTTGGGTCTGGAGCAGTGTTAAGACTTTCTGCTGTTTCCTGAAATCTTTCCCAGTGCAGGGGGATTCATATCCCAAATCAAACAAGAGCCTGAGTAAGGTGCTGCCTGGATGCAGACAACAAAAATGTTGAAAAGAGCTCTCATGGCCTCTATGGAGTTTAAATAATCCATTCCATGGTGCAAGAAAGTGCTGCCATATGCTTCCAATCCTATTTTAGTAGTTCAGAATCTATCTTTCAAGGAAACAATCAGGCTATACTGTTTTCCTTTGAAAAGATGTCACCAGAAATTCTTTGGTTGAAAATGTTTCCCATCCAAATTCTCTTTGAATTCCTTTGGCAATAAAATACATGAAGCAAGTTTCACAGATGATGCAATACATACACCCATAATTTCAGATTATTATGCAATTTAGAGAGCTGCTAAAAAGCTTATTACTGGTTCAGTGAAATATTAAAAATGTGGCCCATTTCCTGCAGATAAGGAGGCTAATTCCAAGGCAAACTGAAAAAATGTAAATGATCAGCAACTGAGGCATTCAATTACTTCTTTTTCTGTTGTCTTTCTCTTTTCTCTTGTCACCATTTTTCTAAATCACATCAATTTCCTCATATACGACAGTTTTTTAATCATAAATATTCCTTACTTGTACATTCTTTTCATAAATCAATGCATATCTTGGCTTATGCAAGAATGGATCTCAGGGATTCTTTGTATTTCCAGACTCATTCTGCTCTTTACTAATATTTTAGTATTGTTTTGCTGTGGTTTTTTATGATACAGAAGTATGGCGTTTCATTATTTAAAGAGAAAATCACGTTAAAATACGTGTGTAGCCTTTATAAAGTGAGGGTATCCACAGATGTAAAAAAACAACCAAACAAATAAATGGCTTAGAGAGATCATTTCCCTAGATCTAAGTGAATTTTTTTGTTTCCCAAGTTTTGGTTGTTGCCTCCTGTCACATCACTGGACACTGCAAAGATGAGTGTGCTCTGTGTTACATTCTTGCATTAGGTATTTTGCAGACAGCAATGAGATCTCCCCTCAGTCCCCTTACTCTTCACGTCTGAAGACTGAACAGACCCATTTCTCCTCTCCTCTGAGGACCTCTGTCTTCTAACCATCTCCTGGGTCTTCAGTATTGCTGTGGAAATCACTTGATGTTTTGTGCCACATTTCTTCCATATAAGCTGTTCAAACTCTAAGCCCAGATATGTTCCCTGTACCTTTATTATGCTTTTCCTATGAATTTTTCCATTCATAAAATATTTTTTGTGAAAGAAATGGCATATACTTGACTTCTGCATCTGTGGAAAGCTTTTCTGTGCTGCAGAGTCCCTTCTCCATCACCTCCTTCACTGAACCTGGAATGTCTGTAGGGTCAAATGTAAAAGTTCTGAATTGAAAAGTTGATAAGAATTTCAGTGGTCTCACTGAAATTCTTGCTCAGCCCAGGGAAGATAAAAATCATTGTAAGTATCTAGAAATATGGAGTGCTTTTTGTGAAAATACCACTTGGTAGGGGATAATAACCATGCCCGTAACAGCCACAGTAAGCTCCATCTGCTGCCAGGCTGACACTCCTGGACTTCAAGTACCTTTTTGCCATTGTGTCTACATTAGACAAGTTTATTGACTGTGTTTTCATAAAGAATTGAACTAAGTTTCCTTTTATTCCCTGTTTTTTTTTTTCTCCCTGTCATCCTGCTATTATTCTACTCATCAGGGGATCATAAAGCCATAACCTCCCATCTTAATAACAATAGATGTAGTAATTGTTAATATAGAACATCATTACACAACAAATGAGTTCAGACTTTAATCCCTTAACACATAATTTATCTTACTCATTTACAAATACACATTTCACAAGGCAGCTTATACATTCACTTACCAGTGAATTATTTCTTTGGGCATGAACTTTTTGGTTATTCACTAAAGCAGATACCTGGCATTTAATGAGCCCTACATATCCTTATCAACATCCATAACAAGTCTGATGATACAGTCTTTTATTAGGATAAACTCTTGACAGGCTGCATTCAGGGTGTGAAATTTAGCCAATAAATCAAGCACCTATAATAGTGGCACTGACAGTTCCAGAGCAGACAGAGGCTAAGCATCCTGTTGACTCCCTAAACTGAATCCCTGAAGAAAGGGACTAGGTAAGCACAATGAGGTCTCTGAAATTACTTTATACCTTTTGTTTCATTTCTCTCATTTTTCAGCACCTTTGAACAGTTGTCCCAAATAACACACAAGAAATTGTTCCAGATCTTGTACTGGAATGAATGAGACAAGTAGGAACTCGAGGAATTCAAGGTCAAGCCCAAGGCAAAGATTAAAACAGAAGCTTTGTTTTTCATTTACGTTTTAGCTCCACCTCAGCTAAATCAGGTGAAGCAATCAAGGCAATCATCTACTTTACAGACTTAAAAGTCAGAAAGAATCTAGCTCACCCTGCTGTGAGAATTTTTCCACACCTGATTCAACAGAGAATATATTTTGTGGAGGAAAGCCAACCCAATGCCTACTTTTAAGGACTGAAGAAAAGAAAGAATTTTTTTTTTTTCAAAGTGTGACATTAACTCTTTAGCTTTGTATTATGAACACAGAAAGACATAATGAAGGATATACTTTAGGGTAATGTGATTTGTAGCTGGATTCTGAAATTTCCCAGTCACTTCTAGCACAGGCCGGTGTCACTTACTATTACATTAAAATGTGAAGACTTGGGAAGTTTGGGTGAAATTTTTGCTGCTTGCTACCCTGATAGCTAAAAACTTCAGTTTTCAGTTTGGGGCTCAGTAAAATAAATTAATTGGTTCTTTCCCTACACGCAGATCCTACACACACTCATCTGCTTTACATTCCAGCTTCATGAATTCTTTCTCAATATTCCCGAATAGAAATGTACATACCTTGCAGAGCGTAACTGCGGATGGTAGGATGTTCACAATCTCTTTTCTTTTGTGCCTTGACCTCCTTAATGTTTTGGCTATGAGGACTCATCCTTGTAGTTAGAAGTAAAAAGAAGTAAGGTAGCACGAAAGCTGTGTATATTTACCATCGCCCAGACTTTGTGTCTGGGCTTAGGTCAGGCCATAGGAAAAGAAACCAATAGGTTTGTGGTTCTTGTTTTTGAGTAGATTTGAAATATCCAGAGTTTGGTTATGTTTTTGGAAAGGCATTTTGGTTTGGATAATCTTCTAGTAATTCTCATCAACAATGAGAGCTCCAATAAAAAAAATCAAAACAAACAAAAAAACTAGGCCAAGATATTTTAAATGCAATTCACCATGACTGGCCATATGATTTACACTATTAATTCCATCTTCCATTGTTCCAAGGACACACAGCCATTTCTGCACTGGGCAGAAATAGTGCATTGCTATAGCCAAGTCATTGGGTACAGAATTATTGGCAAAGTTGGGAGAATACAACCCCTTCTAGGATCTTGAGTCATGTAAATATATCTGCTGCTAAGAAAGCATATAATTTTAACAAAGAATAGACATATGATTTTAAATTAATTCTGTGTAATCCAATTTTTGTTCCCAATGTGTAGAATGCCAAAAAAGGCTTATTAACAACAGAGAGAAGATTCAAGATTTCATTCCTAATATTGGTGGACAGAGGGATGCTAAAAGCAAGCTAACAGTGATTAAGTAATCTAAAAGCTGATACCACCATGGCTCAGCAGCAGCACTTGCTGATTTCTTATACAGTCCCCAGATGAAAGCATCTTTAATCTTACTGTTCTAGTGAGAAACAGTATAAATGGATAAATCACATAGGAAATATTCAGCAAGATTCAAAATACCTCCACATGGCCTTAGACGCAAAAAAATACATAGAGCAAAGTGATTTTTTAAACTATGTGTGTTCTTTTTGAACCCCCCCAAATTATTTGACATTATTTGAGAGAAAAGTGGTGGAATGGGTATGAATAACTTATCATTTCAGAACTCACAATATTCTTTATTCTTTTTTTTTGCCACCAGTAGCATACACTGTTGCAATGACTTGCTCTTTGCTTTGCCACTGAGTCACTGGACATCTTTCTGCACTCCTACTGCTTGTGCACTGCTTGCACAGTGGTAGAAACTGTACTTAATGGTGAGGTGGATGTTTTACACAGGTGTAAGATTCCGCTTCCTGGGCAACCTCCATGAATATACTGAAATGCCTGGAATGCTTACGGTCACGTAATCTTAGTTTCTCAGAATCTCTCTCACATGTAGGTTTTTTAGGCACACTTAGTTTAATTAAAGAGTGAACCAGTTATTCTCACACTCTGCATAATTTCAAATTCCCTCTACATCTCTATTAAGTTTAACACAATGCGCTAGACTTAAATAGGCATTCTGAAAGGAATCCAACCAAAGTTCAAGATCCCATAGCTTCTCCAAATAAATTGTTTCATTAATTAAGAAATTTTTCTGTTGGAAAAGTGTGCTTCATTTCCAACTTTCATTCCTCAGGCTGCTCACCTTTTGCCCTTGCTAAGCATGATGGCACAAAGATAAAAAGAGAAGTAATAACTCTTAAAGATAGTATCAGCATTGCCAGTCAGAGTGCAGAAGGAAATCTTAACTAGAGAAGAATTTGGAAGGAATGGTGATTGTTAGTCAGAACATAAAATTTAGGTTGCTTTACTTATTTTATTCACCAAATTCTCAGGTAGACTTGAGAATACAATTTAACTGTTTTTTTTTTGGTTTGCCTTTACACTTGAAGACAATTCCCTTTCTATAAAATGATAGCAAGTGTTTCTGAGTCCTTAGTTTAAGTAATGTGATGAATACTAGCATTTAATTCCCTATTTGTAAGCAAACTGCAAAATTACTGCCCATGTTGGGTATGTGTCAGTTTTAAATTTGTTTATTCTCAGGATATTAAAGAACTGTGTCAAATAATGATTTAAAAAATAAAGAATTTATAATATAGTATTAATTTGTCACTTTTTCATTTTGATAATCTAAGCAGTTTTGTAAAACTAAGCTAGGTATGAAATTGAGACAGAAGTGCAGAAAAATGATCAACTCACACAACGTAGCTATGAAATAGCTGCAAAACTTCTAAAATCCCTGGTCAAGGCTTTAATATACTCTGTTCTTCTGTACAGATAAAATTAATGTATAGTTCTAGCACAGCTGGGATCAGAAGTAGCATTACCAACATGATTCTAACTCTTTAGTGTAATATTTTTTTCAATTGAATTGTAGACTGAGACCCCACTGCATTTATAAAACAAGTTCCTGAAAGTGGTGATGAAGCATGCAGTTGTGTCTGCAGAACCCTGAATTATATAGTAAATGAACACATTTAGATCTGAAAGTAACAACTGACTGCCTTTTACAGGGACTATTTGACTGCTACCTTCTTCAGTGTTTGCTTTGCAAAGACATGCAAAACATGACCTAAAGATTCAAGGAGGAAATTAAATTAATAACATTCTTAAATGGTTTCTGATTTTTATTTCTCAAACAAAAAATCAAGTTGCTTGTTCTTTGAACTTCCATCAATTGTCAATGTTTTACTAAGAGTTTTCCAGGACAGTCAAAAAGGAAACCAGACCAGAACAATGGGTAATGTAAGCATTTATCTCCACTACCGTGCATGCTGATAAGGAACACCAAGTAACTGTTCTCTCTCATCTTTTTAATTTTCTGTTTATTACCTCCTGAAGTAATTTGCTCCATTTAACACAGAAAATTAGATATTTTGATCTCTAAATTTCCTCTTGTTCTCATCTTATTATGCCATCTGCTTATTCTTTGTCATGTATAGAAGAACCAAATGAATTTTTAATTGGTAACAATTTTCATTTAGATATTTTACACCTTTATATCCAATTTTTTTCCAACAGAGGTGGCAATGGAAATTTCCTTACACAAAAAGCCGTAAAACTGCTTCCAGCAAAGATCATCTCTTAAGTTCAAAAGATTTTTCATGAGTGAACAGACACAGTATTTGGAATCAGAATTGAGTTGTCTTCATTTTTTAATAAGTTTTGACATCTAATATGGCCCTAGTCCTTAACTTTTAGATTTGCAATATCAGATATCGTGAATGGACTTGGCTCTGAGAAAGTGGACGTGCAGCACAACCCGGACAGAGGCCTCTGCAATGTCACTCAGGCAGTGGTTATACTGAAATTCCACTAGTGAAGCATAAGAAAACGTCTCTGCATATCCTGGAGGGGCTTTCTGCTTTCAGGTGTGCTCAGACCGTACTTGCTTGACAGCCTCAAGCTTGGTTTAAAATATACCTGAGTGCCTGCTGACTTTTGGTTACAGAAGCCCAGGAGAAACTTAACATGTCCATCTTCAGGATGTGTGTCTAAAGCATGTCATCTTGATGGGAGGGGCAAATTTCAGTCTTCTTTAAATAACCTTAAATTCACTATTTTAACTCAGATATTCAATAATCAGATTTTTTTGTTGTTTTAATCTATGTCAAAGAAGTAAAAAATGCAGCTGTATCTCAAATCTTTCTTCCTCCTAAATGTATAGTTGACGTTATTTCTGAAACTTGAATAATTACTGTTGCTATGTAAACTATTACTAAAACCCAATTGATTTCATAGGAGTCTTGTGTCTGTTTTGAAGAAAACATGGTGTGACAAAGGGCTCCTCTTTGCTGCTGAGTGCCTCTGTTTCTGACTTAACCCAGTCCAGTGCATAAAAGACATGAGAGATGGTGTTTGGGCATGCAAAGTTAATTTAACAGAATCGGTGCTGGGATTTCTGAACAACAATTTTTTTTAAAAAGGTGTGAGGGCCGTCTAAATGAACCTGAAAATGATGTCTAAATCAAAACCACTCTGAGAATATAAAACTGTATAACACAGCAGTATCTGAGTGGTATTTGCCAAGGAGTGGAACAAAATTATTAACAACGTCTCAAAATTTTTTTCCTGTGTACATCTGAACTAATTCTAATTATGTAAAGACTAAGCAGAGCTGCCAGCATAGTATGCATTGGGAGCATTTTATACTTTCAGATCTCATATATTAGAGACACAAACAGCAGCTTTTCATGCTGCATGGCTCTGCTCCACAGCAAAAGATAATAATAAGTTTGCGGATCCAAAGGCAGAAATTCTCAGGACATCTTTTCATCCAACAGAGTTGGAAGCTGTCTTTCTCTTTTTCATGACTGCTAAAGAAGGTTAAACAGTCCTTCATTAAGGTCATGAAGGAATGTCATCATCTATGTGGACTAAGTTGTTCTGAGGTCCAACTTTTAAAACAGCTGTGACCAAGGTATAGGCCATGGGACACTTCTCCACTGAAATGAAACCCAAATAAGGGTTTCATTAGAAAACCATAAACTCAGCATAGGCAAACCCAACCAATGTAACAAAGCAGCAGAACATTTAAAACAAACGTATAAGGTTCTTGAGGGGATACAGATTTGGTTTGCAATAAAATTCTAACACTGGACAAATATTAATTGGGAATTCTTTCTAGTTTTGAGAGTCACCTTAAAACACACAAACAGTGTTTCAGGAATACATTTTTGCAAATAAAGGATGAAGGACATCAGGATAGGCATGGAAAAATGGTGATGCCCTAAGTCAGCTTCTACTTTTGGCAATGTTGATATACACAATTGCTAAATTTGCTTGGAACTCCTAGTCTTGCTCACGCTGACTTCATTTCACTCCACGATGAAAAAAAGAGAACACACAAAACACCCCACCCCCTTAGGCACCTCCTTCCCTTTTGTCAGAGATATATCTAAAATAATAAACTGAGGGTTGCAGTACAGTTTCAAGCAGTCTCCCACTTTGTTGACTCATTAATTGTTAGTCTTCTGCCTGGCACAAAACTCGTGCTAAGACTTTCCCAGACATACTGGCGTTTGCTTCAGGGCATAGCGCAGGTCACATACTGTTTGCAACATACAGTGTAGGTGAAGGTGAGAGAAAAATCTTCACCTGTAAAGATGTGGGCAATGCCATCTTATTTTGAGTGAGAGAATATCCCTTCCTCTGTTTTATTTACCCAACCACTGACATCCTCGCATGCAGATCTGACCTTGCAGTGCTCTCACCACAGACTGGTAAACTTGGAATTAGATGTCTTCTGTTACTGTGGTGCATTCTTAAGCCAAGAAGTCCTGTCGAGAAGCTGTAAGAGTGAAACAGAGAGTCCTCAAAGAAATTACCTTAGGCTTGCCACTTTCCATACCTCAAATGCGAGACTTAGCAATGGTGCAAAGGAAAGGCTAAGCAGAGAGAACCCGAAGGAACCAGCCCCACCTTTTCTTTGGCTACAGAATGAGCAATTGTTGAACCAAAGTAAACAGATTGTGCTTGTCCCATCTTGCTGTAATACAGATTGTACTATGCAAATTATCTTTAGGCCCACACATGGATACACTAATAAGAACACAGAACTATCATCTAGGACAATCTAATTGACTGTTACTGAATTATCCTAAAAATTTCACAACTTTTAACGAGTTTCTCAGCTGGGAAGTGATCTCAGAATATAAATTGATATCTGATGATCTGATGTTACTTTTACCCATGTTTACTATTCCACTTCCAAATTTGCTTTTGAAGAGATTTGCCTTTTAAAGGTTACATGAGAAAGGGTAGAAACTTAGGGCTTTCTTCATTGTATGAGTCTGGATATTTTATCTTGCTAACTAATACTGTAGTTGTGAATTCCTTGTAATATTCTAGTTTTCAAAAATTAGTTTTCTAACACTACTGTAGACTAATTGAGGCATTTTTACCTTTCCCTGTAAATTCACTCACACTCTTAACAGTTCTCTGAGGACTTGTTGGGGCACATTTATCTATCATTAACTCTGACTATGAGTTTTGTCACCCACTGTCCATGCATCCCTGGAGCATGGATTTGGGTGCACAGAAGGGAGCAGGTGCAGCTTTGCAGGGAGTGGTAAGGTGGGTGGAAAGTCTTGCCTACATGACATGTCGGAAATGATGTAATTTTGGGTGTGTGAAATTTGCTAAATAGGTTTACTCCAGCATTAACTTAGTACTTAGGTGCCCAAACTGCAATTTAGACACCTTGATTCAGGAGAGTTTTAAAAAAAATCCCCCACCTATTCTGTTTAGATGCCTCAGATGGCAAAGGTTCCATTTTGGATCTCATGCTAAATTCCTAACTTTCATACTGAAGGGAGGGCACAGAGGAAGTGTATCCCAATGCTGTGCAGCAACTCAGAGAGATAACTGAGAGGTAACTCTGAACACCTTATGCCGAAGTCAAAAACTAGGACACACAAATTAGAAATGGCTGAATTTCCTTTCTCATTCGTGGTCACAGCCTTCTTCTCCGGCACCCATTCTCTGGCAGGAGTTTGAGACACTTTTCTTGCACATTTGGTTTAAATATTCCTTCTCTTTTTTTTTTTTATTCCAGTGCATGAATGAACTTTCTCTAATTTCTACAGATATTTCTACATCTGGAGCACAAGGAACTAAATGCCTACTTTTTGCTGTTGGTTTAGTGGGAAAAACCATTTATCCCATCATCAGGTGATCATCATAAAATAAATACCCTTTTGTGAGGGGAAAAAAAATCAGTAACTACATGCAGAAATCAAAATACACGGGACCCAAATGAAAACATAGTTCTGGACCACTCTGCAGTTAAAATAGATGATGGAAAGATAATTATGTGGGAGAGAAATGTTTCTTTATGGGATTAGATTTGATGGACTAAGTTCTATAACCTAAAATTAGGACATGGTTACAGCTGGAGGAAAAAGAAGAAAAAAATTATATTAAAGATAAAATTATTGTTTGGAGAGTATTTAAAAGGTACTGCATTTCTGCAGGAAGATTACTTTTTCATAGTACAAATCCAGTCAGTGGATCTGTAACATAAATAGAGATCTGTCACAGAGGAAACTGTCACAGAGGGATTCTGGATTCATGAAAAAGGAAGACTATTCCTGGATATAATGATGAAAAAAAGTGGGAGAAGTGCTCCAAATTTATAGCCAGGAAACTATAGCAACATGTGTTGGGTTGTTTTGAGGAGCCTTTAGGTCAGATAGCACGTTCAGAGGAAAGAAAGAAGGGAAATTATCTCTTCTGTGCTGCAGACACTATTCTGAGTTCTGGGCAGTACAAACGAAAAGTGACTAGACTTTAGTGACAAGCGTGTCTTTCTGTGTTTAACTGCAGTGACATTTTTGCTATTATTTGACACTGCAAACTAATACACATATTTTGTCCCCCCACACGTGCACAACATATGTGTATATACACATCTAACGAGGTATATATTCACACATATGTATACATGCATGCATATATGTAACACATATACATAACATGGTTTCTCTCCAGTACATTTTCTTTTAATAATTTAGAAGCATTTCCTGCCATA
>JAYRBT010000082.1:11962800-12020659 GCA_036023395.1 Myiotriccus ornatus | reverse complement strand
ATATGTAACACATATACATAACATGGTTTCTCTCCAGTACATTTTCTTTTAATAATTTAGAAGCATTTCCTGCCATATATATTCTTCTCCTAAACATGTAGCGTCATTTTTGATTTCTTAAATCCATGTAGAAAGAATTGTATTTTTTTTCAACTTATGTTTTGGTTCATTTCTTGTCAGTAGGCCAGTGAGATTTGTTCTGTTCCCCATTTGCTTAATCACTACTTACTTTATACAATTGCTCATACTTCAACTATTTATTGCAGCAACAGTAATTAATCGATTCAGAAAGTTCAACTGCTCAACTAGCGGGATTCTTGATGAGCAGGGACAGATTTTGGCCTTAAGATAAACTGAAAACCTGAGGTAGCTATGCCCAGCATGGGAAAGTAAGATACACTGAAACAGTGGGCAGTGCCTGTGGAGCTAAGGGTATCTAACTACGTATAATCTGTCTGTGCGAGGAAATCTCTTACATTGGATACATGGAGATTTCGATGCAAAAAAGTGAAAGAAAGGATGAGGAAATTTTGAAATTGGCTTTACAAGTGCACAGGTATAAGAGAAAGACCTAAGAAAAGAAGTATTCACTCTGTATGACTAAGATGTTACAGATATGGGACATGTCGCACTCTCTAGTGACACCAATTCCTCTCTGTAAAGAGAAGACTAGGAAATCATAACCCTGGACTAGACAGCCATGGTGAAGATAGCTAAAACTAGTCAAGAAGAAAACTGTTCTTAGTCCTTCTCTTTAAAAAACAGAGAGTCTCTTCAATTCATAACATCAATAATCTGAGAATATAATTTCAGACCAAAAATACTAGGAATTTTCATATAATTTCAATTGTTCTTCCCAAGAGATGAGAAAAATAAAGTCATTTTGGGAATCATTTTCCAAGAGTACAACATTACTGAAAAGATCATGAGGATGTGTGCATCAAATATTCCAGGCTGGAAGGTCAACAGGTGTCTTTGACAGTGTCAATATTTCCATTATCAATCCTTCTCCATTTGTCAGGACCAGTTGAATAAGTCACAGGAATACACTTTTGGTAAAGAATACAGAAATATTCTCAGGAATTTTTACCCTGTTACAGTTTTTTGAAATAGTTTGGTTTAATTTAAGCTAGAAGGTTTTTTATGCTGAAGAAGATATTCTTCAGTAACCATAAATAAAATATTAAAATAAATTAATAAAATATTCTCTAGAGTACCAGAGTTTGAGCCAACTTCTCTTGGTCAAGTCTATATATATATATAGCATGGTCTCATATTATATACAACAACAACAACAAAACCACCACCAGCAACGACAACAAAAACAACAACCACAACAATAATAATGATAATAACAACCACTAAAAATCCCACAACCAAACAAAAAAAAATCGCACCTTTTTTTGGTTAAAGTGTTATGCTACGAAAATACAAACCCTGTCAAAAATAAACTACTTACCTAAGACAGGTTCATTTGGGGGGCGAAGTGGGGAGGAAGTAAAATACACATCTGTGACTGCTAAGGAAAAATTAGACTTTTAGCTAGCTTAGTTAACAAGTATTTAAATATAATGAATATTTTTTCAGAAAAAGATTTGTTTCACAACAGGCAAGAACTTCCCCCACTGTTTTGTATCTAGTGGAATGCTAACATTGCTTCTATTCGTACAGTTTATTGTTGGGAGAAACTCTGCATTTTCACGGCAGTAACTGGAAGGTCTTGTTCTTCAGTAAGGACTCCTCAGGACTGTTTGCTTGGCAGTCTCTTGGGCTTTTTAGCTAATGGACCAGTAAGATAAGAATAATCAACTTAAATATTTACACTGGGCATTTCCATTGGTTAGTTCCAATTTACAGTTTTCCAAGGGTCTGGAAAAGACACTGCACTGTGGACTGAAGTGTGTATCTTGAAAGTCTCTCGGTTGCTAATGTTCCCATTCAAATTGTGATACTGAAAACCCTTAAGTACTTAATGACATACCCCAAAAGGCAGACTTTGTATCTCTACTTGCTGCTAATAAAATAGAACTGGCGGAAACAGAAGTGCTGGCAGCTCAGCTTCTCAGTGCAGCACCTCTCTCTCTATTTCTATACTATTTTGTTCCTGTGAAGGTTATTACCCACATTCACTAGATCTCCCTCATAAGCACTTTAAATGAGTTCAGTAGCAGCAGACTTTACATCAAGCACACAGAATTTCAAACTGCTTAGATTTAGACTAAAGAGACTAAAGGTTCCTTATTTATGTAGGATTTCCTTATTAAAGAAGAGATCATATAACAGACACTTTAAGGCAGCTTTCAAATACCCTCTGTGTGAAGAAATAAGCTTGGATAGACATACAGCCAGTGCATGCAATGAACAAAGTGAGTTCTTGGCATCTAGGTCTTTTTGGAAAACATGAGTATTTTCAGCAAACTGTATAAGTTCTGAAATATCTGAGGTTTTTAACATTTGTACTGCTACATACAGGACATTTTCTCAAGGTAAAAGCTTTCAGTAAGGAAAGGAATTCAATTATCAGATAAATAGGAACTGGACACACATTACCAGATGGTGCGTTAACGTCAATTTGTTGTTAAATGTCTATGAACAATTTAACCTGGGCACATAACCTATCCCCACTCAGAAGCAGTCTGTATACAACTCTGCAGTGGAATAATTATGTCTTTTCTCAGGATGCTGTTTAATACTTTCATTCATTCTGACAGCAGGAGGGGGCTAAGAGTGCTCAGCAATTCCTGAATTATTTTTCTGTAATTCTCATTGCCAGTTTTGTAAAATTTGGCAGAGGATGAAGTAAATGAGGGGTATTGCTTCAGCAGAGATAGCTATCTCAGTAATTACCCCAGAAATGGTGTTTGCTTCCATTAAACTCAAAACCTTCTGTGGATTCATTAATAATTTTGCCACCCTAGAAATGAGCAATTTCAAAGCTAGTATCTGTCAGCTATTTCCTCATGTTATATTTTTGTCCTCTGAGAAATTAAATTTGCTCTTGTATGCAGCATCCCTCCTCTCATTGCCTTACAACATGCAATATATGGTTCAATTCGAGTGTAAATTTGTCTGTATTCTTTTGAAAGCTGCTTCATACCCATTCCCCCTAAATTATACCAAACAATACAGTATGTCAGTTCCAGATTATGCCTTCAAACAAGAGCCAAATTGGCCCATCAGAGCAACATTTTAAGCATTTATAGTATTCTGACTGAATTTTGACTTGAATATCCAAACTAGTAGTGGCTGAGATTGCACTTTGAGAAGGAGATGTTGGTTAGACTTTTGTGTGCCAGTGTGTCCTTCGGTAAGGTGTCACTGATGTTACTCTTCAGAGTTTTAGTCTGTACTACAAAGGTTTGAATTTTGGTTCTTATTTCATTACAGGTTTCTTAGTCCTCTTTCTGGGGATCATTTATTATTCAAGTTGTTTCCCTCTACTCCCTTAAAACATATTCTTAGAATTGCTCTGTTTTAGTATTTAGTTTTTTGTTGTCCTCAGCAGAATGAAGTTGAGTAAAGGTAGTGAAACCTCCTCTTTATTATCATTTCCACAGAACTTTTGACTTATCAGATTGCCTGATTAAATCTTATGATTTAGATGCTCAGATCTGACAGTGATAAGGGTCATTAAGGAATTCAGAGAGAATGGCAGTATCTAAGCAATAATAACACCAGAAAAATATATTTTAATTTTAAAAGACAAGTAAAAAATCAGTAAGTCCCTGGTACAAGCTTGATGATTGTTAATATGAAGTGACTGAGAAACCAAACATTGGACACCTGATTCATTACTTTTGAAGACTTGCTCAGTCAGTGAAAATGATTACTTTTGTTCATAAAGAAAGAGGAAAATGTCATGCAAAATAAGGAACAAAGTTTACTTTTAAGTGGCACCTCTCCATAAGACTTCTGCAAGAGAAAATTCTTCAGTCTGAAATAAATTTCTATGTCTGTTGGACATCATACACTGCATACACCCGGAAAGGCTGCTTACCAGGCTTCTGACAAAGAATAAGGCCAGACTTGAGCAGAGATAAAGACAAAATGATATTATACTTTTTTAAAATTCAAAATGTAAATCATTTTATTTCAGCAAAGTATATACAGATGATAATGAAATCATGCAGTGACCTGAATTTACCTATTGATGTCTAATACTATGTAGAATTCTAAAGTAGGAAGCCTGACTATATTCAGAAAATCTAAGCAACCATCCAATGAACCAAATACTTTGTTTTCAGGGTCAAAACTTTGTCTGCCATATTGTCCATGAATGCAGTGTTGTCTTTGCTCAAATCACTGTGGGAGATTCCTTTTCCATGTCAGAAGCTGTGATGCAGAACAGATGCTGAGACATAATATATCTACCCATAAATCCTTCAACTAAGAGCTGTGACCAGCTATACTCTCTATGCAGGAGTCTGTGCTCATATACAGTTTCCTTACTCAATGCCAAATCTGTGCCCCATTTCTATACCCTGGTGACTGAGAGGTGGAATGGAAATCTGAACTACTCAGTTCCAAAGGAGTTATATAGTGCCCCTTAAAACCCTCTCCATAGCTCAATTCTATCCTTAAATAGTGAAATCAGGATAATTCAGCTTCTTCCTGGAGATATGTATAGTTATGCAAGAAATGCAATTGTATGAAGTTTGTCCCTGTTTGAATACAAAACTATACAAATTAGATCTATTCCCAAAGCTCAAATTCCAGTACTAAAATAAATGAGCTGGAACAGGATCCAGTGTATTAACATTAACATGAGAACACCAGGCATTCTGTGTTGTATCCATATTCCCAGAGGTGCAGTTTGTACTCTTGGCTCAACTGACGGCTAAATAAAGTTCCTCCTCCCCATTTGTTTCAACTAGCTCAGAAATAAGAAAAAATGGTTTAAGTATTTAAGGATGAACTTATATTACAAAGCTGGTTAGTGCTGACACTTGTCTTAGATTGTGATCTTGGTGTGAAGGACTGTAATAGAAAAGGGGATCAAGATTGATGCACAATTAAGTGGATGGCTGATGACAGGTTCACTTGCATCAGAATAGTATTGGCATTCATATACGTGTGAGTCTCTGAAGCCTGATCTCATGGTTGCCTTGAAAAAAAAATCTTAATATAAAGTTATGCTCCAAATTACTATTAGTATGTGGTTTCTGCAATGGGCTCAGGTGAAAATGGTATTAAAAATCCACTTGGTTTAAGCAGTAAACTAATGCTGCTCAGCTTTAATGTTGGTGACAATTTAAATGAATAATCCATTGTGAGAGAGATGAGAAAATAAACAGGAAACTGCTAAAACTCTGTGAGATCCCATTTGAAAAAGCTATAAAAGTAATTCTGAGTACATTTTCATTCAAAACAAAAGCAAATGTAATTTTTTTCCAGGAATTCAGGACCAGTCTTACAGGTATCTGCTAAATATCCACTAAGTATTGAGGTTTTTACTAGCAATACTTCATCTCTTGCACACATCCACAGAATTAATTTGCTGTAATCATCCAGCCTTGTTCGAAGAAAAAAGGTCAGGGGTAAAAAAAAAAAGAAAATTTCATCTCCCTCAGTCTTTACCTTGGCCTCATTTTATTCTAAATCTTTCACAGAAGAGACTGTTTTCAAACTGTCTTGAAATATCTATGGCCATATTTTTCAAATGCTAAAAGCAGTGCAGTGCTAACATAAACACGGCTTTATCTAGGACTGCTGAGGACGTATGTGACTTCCTGAGCTTCTATCTGCTCACTCACCAACTGTTAAGTAACATGGCACTTTTGAAATAAAAATTAGCAGCATTTAAATTGACTCCTTTAAAATAAGAATACTAAGACATAAATATATTTGAGATTTTTGTCCAATATCTGATTTTTATCTGCGTCAAAAGCAATCCTTGTTGTATAGGAAAATTAGATTAAAAAGAAAATGATCTCAGAGTAAGAAAATGCCCAGAATGAGCTGAAATATCTGTTGCTGGGCTAAATGACCATCACTGAAAGACACAGAACTCTACAAAATCCTGTGTAAGCATTAAAAGTGGAGAGGAAATATTTAAAATAGTGAGAGATGTCATAGCTGGGGAGAATAGAAAAAAAATTAAGAAAAGGATATATGGAACAAAATACCAGTAAGAACTTTCTGCTCATCCTGTCTGTGCAAGTGTTTGATTTTGCTATTTTTTCAATGAATATTTCATTAAGGTAAAGGACTACAGTATATTTGGGTTAAGCTGCTGCATTTACCATCCAGTATTTTGTGGCAATTCCTACACAGGGGTACAGAAGATAGGAAGCATAGTCAGATAACTGCACGTGAAAAATTTCAAATCAAATATGAGTGTACGTATCTATTTCTGACAGGAGTCCAAATCGCCACTTGCCTCTGTATCATTAACATTCTGCAAAGACTTTCATGCTGGTCAGCTCTGCAGTTGGACTATTCAGATGTGTATTAGCCTTCTCCTACATAGGTGGCTGAAGTTTAGACAGATCTGTACACAGACTTTAGAGGGAAATTATTATGAAAACAGTTTAAAGACTAAGGTGGCACATTACTACAGTGGAATAATAAGCATAAATACAATGAGGCAAGGCTCATGGTCTCTAGGATGGTGTGCATACAACAATAAATCATTCTTTAAACAACAGTAAACAAGCATAAGTACCACGTGATGAGCTGCTGCTATTTGTGAAGACATATGTTGCATGCAGTTTTACCTGTTTGCACTCCGTATCTTGCTTGTCACGAACCATTGTGAGACAGAGCCAAGTAAAACCAGCTGTGACTGTTTTAAAATTCAACATATGGGGATAAGTTTGGGAATATCTAAAATGGAAATTATAGTCTTACCTTTGCAAAGAAGTTAATCTGGAAGCTGACATCAGCTTCTTTGCTGATTTACATGTCAAATTCCCAGGTAGCCTCCCTGCACAGGAAAAAATCCTGTTTCTCTTTGAAGGTCCCTGAAGAATTCATACCTTCTGTTTTCAAGTGTTTCTGATGATTTCATATTAGGATGGAGAGAGATATTATATGACAAATTATGTCTAAAACATGAATGTAAGATATGTTTTTGGATGCATAGGAGTACATATGCCACAAAGTAAAATGCCCCTAATAAACCTTTTGGATGAGTAAACTAAATAAGTATAGAAACTCAGTAATATAGCCAAGCACATGACAGATGAATTTGTTATTAGTTACTCTGAAAGCTATGAATCATGTTTCTATTTGAGGCATGTTTCACTTTATCATTTTTGCTTAGCATATTATTTTATGTTTAATAATTTCTTATTTTACTGTTTGGTAAAGGTAGCATTTCACAAATGCACAAGATGAAAAGTTCTCTAGTTAGGGAGTGTGCAGTAAACATCATGCCCTTCTCTTGAAAAGGAGTCCTACTGCAAAGGAAGAGAAAAAAACCACAATTAGAGTGAGATAGCATTAGACCAAGAGACAAATCAGGCAGAGATATTCTGGGGTAAAAGCACTGAAAAGCCATCAGGAAAGAATCTGGGATCTAACACATAAAGAATGCAGCTCAGTGTCTCGATGACAAAAAACCTTTTAGGGAAAAAAAGTCGTGCAAGAGATAGACTTTTATATCTCATAATCAGTAACCTCAGAAAAGGGAGTTTAATAGACTAGCTGAGAGAAATAGATCATTTAGTGCAAATAATAAATTGAGCCTCAGAGAAGCACTGATTGTTAGAATATGACTGACATTGGATCTGGAGACAGATGTCCTCCTGCCCTCCCAGCTGGAAAGGCCGACTGGGTGGAGCTTCTTTAGAAAACTGGCTGCTGCCATTGTACAGCTGAAAGAAGAGCAGACGTGCAGAGGTAAATTTTCAAAGCAGTGTGTTTATTAACTACCCATTGACAAATACAGGCAATTTTTAGTGAACCTCCTGCACATCCCTTTGAAAACCTGCAAGGTTTGTCTGAGGTGATACCTCGCCATTTGTGCCAGAAAAGGTAGCTTCCAAGATAGAGGTGGACCTTTCTTGACAATGGATAAAATGAGTGATCTCAGGAACCCTTTGCCTTTTTAAAAAGCCATGTGAGGTCTCCCATACTACAATTCACATTCAATTTAGTTTTTTTCTCTTCTCACAAGATCAAAGAATGTTTTGTTATGTCATTACCCATGACATGGGTAATGAAAGCTTTGAGAAGCTAGAACTGACAGTTTTCAGCATGGCCTCTAATTCTGTAGCTTTTCAGTATTTTCATTTATATGGGGGCGACACAGGGGAAACGGTTAATACTTCACCTGGCAATCGTTGAACACTCACCATTGTAAGCTGAGAACAAGCATAACCTCACAATTATTATGTCTTACCCACGTATACTTACAATGAATAGATCAGCACTCTTAAGTGTTTCTCATTATAGCCATGGTTTGCTTTGAAAAGTGCTGGAGCATGTATGAGCTAGTTATAAACCAAGTAAGTAGAAGTTTTGGTTCCCATACAAAATCTCTGTGAGGTAAAAGTCACACAAGAAGAAAAGGATAAATTCAAATTTTTAAATAATTCCACTGGCACGTGTTCGAACACATTGCTGTTTGAACATGTCTTGACTGTCTGGAACTTAGTAATATCAGATCATGGCTAAATGTCACTGAACATGGCACAAGGATTGAGATTATTTATTGTTGTTGTTCTATGTTTTTTCCCCCCTTCTTTTTCATTTGTTGCTGGCAGACACTCTAAGGTGTGCAAGCAATTTTACAAGAAAATGAGTTAGCAATGACAACAGTCACCAAGGAATGACTGCTGCTACTGTTAAAATAGTGTAGTGTACTGCACTGTCACACTTGGTGGAAGCAACTCCTTTGCCTCTGTGTACATTCTTCTTGTTCTCAGTGTCAGAGGAGGAAAAAATTATGATTTAGAAATGTTTATAGCATCTACCAGCTTAAATGTGATTCAATCAATTACATTTTGTTTGTGGTTTTGAGGTGTGTGTGTAATATCTGCTGATATATATTCTGAGGTTTGTAGTAGCATAAGTGCTACTAGAATTTTTGCATTTGAAACATTAAATTTTTCTGGGCATATCTCCAGAAAAAAATGGTCTTTGTCTTTCTGTTACATAGAACTGAGCCAACATGAGGCAGCGAGAGATGCACCCAAGAAAAAGAGACTGAATATATCATATAAATACATTAAAAAAAATTCCATTCTGGATGGAAACTGCAATCAATATTGTGTTGTATTGCAAGTAAATATCTGCATTTCTCTTAAAATGACTACAAATTCAGAAATCTTTTTCTTTCATAATGATATCGGAAATCAGTTATCAAAATACTTGATTTGAAAATAAATGGAAATCATTTGGGCATCGGAATGGAAACAAATTGGAAATTTGAGTGCCATGACATTCCACCTTGATTTTAGTATAAAATATTAAATTATTATGTACTGATATTCTACATGAGAAAGCTTTCGTTTTGTCTCAATTTGATATTAATCTGTGTCCTTCACAGCTGTTGTAACATTATGGAAATAAAGTTTCATTCCTTCATGGCTCTGGTTTTACTTCCACAAGTAGCATCAAATTCCCATGATAGAAAAATTTCTTGAATTCTGTGAATGCAACAGTAGGAAATTTGAAACTATTAAGGGAAAAGAAGAGTAACAGGAAACCTATACTGAAGAGATCTTCAAACAGCTGAGTTATACCCATTTTGAAAGCCAAGTTTGATTAACTTTGTTTACTTACAAACAGTTGTTTAAGAGGAAAAAATGACATCCTAATTTTACATGTTTAAAAATTTGGTCTGGAAAAATATCATCTTTCATAAGAAATATTTGAGCAGAGAATCCTAATCTTGAGTTCAAAAGTTTAGGTTGCCTGCAGTAGTATGCAAGTGCACAAAGAATGCCAATTAAATCTTCATTACAAGCCAAACACAACCCGTTTTTTACAAAAGTAGTGTCCTAGGTAGTTTGAAAGTACAGAATAGGAATTTTAGAAACACAAACGCAAAATGGTATTATCAAATTAATTTCTCACTTTGGTTAAGTCCTTCAGTATCACAAGATAGTCCACTTCACATTGTTAGCAATATGAAAGATGCTTTTGAGGGGGTAGGTGCTCTGGTCAGTCTAGGATGTTAAAAAAATATCCTATCATTGTACTGAAGAAAGGGATTGTTTCATTGCAAGTTTATAGCTGAAAAGACATTGATGGTGTTGTTTCTCAAGAAACTTGGAAGATGCTCTTGGGAGACTAGTTTCAGAGCTGCTAAGGAAGCTGGCTGTGTATGATAAATTTGTTTGTCATATACTGTTGCCTTCTGTGATGTGAACACAAGAAATATGAAATGAGAATACTTAATTTCTCATGTTATATTGTTTAAAAATAGTATTATTAGTTTGGGGAATGAACATAACAGGAGAATCTTAATTATCTCTTTCCCATTTTTCATCCCATAAAGCTGCTTCCAACAACCTTTCTTCAGAAGTTTAAGTTTCTTTTACAGAAGCTAAACTGAGAATCATTGAACAGCTCCCAAGTCCATGCTTTTTTAACACCAGTTCCTCTGTGGAAACAGTTTATCTGCATAATTTGACATAGTCTGAATGTCAGTGCAAACATCCCACAAATACCAAGTGACTGTTTAACCAAAAAAGCATAGAATGTATGTTGAAAAATTTATCAACAATCTTTCACTCTCAAGCTTTTTTATAAACAGTTTCCCAGTGAAAGTGGGATGGTCCCTTAGATTGAAAAATGATTAATTATACACACTGTGTGACAGAAATGTTTATCGTTATAAAAGAAAAACATTTACAAAGCGATTTCAGCAGTTTATAGTAAGAAAAGATAATTAATAGTTTGTTGCTATTCTATGATTTTTCAGTGAGATAATACATAGCTGGTGGCTTGGGCAATAGTTTCTATTTCTCAGCTCACCAAACACAAGAAACCTCCACTGAGTGGTTTATCTTAAAAGCAGACATCTCTCTGTTTTTCATTATTCACATGGTAAAGAAGAAAGATCTTTGCGGTCCATAGGAGAGTCTTAATGTAGCATATAGTCTTTAACAGTAGATGAAGCAGAGAGCTTTTACAAAGCTCTTATCTTCCACTTAATGCACATAGAGTTTGTGGAAAACCTCTCATAATCATAAGTGTTGTGAGGAAGGGTTTTGTAGAAAACCACTGTGCTCTGAAAGCCTCAGAGGACAGGACTGTCTTGGAAGGGACAGATCCCAGCAAGTAGTGTGCCCTGTGCTCCTAATATCTTAGCTGACACAGTGTCTCCCAGGCAGCTGTGGGTGAGAAGCAAGGTGTTCTTGCCCCTCTGCTGAGGAGCAAATGCCTGAGTACTCTCTGGTACTACTACATGTCAAAGTAACAGTAAAATTCAAGTCCCTTGTCCTTGCACTCCAGTTATTCACAATTCATATTGATTACTTTTTCAGAAGGAGATCTCTATGAGGACTCTTTCCTCACCAAAACAGGAAGAGGAAAATAGCTTTTAGTGAAAAATAATAATGATTTTGTCAGTATGTGTCTCAGCACTTATCCTTGATCGCACTGTAAGCAGGGCAGAAGTTACAGGTTGCCTCCACTTCTCCTTTTCCCTCTAGAAATGTAATTGTGCAGTGCGATGTGATAATGTGACTATTGACCTTCTGTGAGGAGAGGAATCTTATTTGTACCTCATCTTCACTCTCCTTTCTCCTGACTGTGTCTGAATTTAGTCCCACTATGCTATCAGGTTAAACAAAGGGAGTTGGGTAAAACCCCTTTGAAGACTGGCTTACCTGTTGTAATGGAGAACATAATGAAAGGATCTGCCTACAGGTCCAAGTGCACAACAAAACTGTGAGGGTATGTCCATTGTTAAAACAATGAACAAAAATACTTAGATGTTAGAGAGAGAGCACACAGAAAAATATGAAAAGCATCAGTAGTCTGCTTTAAACTGGATGACTGCAGTGCTGGCAACATTTTGCATGCAGAAAAGGATGGCAAAATGGAGTTCAGAAATGAACATCAAAGAAATGTAGAGGTTCAGAGGTTTTCTGTAGGAGGAAGTATTGAACATTGTAACTTATTAGAAAGGTGACCAGATAAAGGTGACTTATGTAATGAACAATACTGAGAAAATAAATCAGGAGCTCTCATTTAGTCTTTACAAAAAAGACATTTGACATAAAAGAACAAGGGGCATTTAATGAAAGACACCAGACCTAACACTTATTAAAGAAAATGCCTTTTCTTTATTACCTTGTAAAAACCATTGTAACATAATGTTACTGAGGTCAAGGGCTTAGCAGGATTCCAAGGTGAAGTAGATTTCATATGGGAGCATTCACGATAATGCAGTAAGACTTATTTTTCAAGGATGGTAACCCTTCCACTCCTCATGACTTAAATAAAGCCTTTGGAAAAAATTTTCACTTTGTGATGACAATTATTTCATTGAAATATCTCCTACAGTTTCTCCCGAAGGACTCTGTGTGTCTCATTATGGCCTGAAATGGGGTAGCACTCTCCTGTTTCTGTGGAAAAATTTGCAGTGGAATTTGCTATTCACTGAGCGATCAGGCCATTGTGTCTTACGAAGTTATCACCTCTCAGATGGGAGTTACTGTCCTTCATGTTTCATTCAGTAACTAAACTTTGTTTGCTCCTAGTCCAGCACAAAATGAGGTTTGAGAAAAACAATTTTCATTTTATACTTCATCAAATCTAGGGAGAGTGCCAGTCTTCCTTGCAGGTTACCTCACTCAGATGAGTATCAACAACTTTTCCACACTGATTCAGATGTTCAAAGCTCTTTGACCTGCCTCTTCTCCTTTCAAAACCACTTTTTTTTCCACATTGGTTTATCAGTTTAAAAGTACAAAATCCTAACTCTGAATAATTCTGAGATAAATAATCAAATGCAGACTTGTAAATAATATATATATATTCTCAGAGATAGGTATATATGTGCAACTGTATATTCATACATATATATGAATATTATGTATGCATGGATATATATATACATATATATTTACCTCTCCTCTAATTGCTTGCCTGTCATTAATCAATATAATGAATTTATATTATATTTCAACATCATCAATATCAAAAGTCACCTTATGATGCACTGACTTTTTAAGTAACTCCTCTGAACAAAAGGCTGTAGCCACCAAGTGCAGTTTTACAAACACAGAGTGTGCAACCTGAATTCAGTGATCTTTTAAAAAAATAAGTCTGTCCCAGAGGAAGAAATTATTTCTCTTCAAAATCATCACTGTCAAGAAACAAATGCTGTGAGGTGACAGTACATAGCTTATTTGTTATGTGGTTTATTTTGAATGCCTGTCTTAATTTTTCTGTTTCTCTAAGGCAAGTCAGTACATGCCAGCTGAGATAGGAAAAACAGGCTTTTTGGAGTAACAGTATAAAAATAAACCTCTTTTTTCCCCCATTTTTTTAAGCTACACACAATTGCCTACAGAATCTGTACAACCTAAAATACTCAAAAAAAAAAAAAAAAACACACTTATGGAGTCATAAATACATGGAAGGAGAGTCCTTGTTTTGAGTTCATTTTGAGTTCAAGTCCTTATTTCCCAGGTGGATGAAATTCAATGAGACCTAAAAAAAAAAAGGGGGCTGCTATTAAAACAAGCAAACCTCAAGAAGCAAAACAGTTTAACATTTAATATCTCTTTCCATAGCAAAAACACATGCCAAGGGTGCCTATGTCTCCCTTCTAACAATGCAGTGAGGTTTCGAAGGATGTTTACTGTTCCCGGGAATAGAGAGGAAGAAAAGATGTTGTGTTTTCTCTCTGCTCAGAGAGAGTGCAGTAATGACAATTTTGTTATCTGGGAAGGAAATTGTGAGCAGGAAAGCCTACAGATATAGGCAAGTACAGCACTAAGCCCCTTTCTGGAAGCCGGAGAGAGGACACTGGACAGGGCGAGTGAGCGGTGAAACAGTCCCAGGGGACTGTTTGTGGAGAAGAAGCTGTGACCCCTGGCAGGGCTGTAGGACCTGCAGGCATCTGGGAGGCCAAGGATCAGGGAAGTGGAGGAGCGTGGGTGCCTGAGGATCAGGGAGGCAGAAGAGCAGGGGTGCCTGAGGAGCAGGAGGCTGGAGGTGTGATTACATGGTAGAAGGCTGGTACCCCAGTGTTCTCTGCCTTCTCTGCCAACAGAAGGCCAGCAAGGGCTGGGAACAGACCGCAGGGACCCAGCTTGTTGCCTTTCAACTCCACATATTTAAACCCAACTTGTTTGGGGGCGATGCTTGGTGCAGACTGTGGGGTCTGCTTCCCCCACCTCCTGCCCAGGCAGTGAGGCTGTCCCTGCACAGGCTGGGCTGGGAGGCCTTACTGCCCCTGCCCTGTGTGTCCCCCAGGAGACAGTTCCTGCTGCTGTGGAATACCTTGAGTCCTTTCAGGCCAGGGGCAGGCAAGTGTCAGGGCTGCCCCCATGCCCTGCTCCAGCTGTGTCCCCAACTCACTTGCCTGGCAGGAGACTGTGGCTTTGGCTCTTCTCCTCACACAGCCACTCTCCCCTGCTCAGGCAGATCCTCATACATCAGATATGGTCTGGGCTGTTGATATTTTAGTTTTAACTTTTTTTTTTTTTTTTTTAAATTTAAGAAACCCCAAACAAACTTTCTCAATGCATTCTGTTCAATCTTTCTATTTCCTATTATAAAATATGACTTTGTGAATTGGTATGTGCTATTTTTAAAAAATCACCATTCTATAGTTTCTCTGTATCTGCATACTCCATTTATTCTCAAACTGAAAAAAGAAAAATTGTGCCAAGTTCTCTTCTCACCTCTCATTTGTGTTTTATCAATTTCAAGAGAATAACTGAGTGGTCATGTGATTTGCTTCCTTAAATTTACATGTGTGTAGGCAGTGCACCCTGCCAGACACCCAACAGCATTACCTCCTACTTCAACCACCCTAAAGCCTGATTTTTAATGGCCAGGGACTATTTCAAAAGCTTTCCAAAATTATTTTTGAGCATGTGCAGTCCATCTAGAAGGGTGGATTTTCATAAGGCTCTGAACTCCAATTCAGTGCTGAATTTAATAATTTGTACACATAGAATGACCATGTGTTAGGGATGTCAGAAGATCAAAATCAGAGACAACTGTGATTACCCTCAGCCCCAATAGGTTGGGTGATTGTGGAGTCGTGCTGGATGCTTCTGAAGCAAAACAAAAGATGAACAGCACAACAGATTTGAACTATTGAAATTCCTGATCTTGCTTTCCATTAAATTCATGGTGTAATAGCTAGACAATATAGGAGAAAAAAGATTGTGACCTAGGGAAAGGAAAAAAAAACCAAAACCAAGCATTGACACTATCCTGGCTGGTTTATCAGCATATGAGTCAATAAGGACTGAGGATATTATCAGGTGATTTATTTTCTCAAGAACTTCAGTGTTTCCCAGATTCAGTAATGTGAATATTACAGTGTTAGAGCTTATTTTGGGCTTTTCTGATGCCCAGTGTTGAATGGTGATGATGAAAAAGGATGCATACAAATTTACAGGTGTTCAGACCCTTTGATGTTTCCGAAAATATTTTGTTACTGCATTTTTTATATTTCTTTTTTTATTTTAGTACTAGTATTTTTCACTGGTTTGTGACCCAGAACTTAAAGGTTTACAATCTTCTCCCTTTGCTCTTTTCTTTTAAGGATTCTGAACTTTTTTTTTTCCAGACAAAGGCCACATCAGTAGAATGCATGATGATACAGTGTGAGCTAAGTTTATCATGACAAAAGATGCATCAGTTTGATGTATTAACCCAACACTGTCTTGGAGGCAGTGAATAATTAGTTTAACCTGGCAATGAATAATATAAAGTTAACAACAGAAATGGTTGCTGTTATCATCTTATGTTTCTGTAATGCAGTAAGGACACCAGGTTATCATGATTATACCAGCAGGAGAGTTTGTAGAATGAGCTCATATGTAAATAGTTGCTCAAAAACACTGTGAACATTTATGAGGCTCATTATTTATCATTAATTATTTAACTGCACGTTCCCATGTGGGCAGTGAACTCCTGCTGATTTACTACTTATCAGGAATAAATTGCCACTTATATCTTGGGGTTTTCATGCTTTTCCTTTTGTCATCATAAATAAACTAAACTAATAAGACTGTTTCCTTTTGCATATTAAACTGACTGCTGGAAAGAGGGTTTTTGGGTAGAGACCTAATATGAGACAAAATATAGGATAAGTGAAAAATTGTGTATTTTTATGAAGGCTCAGATTGTTTGCAAAAGATCTGAGAACTCAGCAAGGGATCAGTATTTGCTTACATTTACAGTGTATTTGTACAGGACCAGATTTTTGAAACTGCTCAGCAGCCACAATTAAAGCCAGATTTTTTTCTGAGGAGCAGTTTCAAATTTTCCGACTAACTGAAGTTATTTTAGTATCTAAATGAGGACCAATAGCTAAATCCCCGTTTTGGCACCACTGTGATTCTCAAAACTGCAGCTCAGCTGCTGTCAAACTCTTAAGGTGCCTCTGTTGCTGCCAGCAAGTCACTAAAGATGCTTGTATTTCTACTGGGGACCACATATAGAGGTAAATCTTGATATGCTGAGATAGCTTTCAGCCCTTCTTCATGCTGCAGCCGCAGAAGGATTCAAAACCCACAGTCTTCAGCACACCTTTGGCAGGTTTCCTGAGTAGGCAGGCATAACCTCAGGGATGACAGTACTCCACAGTAGCACGCCCCAGACACCTGGCACCCAGAGTTACGCAGATTATCTGCTCATTTCACACACGCATACTGCATGTGTGTGCATAGAAATTTGGGTTATCCCAAAGCCCAGAAGCTGGTATACCCTGCAGCCAAGAAGACAGGTCTGATGTGCTTAACTTGGTCCAGCTCAGGGCTGAGCCCTGTCAGGACTTGCATCCCACCCTGTGAGCACATCCGTGTTGTGGTAGGAGTGCTGCTGTGATGGTTAACATATCTATAAAACTGCCTGCAAACCTCAGCTAAGCCAGAAGGGTGTTTAAACAACTAAAACCCACCTAAATCTCTGACTCTTTTCAGACGAGCTCCTCTAATACAACTACAACACCCTGTGATGGGCTCTTTGATAGATGAAGTAGGTAGATTTTATGAAAAGCCTCAATTTTGTTTCTGTAGAACACAAGGGCCTTTTTTTAATTCAAGCAAACATCGTGTTTGAAAACATGGTATCATCTGTGGTTATTTTCTTTTATATATATATATGAAAAATGTGTATGCACACCATATACACAGTATACATATATTTTTACATGTACATACATTGTATATTTTTAATTTATTTATACATACACAGATAGATACAAACACACACACACACACACACACACAGTTCTATGACACTCTGGTCCCTCAGGTGTTTTCAGGCATGGCTGGAATACATTTTGTATTCTATTCCAGATTTTCATATAGAACTTTACAATTTCTGTGTCAACTATTTCCTGTTCTGATGTTATGTTCAAAAAAACTTAGGTCACAAACTCAGCTCAAGAAATTTCTCATCCCTTATAGAACTTGAGAAATCAAGGAGTAAAACAGATGTTGCATTTTAATACAGTTTTTGACACGTAAATTATGAAATGTGCTTTTTTAGTTTAATAGATGTGTTAATAACAAATCAAATATTCTTCAGCTGACTCAGTGGCATGTTAGAACACTTAGGAATGAAATGCCAACTCTGCAAAATTTAGCGCCTACTTATTTAGGATAATTTACAGGATACTTGGAAAGTATGTTATTCCAAACTTTTTTTTTTTTTTCATTTGTGGATGGTGTTTTTACATTTAATTTAATTATATACCTGTAGGAGGAAGTGTTAATATTTAGATAATTGCTCAAAGAATGTCGTGCTTTGGACTAATTTGTGTATAAAATTTTATGCTTGTTTGGGCCTTTATCAAATATGTGTACATAATGCCTCATAGTGAACATTGGCAGCATTATCTCAAAAGAAAAATATGTCACCATACTGTATAGGAAGACAAGATTTTTACAAGTAGCCTTTAAAATAGCATTTGTGATATTTCTATTGCTGAGTTTAATCTATTTTCTTGTTGTTGATCAGAAAGTTTTGGGGCCCTGCTTTCTTCTGCTAAATTCAAAAATGCATACACAGCTAAGGGGAAGCACAACCTAATATATGTGACTTTAGCCACTTGCAAATACAGAGGTTTTAGCCCATTCTGTACTCACATGCATGCTGATGTGGGTACCTCTTTCTTATTAACTATGAAGACACACACAGGCCATCCCTGTAGAGTTTCTCCTCCCACCACAGTCAAATGATGTGAAAGGTCTTGCCAGTGGGTTATTTAAATCCTGATATTCTGTTCTGGCTTGTCAAGAATTCAGGGTATAAATCTCTTGGCACTTATCTTTCTACACTGCCCACTAACATTTTCTACTACTTCTGTCTGTCCTCATGACATTTCCTGGAGAGCTTAAACTGAAAGTGCTAATTATTAATTTAGGGCTAGATTCTGGCTCCTACAGCCAGAGGCATGCTGGAGGGAATGCAAAGGGACTCTGAATTGTTATATGCATGTTCCCTACCACAGAGATCCCACACATCCACTCCTTGGCTCATATTAGGAAACCCTCATGATTCTTTTTAATCAAACCTTTCCAAATGGGTTATTAGTTCAGATTACATATTAAAAAAAAAAAAAAAAATCAGACCTTTAAAGTTTGAAAATATTTTGTTTTCAGACTTGTAAGTACATTTGCTCAGTTTGAACAATGGATCGGATTAATCACTGGTGAGGGGTTTTTTTCACATCACAGAGGGGATTTAGCTCTAGCAAAGAAATGTTTCATCATCTTGAACCCCAGTAAGGCTCAGTGTTATTATGTCAGTATAACAGGTTAACTGAGGCGTAAAGGTGAAGTGACTTGCCTAAGGTCATGCAATAGATCAGTGACAGAACTATAAATCATAGAATCACGTACAGAGTCATTTAAATCCCTGAAAAATGCCTTGTTCCATAAGATTTTCTTACTTACTCTTGTCAAGTATAAATAGTTTAGGCTTCCTTTGGCAGCAGAAAGCCCTCTACTCTTTCACTTAATGGATTCCCAAGATAAAGTGTATTCACTAACCTGGCTCTAACAGGAAAACTCTCAGGCCAAATTAAAAGAGACTGTTTTCTTCAAAGCACTCCTTGAATTCCCTGTAACTTCACCATGTATTGACTTACACATTTTTCCAAATCTACTTACTTGTTAGGTAGTCAGTTGTTCTTATTTCCCCTGTCTTCAAGTCTCTTCCTCCAGCAGTGTCCCTTCCTACATCTCTGCTGTATGAATTCATCTTTCCATTGACAATTTCTCCTATAATATTTTCTTATCTTCATTTACAGTCACTCTCAAAGTGTATTATGGTGAATCAGAGGTTCTGGTTATGCATAGCTTAAGAATGATGAGAAAATAACCCCCCAAAACATACAAAAAAGCTCTCTGGTTTTTGCCATCTCCTCCTTTATATCTTTCTCAAGAGCTTTCTCTGAAAATGTGCCTGCTCAAGATTTATTTGAGAAAATGAAGATGAAGAGACAATGAAGAATCTACAGCTGAATACTGTAGATTTTATAAGAGCTAAAATGCCAAATCTTTATACAGTTATATATATTTCACTGTATTCTCTTTTCTCCCTGCCTTATGAAAAAGCCAGGTACCTACATTGAACTCACTGGTGTAGTGGGATTTTTTCTTACTATGAAAGAAAAGTGTATAAATAAGGAGTCAAGGAGGTCAAATAAATATAAAGAAGGTATCAGAGATGCCCACTCCTCTCAGTCCTCCCATTCCCATGCAACACCAAGCTGATGGCTCAGGGGAACCTGAGAATGCCAGGCTCCACCAGAGTAGCTTTAATTAAGAGGTCCGGGTTATACCTCTTCTCTTCGCCAGAATTTGGAGATCATTTTATTTGTTTTGTTTTCTGACTGCTCCGGCAGGAACTTTGAGTGAAATATTCTGGTTTTGTTCTTTGTCAGTACATACTGACATTTCATTTTCACCCCTGCTGTATTATCAGGGACGTATTTGTCTCTCCAGGACTTGTCTGTTGTAATGATTGTATCTTAGACCACTTTGAAAATGAAAGCACTGCAGAATGCTGCCACCTGGAACTTACACTGATAACAACAAAACAAATGGTTTGTATTTAGTGGCATTGACTTGAAGCAATGCAGTCCTCAGTATTTTGAAGCCTACTTCAGAGACTACATCCTTCCTACTGAGATAAAGTCACAGCTAGTGATGGCAGAACTACTCAAACTGTCATTCCTCTGGTACTAATACAAATGGGCATTTTCACAGATAAATCTTATAGGGAATTATTGACTATAGATATTTGCCAAAACAAGTGGATCATAGAATGCATTTCTTCATGCATTGGTAAAAAAAAAAAAAAAAAAAAGGACTCCTATGGAAATATGGAAAAGAGCCAATTATTTTGTTTCTCCATGTGTGATTTATGCATATATCCATGTAAAGAGAGAGAGAATGCTGGCAAAGAACAGGAAGTATTTTTTCAGGTGCTTAGTACATCAGAAATAACAAACTGAGGAAATTACGTTCGTATGCTTGGCACCACCTGCTTAACTATGTTTAAAGTTGTTTATTCTCAAGCAACCAAAGAATGAAGTTTGTATTGCTTCTCTTGATAATATTACAAAGGTGGCCTTCATTCCCTTCTTGCAGCCTGAGACTTACACACTTATTGTCAGTGAAGCCCTAATGGAACTGTAATCCTTTATTCCGTGTGTTTGGTTTGTATCAAATGCTACTAGTTATGGCAGGTGTTAGAAATGTCTATGCTTTCTGAATAGGGTAGCATGAAAATGCCACTTGCAGTGGACAAAAGGAAAAAAACACTCTCTAAGAGTTCTATCCTTGGCTGAAACACAGATTAGATGCCATCATTGACCAGTTTCTCTAGATATGGATACAGTCAATAGCAAACTTTACAAGCCCCATATAAAAAACTGTTGTACAAAATGTACTCCCATTATTTTGAAAAAAAATACAAATTTCCTGAGCTATAGCAACAGAGCCAGCGATTCAGTGCTCAACTAATCCCTTTTTAATGTTTATGATGCCAATTGCCTGGATGTAAGTATTTTTTTATTCTAATGTTTAATGTTTATCCATGTTGTTTAATGACTGAGGAAAGTCCCATTAGAGACAAAAGAACCTGTGGGATCATTTTCGTTTAAAACTTTACTTTCAGAATCATTTGCAAAGCTAGTAGTCTGTGGAGAGGAGTTTTCTGATCTGATATCTTCAATTACACCAGCATTTTAAGAAATACACATTGACCAGATTATACAGGATGTAGAGGATAAAATTACCTATGTTTTTGGAGGCCATAATGAGCCAAAAAAAGATATTTTGATAAAACTAAGGTTTTCTTTGAAAATCCAGGGTGAATTAAAAAAAACCATAACATCTCTCAAAAATTATTTAAAAAAGTTCAAATTTTTACTCTTCTACAGCTTCTCACTCCTCCCCTCCCAGCCCATGAAGGGAAATATCTTTTTTTTATAAGATAACTTACTAAAATTAAAATCTGTCTTGATCTAAGACAGGTGTTCCCTTTTTATTTAGCAATTTACCCTCCAAAGGAAAAATACGGCTTTAAAGTCTCTAAATTTTTCACTGCTCTCCAGTGTTTTGTAAAATAGTCCTGTGCCTCATGTGAGATACTTGGTATCATAACAAACAAATAAAAAATTAATGTTCAGAATTCATGCATAATGATAAAGTTATCCAATTGTGAAATGGAGACAAGACATTATTTGTACCAGAACTCCATTTTCTCATGCAGAGGGACTGTCAAGTCTCTATGTCTGAAATCCCAGATGGTTTCTCTGGAGCTATGACTTGCACTGAGCTTTAGCAAGAGAAAAGCAGAAAAAAGCATCAACCTTTAAATTGCAGGGCTATTTTTATTCCTAGTGGAATAACTGTAATAGAAATAGCAACAATAATAAATTAGATTCTCTTAGTTGCATGTTGAGCATTGACTGAACATATCCTCTATAGATGCAGTATGGCATTTGCATCGTGTCGTAGTGCAGAAAGAAGTTGGTATCTCTTCTTTAGAAAGTAAATTCTCTTCTACATACCTATATATGTATTTGATATCTTTTGTTCAGATATTTTCCCAGATTAGCCCTTGCTGAGGCCAAACTTGCAAGAGGCTCATTGTTAAAGACTCATTACTGGTATGCCTGGAATCCTCTCCCCAATCTCTTCTTACCATGACATTTCTATTCACTGTGTGAGAATTCAAGCTCATTTCCAAGCCAGAGCATCACGTGTCAGATACAGTAACTTGAGGGTAGACCTCACCCTCTACCTCTTCCCTCTACCTCTACCTCACCATCAACCTCTTCCTTTCTCAGTTCCAGCTTTGCTTTTTCTCCATTTTTGTTATTATGTCACTGATCAGCCTCTTTGTAACTCACTCTTCTTAATGCCCTGAAAGGTAAATTAGGATATATCCCCCATTATACTTCTCTAAAGGGTGGTAGATGGTGTTGCTTATGATGGTTTAATTGGTTTCCCTGAACTTTTAGCCCCCTGTGTTTTTCTAGGACTGGGACAGGGAGAAGAGCTGTGGTCTTCATTTGTGTCCATGTTGGGTGGTGATTGCTTCTTACAAGTCCCCACACTGTTTGGCTGCCAATTTAGAAATTTCACCTTGTGGTTTCTATCATAGGGGAAAATTGTTCTAAAAGGATTAGTGAAGGATTTGTGGGGGATAGGAAGAGATGAAGAATAAACTGGTTTCCTTATCTTGCAAAGAACAGGTCAGCTGCAGTGAAGCAATAGTCTGGAATTTCCGAGAGAAAGGCAGAGTAGGGTGTAGTCCTCTTCTGTGCCTTGAAGCTCCAGAGCAATTTTATCTTGTCAAAGCATGATAATCTCAGTTGTGCCTACACAGCATGACTGAGCCCTGACATTCAAAGTTGCTCTAAGCAGGGAATCTGTCCTTGTTTGATATGTTAAATGTTGTGCCCTCTGTATTCTTCTACAAACAACTGGCCACGTTTTTTAAAAAAAAAAAAAAGGAAAATACCAGCAAGAAAAAAGGAGGAGTTTAGACTGGAAGTCTGCACAGCTAAGATTCATGAAATGCAGTTAATAATACTACATTGTGCACAAACATGTTTTTGACTGACTGGCCTCCCCAGATCTGAGCTGGGGACCAGGGAGAGTGCCTTGCTGCAGTTGGTGTGAAAAATAAAACATGCCAAATAATTACAGTAATGATACAAAGAACTGGGGCTGCAACGTAAAATTTCATATTAAATCAAAGTCAAAAGTGCCTCTTGGCCTGGCCTGTTAATGTTTTCTGCAACCATAAAATTTGGCTGCACTTGTGCAATACAATACTGGTGAGAAAATGCTAAGATTATTACCATACTCTCTTAAAAGACAAACCCTAAAGCTGGACAACCAAGGTATGTAAAGCATTGACAATTTATTTTCCTAACCAACAGAGAAACACAAAATAATAGAGAAAAACCACACTCCCAGCCTAATATGATTAAGAAAACAAGAGAGACATGTTTATGTAAATGGTGGAGAAATCCTAAAATGTTTCACCTGGCAAATGTCCCAAAGAAGAAGGCCCAGAAACCATTTCTTCCTACCCGTTTTTTGGCAGGACGTTTCCTGGCTTTCGTTTTGCCCCATGGAGATTATACTTCTTCATTTCATTGGAGGTCAGAAGGCAACTCTGACAATAAAAACAAATAAATGCCAACCTCATCCTCTTGATGTATCCCACATGATACACACAAATTAGAAGTCAGAGTAATGGGTTCAAGGTCCCCAAGGTCCCTCTGACCTTTCTATCCCCTTTCTCTGGCCTATCCTATGGTTCAGACAGGTAGAGTTCAAGTTTTCTCCCCTCCTCCCTCCTCACTTTTTAACACACCAAAAAAATTGCCCAAAATCGTATGATTATTTTTCCTTCCCAAGTCAATGACCTCATAAAATGGGCTCAGTTATATAGGATGGTTGTCTATTGCTGATCTTATTTTGCCTTTTCTAATCCTGTGCTTGTGCACATAATGGCACAGATAGTGTTTTCTGGATGACAGAGTGATTCTGAAAGACACACAGGTTTTCAGGAAGAAATTGGTAGCTTCAGACAGAAACAACCGACAGCTGCACTCCCTCCATAATCTCTTCTCTGCTTTACCTGCAATGACTGTGTTGCTGTCTCAGTACATCTAGTCAGTCAATGCAAGTAAACAGATAAACAGAAAATATTGTGGGGTTTTTTTTGTTTGTTTTATGGAGTTGAGTAAATTACAGTGTGTGGTTTTCTGAAGAGTTTAAAGTTACAGAAGACTTAGAGATCTTGTTGCTGGTGTGATTGCTTTCTAAAGACTGCCCCTCTTAACAGTCAGGTTTTTGCCTTAACTGTGCTATAAATTTGAAGGAAAATACTGTCCTGTTATCTTGAAGATACAGCCCCTTGAGTCCAGAAGTGCTTGTCAACCTCCCAGTAATATACTGTAATATATTTGCTTCAACAGCATATGGCCTGACTGAAACATATGGAGTTGAAACATATGGAGTGAAGGGGCATGTGAACCTACTGTGAAATACTGTATCAGTAAAATGCAGTGTGTCAAAATAATGTAATTTTGTATAGCTAGTTATTGGTGTTATGAACACTGAGAGGTGCAACTGCTGAATCTCCTCCCTGGGTTACTCTGCAACTCTCACTTGCATAAGCAGTATTTGCTGATGTGAATTCCCTTTCCAGATCTAGCAGGAATTTGAGATGAAAGTTTCTGTAATGAGCCGATAATGATGGGCTCAGCAGAACTGAACTATAAACTGGAGTAATTGGATCATCAGCAGTTTGGTTTTATATTATTATTGATGAAGACTGATTAGAAGAGGAACGTGCTTTCAGTTTTTGACAGACAGTACATACAGAGACCAATATTTATTCAGATCACATCCAAAGAGTGGTGGTTAGTGGTTCAGTGTCCAGATGGACACAAGTGATGAGTGGGGTCCCTTGTGGAGCTGTACTGGGAAAAGTACTGTTTAATATCTTCATCAGTGACACAGACAGTGGGATTGAGTGCACCCTCATCAAGTTTGCAGACACAAAGCTGAGTGGTGTGGCTGACACACCTGAGGGATGCAATGACATTCAGAGGGACCTGGAAAGATCAAGAAGTGGGCATACATGTACCTGAGGTTCAACAAGGCCAAGTGCAAGTCCCTGAATACGGTCAGGGCAACCTCCAGTATGAATACAGGCTGGTGGATGAAGGGATTGAGAGCAGCCCTGTGGAGAAGGACCTGTGGGTACCTGTGGATGAAAACCAGAACTTGAGCTGGCAATGTACATTTGCAGCTCAGAAAACCACCTGTATACTGGACTGCACCAAAAGAAGCACAGCCAGGAGGTTGAGGGAGGTGATATTCCCCTCCTCTAATTCACTCTGGTGAGTCCCTGGAGTGCTGCATCCAGCTCTGGAGTCTTCAGCACAAGAACCTGCTGGAGCAGGCCTGGAGAAGGGCCATGAAGATAATTAGAGTGGGAGAGTAGTTCTCCTATGAGGGAATACTGAGATGGTTGGGGGTGTTCAGCCTGGAGAAGAGGAGATTCCGTGGAGACTTTATAGCAGTCTCCCAGTAACTAAAGACAGGGATAGATTTTTAGCACGGTGATAGTTATAGGACAAGGTGTAATGGTTTGCAACTAAAAGAAGGTAGGTTAAGGATAAAGGGAGAAATCTTTTTGATTATTAAAATGGTGAAACACTGGAACAAGTAGTCCAGAGAAGTGGAGATGCTCCATTCTCAGTAACATTCAAGGTCAAGTTGGATGGGGCTCTGAGCAACCTGATTTAGTTGCAGACGTTCCTCACTGCAGAGGGGTTGGAAAAGATGGCTTTTAAAGGTCCCTTCCAACCCAAACATTTCTATGATTCTAGTTCAAAAAGGCATATCTGACTTAGTCACTGACTGATAATTTTTGCCTGTGATGTCGCCTTATTCGAAATGTCTCTACAGCGAACTGGAGGGTACAAAGGATTCCTGTCCATACCATTCCTGTCCATACTGGGATTTATTTCAAGCCAGTTGTAATCTGAATTGGTGAACTAAATCCCCCTAAGGTGTGATTAGGTGTGATTTTGAAGCATACTTTCTCATTTAGTTTTATCTCCAAAGAATCTAGGTTGCTCTCACTGATAGGACAACTCACTGAAATTAACCGGATTAGATAATTTCCAACCATTTTCTTTAAAACCTTGCTGTTCATCTGAACTGATAAAATAATTGGACACACCCATGAAGAGTTGCATATAATACAGCAATATATGTGAGTATAGTAGCATATATGTATGTGTTGTGCATGTGGCAACACAGAGTGTGTTCATATTAAATATTTATCCTGTGCCTTACCTTGATCTTATATTCTAGTGAACCTTATGGCCCACTGTGTTTGGATTAGGACATTGTTTTTATTTGCTGTCTTTTTGCTGAGACTGAATTTGGTTTGTGAAGGACCTATGCAATGATCGCTCCAGTAGAGAAGAATGACATCTAACAAATATATTTCAACCAAAGGGTGAAAGACAACTTACCCAACCAAGCAGGCTCCCATTTCTTCTGACAGGCAGCAATTATCACCACATCTTAACAGTCAGATGGTTGTGATTTTTGTGTGTTTCACTGTTGTGCTCCAGGTGGGTGAGAGATCAGGCTCCCTGGGGGGAACTGCCACCTTCTGACGACTGGTTTTCAAGGGATGTCCAAGGAGAGTCAGAGGAGGCACTATAGTGAAAGCAAACAGATTAAGTCAATTACCCTGGAGTGTGGACCTATGTAACCAAAGTACAGAATAAATGTACCAGAAGCTTCCTTGAGACTTCACTCTCTATTCTAAACTTTTGTCAACACTGGATAACCAGTCAAAACTGGGAAAGACTCAGTAACTAAAAGGACAAGCATTCAAAATTTAGTATCTATTTGCAACCATTACCTTCATTTTGATCTTTAACAAACAATGTCAGATTACTTCTGCTATTAGTATTCTATCTATTAATTTAAAATTATAACATACCAAACTTTGCTATTCTCCAGCAGAGAATGTTTACACACTGTATGACACTAGGTATCTCATATATATATCCTGATCTCTTTGCCCTCTACAGAATTTCCCTCGAAAGCTGGAAAAATTCTCCCCAAATACCAACTGTGTAATGGACACAAAAGTTAAAATTCCAGAGTTGGTTAATAAATCAACATCCCAATAAACTTCTGAAGCTGTACTTTATCACAAACTTACTGTGAATTGCTACTATGGAAATTTTTAATGTAACAGATGTGCTTAATTATTGCAGGACGCTCCAGGGAAGTTTTTGTGGCCTGCTAAATTAAATTAATGTTTTTTCTGATTAACTGATTGCTTTAAACAATTGAATAAAACTTCAGGGAGTCTATGAAAGAAAGCTGGATTTGTGAGGTTTTATATTAACCATGATTGGAGAGCTGCAGTTGCTGCTCATTTCTCTTTTAATGGATGGTGATCAGCAATTTAGGAATAATCTGGTTGTTGAAATGGAGAGGGAAAATATGAGCTTATGCTTCCTATATGATTACCTGAATTAAAACTTCCTTCAAAACTGCCAATTGTAAAAAAAAAAAATTCAGAAGAGTTGGATTTATTTAAGGTTACAGTTGTTTTTGGTGAGGATGGACACAATGCTTTAAAAAATACTGCATATTATGGAAGAGATTGGTCATGCATTTAAACACAAAACCCATCCAAATATGCTTTTATTTCTGTTTTACAGGTTTTTCCCCCAGGACTGACAGAGTTTGTATTTCCAATCTTATTTGAACATTAGTTTTCTAAACTAACTGAAAAGTATTTCTGTAAAACTACATCTAACCAAACACTGTCGCTTTCACAGAGCACTGAGCTTCAAAGTTGCAACACACGTAAAATGAAATGCACTCCTCCCATCATAAATCTTGATTATCAAAACATTTTATTTTAGGATTGTCCCCAAAGACTGAAGCAATAGGCTTTATGTCCTTATGTAGAAGGTAAGCTATGTTATGTCGGGACTGCCCCTTTGTGGGTGTTTGTACAAAGCCTGTTCTAGGGACAGATTTTGTTTCCATTAAAAACAAAAAAATCCTACAGATCTCTTTCCAGTGCCTCTTTCACAGCTTATGCAGCACCTTTGCATCACTATGCTTAGATGTTGATCCATTATTCCACCCATCCCATTAATTACCCCAACTCCAGTTAACTTGGTGAGCTACTTGGCGATAACAGAAAGATTGTGTTTGTAGTCATAATATGGAGTCAAACCACTGAAATAGTTCAGTGCTTTATTACAGACTCTGTTTCAGGCTAAGAAACCTCTCATTAGTACATTAGTGATAATTAGCAGGAGTGAACCAGAAGATGTAAATCATGAGTGCTGAGTTGAGGGGCAGTCAACGGTTATCGAGTTGTGTGTCAGGAGTTATAGGATTCACTAAGTGTTACTGCTGTGTATCAAAAAGCTCCTATAGCCAAAAGTCTTAGAGGAGAAGTTCAAAACTAACTAGAAAACTATAAAAGGAGGTTAGTTTTTTCTATTTTTCTGTTGCAAAAAAGGCAGTAATTATTGTATAGAAGTCAAATGCTTGCAAATCAATAGTTAATGTTTAAATTCTTCCAAATATGGGGAAAAGCCAGTGGACAGATCAGAAAAAAAATTATTATTGTGTTCACTATGTAGAGATAAGTGGTCTGGCTTTATCAGGTTCATTGAGTATAGTATATAGGATGCAACTTAACTAGCAAAGAACAAGTAGGGTGAATCAGCCCCTTACCCATCTGACCGCCACTCTTGAGAGCAACATATTTCTCCAAGTTAAGAAGCAAAACATAACAACTGACGTAATAGATCTACACAAAACACAGTCTTTGCTTTTTAACTTCACAGGGAAAAAGGATGGAACCTGTAGTGTGCCAGAAAAAGTTGCACTGCAATCAAGGACCTTGTGTAAATACAAAGCTGTTGTAGGAGTTTAGTGAAACAGAAGTGAAAAAGGCAATTGTTTTTCACACAAACACAGTCCAAAGTACCCATATAAGGCTTTGCTTGCATCCTCAATTAATTGTATTTTGTGCTGTTAACATTTTGGTTTTCAATATTCCTGTTGTAATCTGAATCACTGACAGACTTTGGGAAAAGCTGAATGGGACACAGAAAGTTTTGGACAGCTATTTTAAAGTCATATCCTATTCAATCCAGAGATTGGTTCTTTTTGCTGCTGCAGACTTCCTTTGTAAGAACAAACGAATCTCACCTTGACTCCTTCTGCCTCAGGTTCCCCACTGAAGCTGGAGGCCTTGTTGCCTTAGAAGGCAGTTAAAGATATTAGTTTGGAAATACTGTCAGTTGTTGAATGCCATAGCAAGGAGGACTTAAGACATAGACAGTAAACTACAATGAGCAAGCTATTTTGTGCTAAAATGAAGGAAATATGAAATCAAATTCGTAGTTGCTACTGCAAGAGAAAATGCCACCCTTGATGGCTAAAGAAAGACATATTCTTTTGTTGTTGGAGGATGTGACCTACAAACTGGGTCAGGATGTACGTGGATCCCATGTAACAGGAGGGGTGACCAGAATATATCACCACATAGCCTATGCAAAATTATTATATCCTAGGAAAAGCCTGAGAGCATTTCATCAGCAAAAGCAGTGTTGCCTCACGGTCAGAACTTCCAGTCATTGGCCAGCAATGAACATTTGGCTTCTGTTTCCTATCTCAAGAGTGGGTATTCTGATTGCTGAGCTAGTGGAAGAGGAGATCATTTTGTGTTACTGATTGTGAAAATGCATCCTCAGTCAGCCCAGTAGGTACAAGTTTGTGAGTTGACAAGATTTGACAGGTTCCCAGTGTTCAAGAGCATTACATTTAGTGGTGGACATGTTCAGAAATGTTATGGATATTGTTAAATATAACATTTTATATAATGTTATATATTAAAGATCTGGATATAGAGTTACATTTATAGATAGAGAAACCTAAAAAGAAGGAAATTTAAAGTAGGTAGTTAAGCACATCTGCTCAAACAGTTTGACAAATTTAGATAAGCACAGTGGAAATTATCAAAATCGTTTATATGTATGTCAGCTCACGGCTGCACTTGAAACAGCCAGTGTACAGGACAACTGAACTCTATCTTTCGTTTCTGCAGAGTAAATACTGGCTTCAAATCAATAATATTTAACCACTGAAGAGGTATTAGTATGAGGAGATAGAAATGTGTGATAGATGAACAAAAAGACTTGAAATGGAACTGATTACTCTTCTAGTGAAGAAATGAGAGTTAAGAGTGGTCAAGCTATTTTTATGGTCAGACACAGTGGATTATATTACAATAACATTAACATGGAAATGACAGAAAAATTCTTCTTTCTTTCTTTCCCGGAGAGAAAATTATCTACTTTCACAAAATAGCAAAGGAAATGCTGGACCATTCATATTTTCATGTTAAAAAAATAAAAAATAAAAAATTAGGCTGGATCCTTCCCTCACATTGCCTTTAATCAAAGAGAAAGAACTGGGTCTACTACAGGATGACATGATACAGGAGTCTTGGTGTAATGATCCTCCCTGGTCTTAGAAGTCCTTGAATTTACCATCTACTGTGTTTTTTTTCTTTCTTGAATTCCCTAACAAGCTAGAACTTCTCACTCTTTAATGAAATGAGTGAAAGCCTTCAAAAACTGTGGTCTTTTGACATGAAATTAACACACAAGCTTATTCCTGCAGATCCTGTATGAGATAATTATTTTTATCCACAGTTTTGATAAAAAAAATACTCTTCTGTCTAATTGCTAGAGCTCTTACCCTAGAGCTGCTGGTTCAGATTCCCTCATGCAAAATTGAAGATAACCTCAGTTTCACAGTGAAAATAAGTGTACTGGCCACTAAGCCGGAGAAATAAAAGAGAAGACTTCATATTCCCAGTTTTTATGAGGGAACACTGACCAACCATACAAAATCTTGGTGAATCTAGGTGAAGTCAAAATTGTTCCTTCAACTTCAGAAAATAACCCCTCTTTTCCAAAGATCACGCTGTTTTTATAATTAATCTAAGATTATTACTGGATTTTAAATCAGCTTTTGTGAGTTACTGTTTTAGGGCAAATCTCCATGCCTGGAGAGGAACAGGCTAGCTCCTTCTCACACATCCCAATTTGAGCAGACATTTGCTAGTTCTAGTACAGGATGTGACCATCAGAAAGACAACAACGAGGGGCACACCTAGCAAGCTGTCCCTCCTGAGTGGGAGTAGAATGGCTTTTTTCTACCTGCATGTATTCACATATGCATCTGCTTAGATATCTAACTGTCCTCATCCATCACATATGGAAAACTTATGCTTATTTGGCATGGCAGAGTCCATTCTACCATGGTGGAACTTGTGAAAGTTAAATCTTAAAATGTTCTCCGTTAAATTGCTGGAATTCTTTTGAAGAAGCAGGGTTAGTGCAGTTTCTTCTCAGAAGCAGGATTCTGATGAGCAGTTTTGTGTGAGGTCGTAGGTGAATGCTTTTCACGGAATAATAATGACAAGACGTCTGCTACCTCATGAAAAATTAGGTGTACAGCACAGGCTGGAACCGGTTCAGTAAAATTCCAGCCTAGTGTATGTCAGAAAAGAGGAAATGACAGATCTCAGCAGGATTTCTGTAACTTAACCTGATTTCATTAAATTGTTTGATGGATAACTTCTAAGAGATCAACTTAGACAGTTTGCTAAAAGAAATTGATTACCGGCAGAAAGCATGTAATGTCAAAATTTCTACAGGAAATTTAGGTGAAATTCTTTACAACTGTGCAGTCATGCATAAATTGCTCTCCTTGCAAAGACCAAAACTCTGGATTCAAGGAGGTGTGTGGCAACAAAGGGACTCCAGATGGACAGTGGAAAGATCTTTTCCATCTGGAGCCCAGAAGGGAAGGTGAACCTGTTGCTGTTTATGACTCCTGATCAGGATTCACCTGGAGCACTACGGCTGCGTGTTATCCTGGATTACAGAGTGAGCTGAAAAATTTGTTCCACATATATTGTTTTACCTAGGATATGCAGGCTAGCCAGTGTTTTCAAAAGTCTTCTTTCTGCCAGAAATCCTTTTATTCCAAATTTAAAATATCAGAAAGGGTGGTAGTCATGACAGGATAGAATATAATTTGCTATTCTGTGGTATTTTTCAAAGGTAGAATATAATTTTACAATATTGTTCTTGGACGTATTACTCCTCCAAAGTACAGGTAGAATAAAGAACAAAGGCTTAGTCTTGTAAAACATTGATCACTTTTTCCTCTGTGAAGTAAATAAAGCTATGTGTTTGAATAAGAACTGCTTGTAGTGTCCATTCCAGAACATGTATATTCTCTATCCCAAGTTCACAGCTGGACTGAAGAGTAATGGCTACTTGTTGAGTAAAAGGCTTCTAAGGACTAAAATTTGTCTCAGCACAGAAAAGACCAGTTAGGACCTCTGAGCTTGCTGAGCAATTTTTACTTGCCTTCTTTTTCCAGTTCTTAACATGTATTCTTTCTTAGTGTTAACTTGTTCTAGCAAGCTGTGTTTCTTACCTGAAAGCAATCCTTTCTCTGTTTCTAGAGTTACCAGAGGAATATTTAAAAAAAGAAAAGAAAAAAAAATGTAGCAAACATTAGACCAGACCAGTAGTCAGAAGTTTCCAGGTCTGTTTTGCAATACAAAACCCAAGGGGTTTGCTAGGGTCTAAATTTGGCAAAACCAGATTTCCCATACCTCCCTAACTTTTTTTTTCTGTCCTCTAACTATTTTTACTCCAAGTTTCCTTCTGTCTCCGTGGATGTAGAGGAAAGATCTATAGATAGGAGTCTGGGAGTAGGATAAGAAAAGTAAAAATTCCTGCAAAAAATTAATGTTATTATTCTGAAAGTAAAGCCAAGAACTTTACAATGAACATGAATGTATATCTTTAAGAATTTAACTACACAAGTCACATGTGAATGCTTCCCTGTTCTCTGTGACTCGTGAAAAGCAAAAAGGGGCAGCTCAGTGCACACAGATTAATGTTCAGTTTAAACATCATTGTTATAATTCCTGGAGGCACTCCCTGTATTTCATTATCTTAAGGAAAACTGAGGATCTAAATCTCTATATTAAGGTGTAAAACTGATTACTGGATCAGTAATCCCCTTTTCCACCAGAGTAATACTTTGGAGATGTATTTTTTTGCTGGGTGCTATGGCTTCCTACAGCACTGCAGCATGCAAGTTAATATGTAGTAACTGTTGATTTCTTTAAAAAGGTTGTATTTTAAAAAAATTAATAAACCTGTTAACACTTACTTTTAAAAAATCCACCAAGTTTCATGAGATGATAAAAAAATATGAAAATCAGAGTGGATGGCCACTTGCATGATATTTCTTTGTCCAGCTGGACTGTACTTTGACTTATTGAATATAAAATGCACAGAAAAATCTTCAAGGCCTTAAGCTCCTCAATGCAATTCTAAATGCAAATTAAAATTATTTCTGTGTGTTATGTTATTATTTTATTGAAAGGATACATTTTACATTCATAACCAAATTAATGGTTTTCAGATAAAGCTGGAGAAGTACTTTGTGTCTTAGAAATATGCTGATGTTATATTTTGCATGTTATTTCTACCAAAGTTTGGAAATATGAATTAGAAATACAGGCACTTATTTTAAGATTTTGATTTACTAAGTGACAGTTTTTAGACTTCAAAATAAATGTTATCAACAACTTTTACCTTCATACAAATTTAAAAATAGTTTCAACAGATGATATAGATTTATTTTAGAAACTCTACTGACATTATGACATCTTAAAAAATCTTAGGTTTCTTTCACTGAAAGATATACAGGAAATCCATCACTACTTAGTATCTCTGTAGGACTCTTGCTTGACTGGAGTCAAGTCTCCAGCTGCTGTGAGATTTAATAACACCCTGGTTATGATATCATCCAATAGCAAAACCTTCTGGACAGCTGGAAGAATTCTTACACTAATGCTGTAATTAGATACATAGAATTGTCTTGGTACAGAAAAGTACTTAAGGTCAGACAAAATACAATGTACCACTTACCAGCCAAAGGTCAAAGAACTTGTTTCCAAATCTACCAGTCTGTTCTTTGAAAGAATTATCTGGAAACTGGGTCCTGGATAGTTTGACTAAATAGGTCATACAAAAAGACAAAACTACAGTTTCCTACTGCAATTATTTTTCTCATTGTGCCACCGTATTTATACCTTAAGGCAGTAGTTAAATATTTTTCTAATAGGTGGAAATCATTACCTTAGTTTGGATCCCTTTCATAACAGACACTTTAAGATGCTGTTTTATTTTTTTGAAAATAAATGTAAATATTTCACAAGAAAGTGCATACAGAAATATAAGTTTATGAACAGAAAGAATGAAGGCACATCTACATAACTGGGTTGATTATACTTATTTGATACCCAAACCTGCTCATTCCATAAGCTCCATATCAAGTGAGTACAAGATGAGGCCCTTGCAAGTAGGTCCCACTTCTCAAAGATTGCCATTTGGACAATTTATTATTGAATTATTGATAGTTCTTTGTATACCTTGGATAAAAGTGTACTGATTCAGACTAATGGAAGATGCCATTTGGAATGTGATTTCTTTTAAGACCAAAAGAGTGTTACATAGCATTATTATTGACAAAACTGAAATTGGCAAACAGATAAAAGATTGAATCAGAAATCTCTGAATGATTTGAAAAACTGAAGCTGTAAAACTTTGTAAAATTATAGATTTTTTTTAGGAATTAGATGCTTAAGTGGTTGATAAAAAAGTGGGATCCAAATCTGTTCCTTTGAATTCAGAACAGAGCTGCCTACGATGTTAGTCTGAGATTTTAACTGCAACACTAATCAGAAAGGAAGTTATTCAAGTTTTTTTTCAATGTAGTAATATTTTTACTTAGTCAATAGCTACTTGAATGAATGTGAAATGAGTTAAAGTGATTTGGCTGCGATTCAGTAATGCATGGGAAATACTTAAGATGCAGTCAAGAAGGCTGAAATCAAAATGAATCCAAGTAAAATAAATACCCATCCCCATAAGTGGCAGAAAACAGCATAATAGTGAAGAAAGTATGAGTGCAAAAAATTAACAGGACAGCCTTGGACCAGTTAGCCAATTTTTTTGTACAAGTGTTGTACTCAGGCTGAGGAATAAAGATGAAAATCCAGCAGCATTTTATACTCATCTTTGTTTCTCTCCAAATAGGGAAAAAAAAACTTCCTCTGAATTGAGAATCAATTTCCTGGAGGACAGAGAACAGGGAGACAGAAGTGAAAATAGCTGATTTCACAGAAGATGAATTAAAGAACTGTATCAAGAGAGGTGATTAATTAAGTAGAGAAGGTCGTTAAGTATATTTCAGAAACATTGCACCGAGGAACAAAGTGAAATGTCCATGTTAAGTATAGAAAACACAGAAAACTTTTGACACGCAGCCAGCATAACCTGGTGAATTTGTTACATTGTTCATAATATAATCTGTGACATTTGGGGGTTGAGAGATTCATCAGGTTTTCATTAATTTTTCATCAACCTCTTATATCCACTCTATCTCCCACGTTGTATCCTATCACTGAGATCATGACAGATTCCTGAGTAAACCCTTCCTTATTTGTGCTCCAAGTGCCAGAGAAAATGCTTCTGGGAGTTTGACTGGCTGGGAAGAGATGACGACCCTGGACATTACAAGGGAGAGTTTGTATCTGGATATGAAGCTGGACATTCTGTGTGGAAAACTTGGTGCTATAAAACCCAAATATCATGGTTTGATTTCTGACAGCTGCATAATATCCCAGTAGTTTTTCCCTTTCCCAACCTAACATCTGTCCAACTAAAGATGGAAATGATTTATGTTCCCCACAACCCAACCCAGCTGATTGACGGGCCATGCAGGAGGGAGTAGTAGGGCCCCACTGTGCTATGGCACCTCTAAAGGGTTGGGAAGGAAGTGGTGAGGTCACAGAGAGACTCCCTATGCAGGGGTCAGGTAAATTTCTCTTACCCAAAAAGCTGAGCTAGGCATGCCCAGGCATGGAATAGAGCTAGCCTGTGATTTTTATTGAAATTAAAGAGAAATACACTAGCCCAAAAGGTATATATTTCCCAGATTTGTAACGCAGAGGTATATGGTATAGTGGATTATATATGTTCACCATACAGCAAGCATTCCAATATCTCTTTCACACAGTGTATATGTAAACTACTTTCAGGAGGGTAAAAATATAAACTCACTGGAGTCTCTGATTTCCCTAGGTAATAGAGTTATTCAGAGAATATTAGTTGACAGCTTACACCCACTTGCAGTCATCAGTTCTGCAAGGGCTGGTATGGAAGTTTAAAATGCTGGTGTTCATCTCTTTCTCTCCCCTAAGTCTTCATTATAATGTATCTCACTATTTTTTAGAAACTTTCAGTCTACTTTTTGGCAGATGTGACAGGCGGCTGTAACATTGATACAATCAGTGCTGTTCATCCTACTTCTTCTTCTCACAATGACTCTTAGCACATATTAATTAACAGAAATACGAAAGGTGCAATCAATTTATTTAATATAGTTAATTAAAAAAAACTTTTGAGCAGCTATCAGATAAAATTTAGCTTGAGCAATTGCAATTCAAAAAATATTAATCAAAATCTTTATTTTTTTTTTTTGAACATAAATGTGCTTCTCAAAGTTTTTTTTGTTAACCAAAAAATTTTATAGCACATAGGAGGGGAACTCGAACAAATCTTATACAGCTTATCAAAATATAAAGACACCCTGTAGATGTAGGACTTATGTTTTTCAAAGCTCAACGTTTAGGCAGGGGGAGGAGCAAAGAGGGAGAAAAGGCTTGGAATCCTTGTAAGAACTGGGTTGTCTTTTCCTTACATTTGCTTACCTATTAGTAGTTATTAGTAAAAATCTAAAATATGCTTTATAAGATAAACTTCTGAAATGTTACTTGCCATATGCACAAATATGGCACAAGTTAATTAAATCACATATTTAATATTAAATAATTGAGCTAAGTACAGCTGGAGAGTTCAGTAAGACTCATAATGAAATCCTTAGCATAATATTTAGTTACCTCTTTGTAAAATACAACAGAAAAAATTTGGCCTTACAAAGTGATCTAAAGGTCAGGAGATTCAGCCTGTATTAGATCAAAAAGAGTGCCAGGCAGATCAAGACATACAGGTAAAAAAGGGAGGTAGTGTATGAAAATGAATGCTTTAGCTAATCTTATGTGGTAGAACTAGAAGAAGCAAATAGATATTTGTTAATGATATCAGTGACCATTTCAAGACTTTGTAGTTCACCTGCAAACAAATAGAAGTTGGAAAGATATACTTCTATCCACCTAAAAGGAAAAGCACCTTGGACTGTGTGTTTGTCATAAGAGGTGCTCAGGATTTCATTTCATTTCTCTATTAGGAAAAATATTTGGAAAAAGCCCAGGTCCTGTTAAAAAGACCTTGTTTTAAAACTTCAGGGTTTTTTTTTATCTCTAGAATGGTCAGAACTGAAGTGACACATTATAGAACTGGGAAAAAATCTTCATTGATTAATATGCGAAGACGTGATCAGTGGTAAATCCCCGATGAGTGGGCATTGTCTAAAATTAAAGAAAAATACTGAGTGTTTGCTGCTTCCTGAAGGGACATCAGCTTCCTAGGTTCCTACCCACTTGCAGAACACCACATCCTATTGGATCCTATGCATTCTATTGGATCACAGACCTTTAGTTTTCTATCTGTGTAAACTCCGTTCTGTGAGAGTTAGCTCATAAATTCCTCAGTGTCAATGAAGGAGCAGTGTCTTGGCTGAAGACATGAATCATGGAATCATAGAATCTTCTGAGCTGGAAAGGATCCACAAAGAACATTGAGTCCAACTCCTGGCTCTGCACAGGACAACCCCCAAACCATTTGACTGAGGAAACTGTGCAAATGATTCTTGAACTCTGTAAGGCTTGGTGCTGTGACCACGTCCTGGGGAGCCTGTTCCAATGCCCAACCACCCTCTGAATGAAAGAATCATGAATTAATGAATTACCTGTTATCTGATGGAGATTCTGCACAAAGTCACAAATTTTTGGACGATATCTTTTTAATCAAGGAAATATGTTCTCTAACAGCCCTTTTACTCTGCTTGTTACCTCCTTTCTACCATGATCTTTGATCATGACCTACCACGAACTGAACCAAACCAAGTTTCAGCCTGTTGGTGTTTGACCCCAGTACAGTGGGAGTGGGTAGCAGGGCTGAAAGATGATTCTCATAGAAAAATTATGAACAAGGATAATCATCATTTGTGAAAACACAAGTGGGGGAAAAGAGAAAATAAGATTAAATTATAGCAGCTTTGTTTCCTTCTCTAAATTTTTAGGTGGGAAACTAGTACTGAAGTGGATTTTTAAAGTACATCCTCATTTTTACTGTGTGCTTATTTCCACTTCTATGACATGGAAGTTTCTACAATTAGCAGTGTTACCCATTTCTTGGGAACTGCTTGGCATAACCACATGTGTGTAAGTGGGTTGATGAGGGTTGAAAGTGTTTGCACACATGTATGTGGCTTCTACATTGCCATATTTTGTACATCAGAGTCACTGTACTGCAATTAACAGAGCTAACCTGGTTTACAACAGCTGAGAACATGGTACATATATACATGGTGCAATTCTGATGTCTGTAATAACATAGTCTGCTTTAGGCATATTTTAGCTTAATAAAGCTATGAAAGGAAATGCAAAAGTGTATTGGCATCACAGGCTTGGAACTACTGAAGGACTGTTATATTCCTTGCATCATAAATATTTCTCATATACTAAGCTAATCCCTTTGGACTGATGCAGTATGGAAAAACAAAAGGACCTTTTTGCATTTAGTTAAAAAAGTTTAAATACCATGAAAAAATATAGCATTAATGTTGAATTTTCTGTTTTTAGAGCCAACATGTGAATTCTGTTTCTTAGAATTTATCCTGCTAGTTTATTGCCTTTAGAAACAATTTGGAAGTGTTGTGTGCATAATAGTCAATAAATCATATAAGGAAAGAAGAAAAGTATCTTTGTTCTTTAACAAAAATGGGAAAGGCTGTAAAATGACAGCATTTTCTAAAGAAAAAAAAACACAGAAAATAATTACAGATTTAAGATCTGATAGTGTCAAACAGCAATAAGAGAAAAAATATTCAAATATGACTGCCATAAACTGTTGATTTCAGAAACAGACCGAGCCTGTATTCACAACAGACTTCTTTCCACTTAACTCTTATCTTTATATTTTGTTATGTCACTGATGAAATACAACAGCTCATGCAACAGTCATCAGGAAAGCAACATTTTAATTGCAAGTAAATGCAAGTATGTTAAATCTAATCTCCAAAGAGCAAATATTTACCAAGAGTTTATTATCACAGATAGACTTGTAAAATAAACAAAGTGTGCAGTATCAGCTTGTCTACATATGTATTTGACTGTTTTTTATTTAAAAAGCATTAAACTACTGAATGCAAGTACAGCACTGGCTCAATACAAACCTTTATTGCTCTCCTGTAATGCTAAGGACCACACACACAAAAATGTATTTTTACAAGAGAGAAACATTTGTAAAAGTGCCTCAGGATTTGAAGACTTTATGAATCTTTGTAACATTTTCAATAAACCACATATGTATTTTGAGCTTTATTTCATTAGATGTGACCTATGGTTTACTGTGTCCATGTAGATGGCTATATGAATTTCATCCTACTAAAAGAATTAACAGTTCTTTTGGTCATTCAAATAAGAAACAAAAATGGTATGAAAATATCTGCTTTTCAAGGTTGTTGAAAATTATATGACAAAATTATTAGTATTTTAAAGATAGATTTCAGTACTGACTAGCATATATCATACCCCTGATGTTATACAGCAACTAGCTTGAGAAAAAATGGACTATAAAAGTAGGCACAAAGAGGATTAAATTGTATATTTTAAGAAGCTGCGCTTACATGTCTTGAACAATCATAAACCCAACACAAATTAAAATGACAGGAATTTGTCTTTCTGCATTTAAAATATTTGGATTAGAAGAAGCTCTTGAGACAGCAGAAAGTACATTTATCCCTAGTAATGATCTGATAGGATAATCATATGTTTTGAAAAAGAAAACTAGTTTTATAGACCCTACAAATTTACACGATAATATTGACAATGTGCTGATAGAGAAATCAACCTGAGAATCTAAGAACTTAATGGTAACTGCTGTGATGTAGTTCAGTGTTTTATCTGAACACTCTTGGTAAACTCTTCTTCCAGGATGGAAAATGACAATTAAAAGATTATAGTTATTTCTTTGGAAAAAAGTCTAAACCCTTATCAAGCTGCTATAATTAAGGCTATCACCAGACTGAAATCTTTCTAATTCATTTTGAAACTTGAGGGATAGATGATTCAGGTTCCTATTATTGTGTTGCAAGGGAAATAACCTAAAACGCTAAATTAAATGAAAATCAGATATTTGGTAACAGATGTAAGAAAAACACTCTGCCCTCCAGCTTGGAAATATAAAGTCACAGTGTTTATGTGGCCTCTTTTAGTTTAATCCTTGTACCTAAAGACTAATCATAGATGAGAATAAGTAAGCTTGAGAGGGAAGCTGGTATACTTTACATTTTCTTTGCTCCATCAGCATGTCTGTAATTACTAATTTTGCTTCTCATTGGACTGAGATTTTCCTTAATAGTAAAAAACCTAACATTCAGGTACAGTGATTAAAGAAAAGCAACTCTAACAGCTTTTAGCATCCACTCTCAGTATAAAAGAGTTGGAGACTAATTTACCTGCTGAAAAAAAGAGAAGTTTTAAAAATACATTATTCCAAAATAGTGACATCTTATGGTGACTGTCCCTCTCCCTTGGATAAGTTATATGATGACTAGTCTGAATTCTGCTCCTTTCCCTCAAAAGAGCACATCTTTTAATTTAAACTTTCCTTTCAATGCCAAATCCACTGCTTAGAACAGGTTGGTGAGATGAAAGAATGTCTCAGGTTCTACTTCTCCATCATAGCAGTGGCAGTTCTCCCTTCAGCAAGATGCAACTCCAGCCACCTCTCAAATCCTGCCTCCAACACAGCAGCTGGTGCTATTTTGTACAATTAAATCTATAGTCATTGTGTGATGCAGTCAATGGCAGTGTCCAGAGACTTTGTTAGAGGACAGGAGATCTATGAAACAGCAACAGGACTACAAGCCCAATATACAAAGCCATTTCCATTTTGAAGACAAATTGATATTTGAGATCCATGTCTTTTGACTATGGGCAGTCATACTTCAAAGATCACACTCTAACACGTATTTTCCACACATCTTGTGAAAAGAATTAAAAACACCTGCCAGTTTCTTCATGTGTGCCTCATCAGACTGTCTGTTCCTAGTGATGAAAAGGGGGGTAATAAGTTTGTTAAGAGACAGAGAGAAGATATACACCCTGCTAGTAATGCTGTTACTGATGATAATGTGCCTTCCAGATCCCATTTTGCAAGACTCTAGGTTGTGGTTGTGCTCATAATCCAAAAAGTGGTTTTAGGAAAAAGAAGTCAGTAATGAACATGTCAGGATCTCAAGACCTATGGTTTTGCTGCGGGGCAATATTTTCATGATGATGTTCTCACAGTCAGTCAACAAATTGTGTTATTACACAATAGGTAGTTATCATAATTGAGAAGATGTCTTTTGTTACACAACCTGTTGACACTCCTGACTCAATAATTGTGAGGGAGAGAGTTAATTTTTCATGTTGGGCTCTTCTACAGTGAATTACTGTGAGCAGCAAGGAAAAGGACCATGAGATTTCTGCTTCTGTCTGAATTACTGCAAGGTACAAATATAACCTAAAAATCCTCTCAGCTCATTTCTAGGTAAGATTCCTATTCCCTCTCATTCACAATGCTGCTGCCTTCAGAAAATTGCTGTACCTTATCAGTGCAACCAGGCTGTCTTGCTGGTCAGTTGGCAAGAACAAACAAGTGCCAAACAGACATCAGTGACATCAGGAGTTTTTAGCAAGCTTCACTCCTGCTAGCCCTTATTCTCCTGGATCGTTAGTCACTTCACACACTTCAGGTCCAGGCAGTGAATCATTGGCGCTGACTCTGAGCTGGAGCTGCTGGTGTGGGATTCAGCAAAGGCACTGCCAGCGCAGAGGCACCATGCAGTCTGCTGGGCTTGCAGGCTAAGGGTGGCAGTGGTTGTAGCACTGAATCAGTCATCCTTCTCTGTCAAGCGGTGTCACTTAAACCATACAGACTCCCAGATGATGAAAACCAGACTGCGCTGTTTGAAGGCAGGTTCTGTTTGTCGCTACTCTTTATCTCCACCTGCTGGGGTTATTCCAAACATTCTCAATTCCAGCCTCTTTCCCAGAGGTGGAAGTACAAAAGCCATAGAGATGATAAACAAGTGCAGTGATGGTTATAGCAACGTTTAATTGTGGATACAGGCAAAAAAATTTTGGAATGTTAGAATGTTGGAGGTAGACTTTTTCTGAATCAATACATTATCTTGCACCTTGAAAGAAGTTTGAGTTTCTATCTTTATGTTTTTATATTACTAAGTAATAGAAATTGTTAGGACTTATAAAATGAAATAATTCAAAGACAAACATACTCAAAGGACAGATTTATTCTTTTTACATGTTTGAGAGGGATTCCAGTTTATTTGAGAACACATTATGATTTAGCACTGCTATTTTTTTCTTTAGATGTTAAAAGATAATGCTCATTTATGGGGACTTATTTAAAAACATATAGTAGAATCATAGAATGGTTTGGGTTAGAAGAGACCTTAAAGATCACCTGATTCCAACACCCTCTGCCATGGACAGGGACATCTCCCACTAGATGAGGTTACTCAGAGTCCCATTTAGCCTGGCCTTGAACATTTCTGGGGATGGGATGTCAACAACTTCTCTGGGCAATGGTATGTTAAGAAAACAAAATGTTTAAAACAAATATTTTCTTAACAATATGAAATTTTTGTCTGTATTTAAATAGATCTCCAAGCTTGGATAGCTGAATGTACAGGATTTCAGCAACACTATTTAAAAATAAGTCAGAGAAAGACTTTAGTTCATCAGTAGGGTTTCCTTATTTCTTTAATTCATTAATAGGGAACATTGTGTGAAGAAACAGCAAACTGAAAGAATGAATTTTTCACATACTCTGACAGTGAGATATCTGTGGTTTATTTATCTCTTGTAGAAAAGTGAGTTCCACTGCATAGGCTCAGTGCTTTTGAATTTTCCATCTCCTCTGCTCATACATTTTTTACAACGCTGTTCTATCATTGCAGTGGAAGATACCTGTTATGAGATATTATGTTTCTAAAAGAAGAGGTGATTTAATTTTGAGGGCTGGGATGAAGAATACCCTTTAATCCCAGCTTCATATTTGCAGTTAGTTTATTGGTGTGGGATTAACACTGACAGGTTCAATACCTCTTGCTGGCTGTGGAGTTCCAAGTTTTCTACTTCACGAACCCAGGCCCTAAGCACTGGGCTGTTGTGCAGATTCACCGCAGGCAGTATCATATTGTCCCTACTGTGTTCTGAGCTTGACTAGATGTGAGTGGCAAGTATGAGAAGTGCTCTGACTATACAATGAAGGGTTCTCATCCTTGTTGGTTCTGCCAGCTGCTGGGTTATTTAGAGGCAGCACAGCTGGAATTATGATTAGGGATGTAGATATGCCCAGAGCTGAAAAAATTATGGCAAGACAAAATGTATGGATTTCCAAAATCTAGAAACATTGCAAAACTATTGTGAATAGTATCTTTTAGTCATATCCATAGTATTAGTTACATATGTTTTAAGTCCCATAGGAAGTGACCTGAGTTTGGCTCCAAGACTGTTGTAGGGTGTTGACATTGGTTTGAGGTTTGGTTGTTTTGTTTAAAATCTTGTTTAATAGGAGAGATGTCAGTGTACATGCTGAAATAAAAGAAGTTTGCCTAGGAACAGTGCTATGTCTTTGCTTAGGAGACACAGAAAACTCAGAATATGGAGCCTGGTTAAGATGTCAACATTAATGGAGATTAATGGAATACAGATTTTTAAGTGAGAAAGAAGGAAAATTTTGTGAACTTTTTCATCTTGGCAAAAAGAACCAAGAAAAACTTGCATTGTTGGAGAGATTAGAGATTAGCAGGAAGTAGAAGATATTCTTTTCTCTAGAGTCACAGTATGGATTCACTCAGAGACGAGGACTGCTTATCAAATTTTTTTGTCTCGGGATCTGAATCTGTAGTGAATTAAACTCTTTAGAGTACATGTTCTGCTAATACAGAATAAATGATATCAATCAAGTTACAGTGATCAGGAAATGCATAATACTATAGCATTCATGTATGAGATATTTAAGTGTACTTTTCATAGCACATTATTTGTACACTACAGAACATTTCATTTTGTTATGATGTATCATTTAAAAAAAGAATCTGGAATCTAATGCTACAGAAATTCTATGAACTTAGATGTATTCACAGCTATATAATGACTTGGAATCTTCAGAAAGAAATGTTTCAATAAGTACAAAAAATTTCAATTTAATCCACTTTATCCTATATAAAATAAACTTCTAATTATATAAAAATAGAGAAAGCATATTTAAGCCTATCGATATTTATAATTTCTAATAAACCCTGATGTTATAGGCTTTTTTATGGAGCACAATAAGGTGCATATGTTGTTTCCAAAATTTTCACAATAACTGTAGGAGGTCTAGTAATATTATTAGTTTAAACATATGGCCTCTGCAGTTTAGACCTTCCTTTTGTACAAAGTCAGGTGTTCAATGTGTTATTTTGTCCATAACTGAAAATTGAACTAATCAAATCAGCCCTTACTTGAATAAAAATCAGAGACTGGCATGAGTTTCCTGAACTTAGGCATCTCTGCTTACTTAAGTTTTTGGTGTTTCATGCCTGGCCTCCATTCCACACTCCAGACATGTTATTGTGTCCCTAGTGTCTTGTGTCCTGCCTATAAAATCAGATGCCACAGATGATTTAGAGACTCTCTAGTGGCACTAGGTGCTCATGTTTAGGCAGCTGAAGTCACTGCTGAGTGCATTGTTAGGCCATTAAGCAAGGAAGGATTCAGTTTAATACAGCTACATTTAGGTGATTATTTGTAATCTAAGCTTCTTGTTCAGTTCACAGAGATCACTCATTCAGTTCAGTTGCCTAGAAATAGTCACCTAGTGTCAGTGTGAAATGAGTTAGGATATCTCACCTGACTTCCACATTTTGCTCTAGAAAAACATGGGTTTTCTGGGAGTCTTATCTACCAATCCTCCATGGATATCTTCGACTCTCCAGGGCATCTCAAATTACGCTAGACATCTTTGTGTCAGCAACCTTATCCAGCCCTTAGTCAATTCAGATGAATCTGCAGTCACACAGCTGACTGGATGTTGGTGTCTGCATTGGGTTCTGAATAGCTCTCCAGACACATCTGAATAAGTACTCACATTCATCTGTCTTGAGCTGTGAGCAGAGTGTCAATTCCTATACTTTCTTTAAAGACAATTGAAGAACAGGAGATGGTAGATCCAGAAGCAGTTGATCTGGAGGAAACCTAGATGACTTTTTCTTGGGTGGCTCAACTAGGCAAAATGAAGCACATTAGTCATGAAGGAAATGAATGAACGAAATGAACTCCTGTTGCTGTTTAATTTCTACCAAGCAAACAAGAAAGGAGGAAAGGTAGGCAGGGAGGCAGGAAAAAGAAAGTGTGTATGTGGAGAGAGAAAAATAGAAAGGAAATAAAAGAAAGAGAAAGAAAATAAGGAAAAGAAAGGTGGAAGGAAGGAAAGGAGGAAGGAAGGAAGGGAGGGAGGGATGGAGAAAAGGATGAAGGAAGGAAGGAAGAAAGAAGACAGAAAGGAAGGAAGGAAGAAAGAAAGAGAGAAAGAAAAAGAAAGAAAGAAAGAAACAAAGAGAAAAAAGAAAAAGAAAGAAAAGAAGGAAAGAGCAGGCTTCTGACTCTGCTAAACATCTACACACACATGGGCACTCATGCACACATTCATGTGTAAATATGCATGTGTGTGCATCTATGCATGTTTGTGTGAGTGTTTGAAGTCACCATTAATACAGGAAAACATCTACTGTTTAGAAACAGAAATAAACACTGTCAAATCTTTTAGGATGTGTGGAAGCATTGACCCTGTGTTAGAGTCCTGGAGCTATTTATTTTGTCTCCATCCTAAGCTCTTTGTTGAATAAATGTCTCCTGCTTCCACGGGGAACTAAAAATCACTTTGCTAACTGAGATCTGCAACATTTGTGTATTTTTCTATACTGTGTTTATTAAAAGCATGTTAGTGACAGCAATAAATTTATCACTTGCTATTCATACTATAGTGCTCATTAAGATTTAGTATCAGTATTTTTGTGCTTCATTATCACTTATATGCATTGGTATTGAGGAAAAAACAAAATTTGTTTCAGTAACTGTGCAGATTCAAAACTGTGGATAAGACCATTTGGGATGTTGTGAAGAAGATAGATCCTGACTAGACCTGGGGTTTGCAGTATTGGAGCAGAAACGAGAATAACTCTGATGAAAAGCAGTCCAGAAAAGGCAGATGCAGCAAGGCATATATGTATAACCAGTCCTTCAACTATGCACATACACACATTTACAAGAGCAAGGTTTTGCTGTCCCATCTGCATCCAGGTGGTATTGACTCCAATTTCTTCTGTTCTGCAATCCAAACCAGGTAACCTTATGGAGAAATAGAAAAAGTTATGACATTTTGGATCAATATGTGACAAGTGGAAATTGTCTGCAGCTTATCAACCTTGTTTTCTTTCCTCTTTCAGTTGCAGGTAATCATTCTTTCTGTTACTGATAATTATCGTCACTTTCTTGCTTTCCTATAATGCAATCTTGCTGTAGATACCAAAGCTGACAGGCACATCAGGAAGATAGTAGTAAGGAAACAGTAAGTGGAGAGACTATCACTTGTTAAGATACAGTTATAGCTGTGAAAAAAAAAGAAATCTACAAAATATCTTTGAAAGATGCTGAGAACTACAATTTATCTCCCTACTGATAATCTCGGGCTCTATAGAGAGATGCGGATTTTATGGCAGATTAAATGCTTTATCCCTTTCCCTCTCAATCTCTCGATATTTCACAGGATACTTATCTTTCTCTTTTCCCTGGGCTGAAAGTACCTTACCATCTCTCTGCCTCTTCCTCTTTCCTCTAATTACATCTCCTCTACTCCGTGGTCACCAACTATCTTTTCTTTCAAAGTTGATCTAATTGATACATATCTAACTAAACTCTGAGTCATTGCTCTCTACTAGTATCTAGTTTTCAAAGCTATTTCAGACCTAAAAAAGGGCCTGTGTGCCTGAAAGGATGTCTAATTTCTCCAGCCACACCAGGTGGTAGAATAAAAGGTACTGTGTCTGCCTGCAGACCTTGTCTTGCTTTGTTAGAGGCCTCCTATGGAGCACCGGTGTGAGTTCAGAATTCCCTCTACTTGAACCTGAAGTGCTGGGGAGCAATTTTTTGACAAAGCATTATGACTCATTAGTGACTCAGAAACTGAGCTGGCTCAGGGAAACCCTGGGGGATTTATATCAAGGCATTCAATATGATTGATTCACCTAGTACTGAAAGCAAGAAGCTCCTCAAGGTACCTGACAACCCTAAGAATGACTTCTTAACTTGTCATCCCATATTGCTCTGTGGCTCTCTTGTTTGAGGTTGTTGGTGTCCCCTTATATAATGCACTTCCCATTCTCAAGTTGTTTTTGAGGTATGGAAACTGCAGAGAGTGTAAAAAATAGCAGCAATAAAGTCTAGGCCTATGAAACTGCTGTCAAAAGTAAACATGTTATAGTTCTTTGGGACTTAATGTAGAACCTTTTAAGAAAAAGAATGCAAAATGGTAAGGAATTTGCAGGAAAAAATAAAACAAAACAAGGACTGTACAATGCTCTAGGTCTTCTTTCCATAGCATTCAGGAACAAGATAGTGGTCAAAGACTAAATATTTTTTCTTTTCTTTTAGATGCCATCTGAATATCATAACTTATTCAGGAAAGTGCTTATTTAGCAGGGGAAAAAACCTCGACAACCACCTATAAAGCAGGGGAAAAGTTTTACTTTGCCTCAGTAAAGACCCTTTATAGATTATTAGTAAAGAAGAAAAAAAAGCATAGTGCACTGAAATAATTAGAACAATATTCATCCATTTCTACTTAGAGGAACAATCATTAATCTAGAGGCCCAAGCTAAAGGTTTTGAGTTCCCACAATATTTAGACCACAACTACTGCAGACTGTCTGCAGGTCTGGGGCCTCTTGTGAATCCTCTCAATCCTCATAAACTGACTGTGGTTTATCTGCAGAACTGTTCCTGAGAAAGGCAGGAGCAGAAGTACTGCTAAATAAGCTCTAAAGGACCTGCCAAAAGAAAAGAAACGTGATCACCATTTCACAATTTCCTTTCTCCTATAAATCCCACCTCTGCACTATGTAGGCTGACTTTTTGGAAAGACTTTCGTAAAGGTGACACTACAGATAGCTGAAAGGGTTTTAAACATAGAATTAATTCTCTTGTTTTGACAATTGTAAGTGCAGTTATAGCTAGATTTTAAAGCAGATGGCTGTCAGTTTTTCGGTACAGATATTTTATGCATTTGTCCACGCAAATGAGAAAATATGAATAAAAGGCATAAACCTTCATAGGGCTCAATGTACATTGGACAGCCATTGAATGATTATGAATCTTATAAAAATACATATATATGTATACATATGGGTCCTGCTACAACTTTAGCAACATGTAGGCACCAAGGTTTCCATCGAACTCAAAATCAGACAGATCTGGTTGAGACTAAAGCTATAGCAGAATAAAAAAAATAATAGGTTGAAATCATTGACTAAACTGACACTGATTTAAACACAAATATCATCAGTTGGTTTTTTTCTGTTCCTTTTTAAAATAAATTTTAATTTAGAAAATGGTAATAAAAAGATTAACATTTCCTCATGTAGTAAAAAATGTACAAAAAGTATTTTCTCATTAAAGGTGCTCCAAGGTTGGCCTTACTGTGTCTGTCTTATGCCTTCTGGTTAGTACCCTGTGTTTTCATCCTAAGGTGTTCCTTTTAGGAGACTGCCCGTGTTTCTCTTCACTGTGTCATAGCTGTAACTCCCCATGCCAAAGTTAGTTTTGATGTTCCAGGTGCTCAACACTTCGTTGAAAGCAAACCTTTTAGTTCCTTGACACCTCTGAAAATCAGGTCATAATTTTATTTTTGGCAAAGTAATTAGGAATAAATACAACAAAAGAAAAAAGAGTTATAAAATAATGAAGATTCAGACAATATTCTTTGAAGACTGAGATGTTTGAAAACATGATGTTTTTTGCAACATCCATGTACACCTGTGTTAATAAACTAATGAGGCCGGGTCAAGAAATTGAGCATTCTCATGCTCCATAGAATTTAATAATTCATATTTCTTTAGCATGGTTTGGTTAACCTTATTAGCACTGTCCCAGAGAGGGCCCGTGTAATGCTAAGGGGACAGCATTCCCTGAGGGCCAAGCAATGAAATCCTCCTGTTCTGGGATGTGTTACAGCTAGTGACACATTTTCTGTGAATCACAGAATCAGCTGGGTTGGAAAAGACCTCCGAGGTCATCAAGTCCAACCCTTGATCCAACAGTCCTGTGGTTACCAGATCATGGCATTCAGTGCCACATCCAGTCTCATTTAAAAACCTTCAGGAAGGGTGAATCCACCACCCTTCCAATGTCTGATTACTTTCTTTATAAAAAATCTTTCTCCTAATATTCAGCTTAAACCTCCCCTGGCACACCTTAAGACTGTGCCCTCTTTTCGTCTTTGCCAACAGAACTCTCACTCTTAAACAGCCCCTCACTCTTAAACAGTCTCCTGCCAGGAGGGGCTTTATCCAGGAGATGCTCTAGGGCCTTTGCAGACAAAGGAGGTTTAACTTCTTGCCTTCCAGGAAACTGCCCAAATTATTAAGGGGAGGATTTTGAGAAAATGAGGTTTTGAAATTCTTTTTTTCGTTCAATCCATACTGGTAGTCAAGAGCAGGAATTCAAGGGCTATAGGAGAGCACGTAAAACTGAAATTCCTGACTGTTGGCTGGGGAAAGTCAAAAGACAGCTCTTGGGATTATTTCAGTTTATGGTGATTTTTTTCTGCACTAGTTCTCTAATAGAAAATTAATATAGAAAAAACCCTATGGAGAGCGATTTAGAAATCTATATCTCACCACTCAAAGCTATTTCTTACTAGACTGCCTACTTGATTCTTGGCCCATTATTCTTGAATAGGTTGCACAATGTCTTTTCCACCTCTTGATATTTCCTTATAGCCTTCAAGTGAAATCTGTAGAGGGCTATTTTAACAGAGTACAAAAGACAAAATTAAATATTTGTAAAATGTATGAAGTTGTATTCTTCTGGAAACCCATAACTGGCCATTTGATTTTTGCTAAGTTAGTAAGTGGTTTATTTGCTGTATGTGTGGTATCACCCTGCTTTCTGTGTACCATATGTGCTGGGTTGCAGTGTTGTGTCTCTGCAACATGGGTTACTTTTGTAATGGAGAAATACTACAAAAATGGATTAATATAATATTGCATGAAAAATGTGCTGATCATCTGCATAGTGAGAACTCCTTGGAGCGTGAGGAGGGAAAATAAAATCACACACTTTCATAGACTTTTGAAATTAAGTCTGCAGCTTTTGGCTCAGGGTTTACTTTTCAAACAAATCTGCAATAGTAATTTCCATTCTGAATCCCCTCCCAAAGCAATGTAATTATTGGCAGCGTTTCAGTGTGCATTGAACACTGATGTTTAATTAATATTTTATTAATTTTTAATTTTTAAAACCAGAATCTGGAAGATTATTTTATTGTAGTAGCTGTAGAAAATATTACACATGTCTGAGTTTTCAGGTCATATGATACACACTCAGACACTACAGTGACCTGTAGTTTTGGAATGTAGAAATGAACTGTGTAATTATTTTACATGTGGTAAATGGTGGGAAACTTTACTAAAATGGTCCATAAAAATATAATCAACCATAAAGACAGACAAACAGAGAGGGGAAGGCAGTTACTCACCCAAATCTGATTCATGCACATAATGTTTCTGAATTCAAAAGCATTCAGACTATAGTAAGTGTGTAAATGAATTGCCATAATGTGCCACAATCTTCTGTAAGAGTGCTTAATTTCCTTCTATGCAATGGAGGGCCTTCTTTTTTCAACTTATACTTCATTTCTGGTTTTAATAGATTTATAGCATCTGTACATTTAATCAGCATAGTTCAAAATATATTGCTGTTTGGTTACTAGTATATATAGTAATTTTTCTATTTTATTAACCCAGGATTTTGATGCTGTTTGAATTTAGGCAGATCATGCAAGCTGGAAATATGTTAGCTTATTTATAGCTGCAGCAAATGATAAAGAGTAAGAGAAGATGAGATGAGACTGAAGAAGTTAAATTTTGTGTCATTATCACTGTGTAACATTTGTATTGCTGTACTACATTGATGTTACATAATTTTAATCCAGCAACCAAGTTCTCCACTTACATATACAGGCAAAGCAGTTTTCACATTTTTTACTCAGAACTGAAGCTTCTCCTATTATGATGTCTAATGTAAATTTCTGTTTCTCAGATGCTACATGACATAAATAACAAACTACACCCTATTCTTGTGGCCATATGCAACACACACATTTAAGGAAGTCTTGAACTTGTTAGTTCTATATGCACTACTACCGTAGCATTTACTACTAAGTAAATGATACAGTGCAATTAAATTTCTTGCTTTACTCTTGCATAGGTATTCTTTGGATTCTCTTACCCAAAAGTATTGGGTGCAGAGTTACATGTCAAGTTTTTTTTCCTGCTACTGAAAAGGGAAGAAAGTAATGTTATAAAATACTAAAGGTTACACAGTTTGACTTATTGTAGTTCACTGAGAAAGGAGAAGAATCATCTTCACATGTAGGGCTTAACCATAAATGTGTTTCTCCTTATTTCTCTAGTCTTTCTGCTTAATTTCCCTGATTTTGATTTCTGAATGCCATTTTCTTTTCAATATAAGAACCTTGTAACAGTTGGACTTGATTTTAGCACAAACCTCACATATCAAATCAAACATTTGTATGGCATTATTTTTGGTGTCAAATGTCAGTCAAACTGGCATTAGATTACACACTGGGCTGTGCTACATAAATGTACACATTCACTACAAATAATACTATTTCTTCTAATTTGTAGTAAAGTGCAGAATTCCCCTCTTTCGTAAACAAAAGCAGAATTTTGCAGTTATAAAGGCAGAATTAGCAGAAGCTAGAACACAGCCAGGTTACAAGAATTTATTTTTTCAATAGTTTTCAAAGCCAATTAAATAAATGTGTTCAGATATTTTCATGATTGTGAGACATTCTTTGAGAAACAATTCACACTCTGAGTTTATTAGTAAAGATCCAGATTAGGAAATATATTTTGTCTAGCCAGCAATTTGAACAGAGCTGCTGAGAAGTGCATTCAGGAGTGAGAATAACGAGCTCTGCCACTTTATTAAACTGTTTTTCTTCCTACTCCTTCTTCCATGTTTTAATAAGTAAACTTTGTCCAACCCAATTCAGACTAGGTTACACAGACTGGGATTCTTAAATATTTTCATAGGACCAGAGCGAGAAAGAGAAGTCATTTATTTGATAATGTTTCAGATGCCAGAGAAGATTAGAACATGAGGAAGAATGCTGGAATGGAAAATTAATTTCATTTAATGGCTTTACAGTAGTTTTGAAGAGAAGTTTAGGGAAAAAGTACATTAATTTTGAAACCAAAGCAGTCCTTCACAAATTGCATAATGCCTTGTCCTACTTTTGGCTTCACATGTAAATTACAAATTGACTTTGACCTCTGTGTAGCTTTTAGGATTAGAGGAATTCTTTCTGCCCCCTGCTCTATCACTTTCTAAGTGATCACACTACTAAGAAAATTAGACTCATCACTGCTGCAAGTCTGACAATATTTACCAGGAAACATTTCTTGCCTATGAGCTCTAAATTGCAGCAAATTGCATTTTTATATTTGGTAAAACACTTGAACAAGTTGCCTGGAGAGGTGGTAGATTTCCCATCCCTGGAGACATTGGACATCAGGTTGGACCAGGTTCTGAGTAACCTGGTCCAGTGGAAGGTGTCCCTGCATATTGCAGGGGATGTTGGACAAGATGACCTTTAAAAATCTCTTCCAACCCAGTATTCTGTGAACTGATTACATATATGTTTTTTACTGTCATGTCTTGCATTTCTCCATGACAGACTACTTTGTCTGTCCTCAAAAATTACCCCCTAAAAGTTACAATTGCAAATGAATTGCCAGAAATAAGTCTTGCTTTAAATGTTGTGCTCTGAATAATGTGCAGGACTTTTGACAAACTGGCCTCCACAATATTTCTAGATTAAGACGGGTTTTACAAAATATGAATATCAAGACCTTCTTTGTTTTCCAGAAAATAAGTAATAGGTTAATTAACTTGAAAAAGGATACTTGTTACAATGTTAAGAAAAATATATAGTGATATTGTTTTTGAAAAAAAACCCAAAACCAACCAAACATGTTATTTTGCTCATATTTGCCTGCTTTCTATGTATGGTCTGGACATCTGCATGTGAAGGTCCAGAAGTCACTGGTGTGTTCTGTGTAAAGCACAGATACTGTCGTAGGCTTTAGTTCATAGGATTCCCGATTAGGATTTCACAGAGGGGTACTAGAAGCCTTGGTATGTGCTCTGAGCCTGGGTCTTAGTGATACAATCAGCAGAATAATTTTTTGCGCAGGACTTCATCAAATGTGGGGGAAAATATCCATTTGTTTTTACTATTGATGCATTCTTTTGCAGACAATAAATAACCTGTCAACATTACTATTAATCTAATACACATCTTTACCTTACCTATATCTAAAGTCCTATAACATCTCAAAATAAACTTGACCTTTCCTGTACTTATTTGCAAACCCAGAAGAGTACAGAAGGAAATCAGCTTCTATCCTTATAAATTACTGTATAGGATAATAAACTCTAGATAGTTTCTCACCTTTTTCTATACTTCCTTGCCACTAGCCTCCCTTTCCACGTCTCCTTCTCATCACAGTGACTTTTATTTCTATAATACCTGTCTCTTGCTTATTTTCACTGTCATTATCATTAAAAGTCATTAAACCTTTGGTATATTAAGCTAACACACACAGCCTCCCCAAAGCCACTTTGCTCACTTCCTTTCTATTTTTTTACCCTTTCTGTGTTTATGGATGTCAGCACCACTGCAGCAGTTTGTCTTTTGGCCCTTTTGTGTAGTTTCTTTTGCTATAAGGAAGAGGAGTGCTGAAAGACTCCCCCATTACCAAGACTAATGTATGACCAAGCTGACTGACATATTGGTTGTTCGGGGAGTTAGAAAGGAAAAAGCTAATTTGAAATTATATTAAAGGCAAAATTAATTTCAAGATTCCAGAGTGGATTAAAAGTAAAGACTGGAAAATTAATTTACTTGGATTAGATGTAAGTGTTGTGAAAAAAAAAGAGGTATTTCTGAGAGGAAAACTTTGTTTATTTTTGACTAATGAGTTTAAAACTTCATTAAAACTTCATTATGGTTAGTTTTTAAACAATTATTAGAAATTCCTGGCTAAAGAAAAACATACCATGCTGGAAAATATCAAGCAATATCTGGAAAGGAGCTAAGTTGCTATTCCATCCACTCACTGAAATCAGAACTGGCAGTTAGATTCTGTTCAGATAGGAGCCACTTGAAACTAGAGACAGCACAGGGACATTGTCCTCTGACAGTGTTAGTTTTGCAAACAAAGATGGGAATTTGGTCTGTAAATGAATAAAGAATCATTATGAACATATACTGTTACATGATCTCTCTGGAAAATACACTGCTTAGGAGATTCTTGTACTTGCAGCCTTGTCAAAGTATAGAAAAAAAGACAAAAAGAACATCCAGTAGGAGTTCTATTCTGACTTTACAAAAATTTCCAAGAGGAGATGTTGAAGATAGGATTCAACATGTAATACAAAATCTACACTTCAGCAGTAGTCATTTAAAAACAATGAGCCCTACTCGTGTACCCCAAAGTGTGTTGTATGTTGCTCCTGAGCAAAACGAAGTAGCTAGAGCAATACAACTCCCAGAAACTGGCTGACATCTCGATAATGATGGTACCTGAAGGGGAAGTGAAAACCAGTTCTATTGCTCATTTCCTGGATGGAGAAAAAAAAAGAAAACAAAGGAGACTAAGAAGGCTTGATGAATATTAAAAAGCAAGCCATGTTGTGATGAAGCACCAAAAAGACTGTGACACAAAATGGAATGTGAAAAAAGTTAATTCAATAAGGCACTTGGCAATTTTTTCTTTCGAAGATGAGAGACTTGTAGAGCAAACAGGGTTTAAAGCATTCTGCTGCTCACATACAGCCTTGCCTTATGTCATCTGTTACAGAGAATTGTTGCAGATACAACCCCACCCGTTATTATAATAGAAATTTGTATTAACTGTTTTTTCAGTTAAAACAAGGCTTTCTCAGGAACAGAAGAAACAATTGAATGCAACCTTTAACGGGACGGTGTTTCCTCTGAGAATGGGATGTGAGGTTTCCTTCTGTAGCTGTGAGTTAATTGCACAGAAAAGACTGCAGGAGATGGTATTTTTTAAAAATTGTTGTTGACATTGCATTAATTAAACTGGAACATGAAATTCTGCACCGAAAACTGGTGATGCCAATACAGGTCCTGAAACATCTTGGGGTAACAAATGTTAAAAATAAGATGACAAAAGCATAAGCAGCAAATACATGAAAGAATTCTAGCTCCTAATAAATAGATTTCCTGAATACATTTTCTGAAATAGCTAAAATTTTACTTACCTTTGGTTAAAAAGTCAATTTGCTTGACCTTACATTTATGTAGATCTGAGCATTCTTGGCTAGATTCAGCCTTGGTGAAATGACCTCGATTTTGTAAGAAATCAATAAAGCAAGTGATTTGTATCCTTTAGGCATCTATGAATGAATGCCCAAAATCATTGTCAAAATTTATATGAGTAAACCCAACAACCAGTACTGTTATTTTAAGAAAAATTTACATGTTCTCCAGCCTGCAGCAAATACAGAAGGTTCTTTGGTGATTAATATTAAATCAAAGGGCAAAATTCAGAATTAAGCTAGACTGAATCTAGTCTGAAAGCAAATCATTAACTTTCACACTGAAGTGTTTTCTTTTGGAAATAGAGGAAGAAAAAAGAAGGGTGAACATAAAATTTCTTTTTCAGTTCTTTGACAATTATACCATATATTTTTAACAGAAAATAGGTTCTTTCCCCCAAATAAGTGCAATTATGCTCCTCCTCCTCAAAAATTTATCAGACCAGAAGCTGCCTTTGTGCATTAGTGAATGACTTAAATGTATAAAGTTAAGTATAAAGGAAAGATAAACACAAAACTTATTTCATAAAATTACTTCAACACATCAGTTGAAAATTTTGTTTCTCACAAGAGCTCAGAAACAAGCCTCCAGATTTCTTCAGGGTCTGATCAAATTCAGAACAGCATCACTCTGTCATCAAAACTTTCACGGTTTTCTAAAGCATGCAGAAAAATAATTTAACAATACAGAATGGTACAAATGAAAAAAACCCAGAACATGTAAGAAAAACTGTTTAGATGTAACAAAAAACAATCCTGATTTTGCTAAAGAGGGAAAATTGTTTGTATATGTCATCTCAGGATGTCTTCTGTTCCTGGAATTCATCTAACTCCTAAATTTAGTAAACGTATGACAAACTTCAATCCAAGCTTTCTACCCAAAACTCAGTCTTTCCTTCACAATACCTCTCTTCCAGATATTATTTCCCTCTTACACCTGGTACAAGCTCCTCAGAAGAGGGTCACTGTGCTGCTGGACTCTAATCTGTTTGGTTTGTATAAAGTGCCATTTTCAGTAAACTGAAACGTCTCAATTAACAAAATCCAAGATGCCATTCCATATTGTACTTTGACAATCCACTTCAAGGATGAGAAAAAGCAAATAGACTGCTGAATTGCCATAAAATTTAAAAAGAAAGTTAAATCATTGTTTTCTCAGTAGTTTGCAAATGGTGCTTATCTATTTCACCACTTTCCATACTAACACCACTTTAATTTAAAAAAAAAAAAGAGAAATGCTCCCTTAAGTCTTGTTAGAACCGCTTGTGTATTCTTCATACTGTCTGTCTACTCTTCTAAAATTGTAATCATGACACTATTGATTCAGGCTAAACTATTTGACAAAGCATATTTTGAAGTGGGCATTAAATTTTGTAAGTTTTCCTCATCCCCCACATCCCCACCATTAACCAGTATTATGGACTGTGCTATCATAAAGTCAGAGCAAAATGTGCCCCATTAACTATTTCACCTTAATAGAGAGCAAATATGTTTCAATAATGTTCCATTTGGAATTATAGATTTTCTACCTCTTGACTTTCCAGCTCCTGGTACGTGACAGTGACTTTAGGGTTCAGTCCTATGGATAATCTGTTACGCAGCTGCCATCA
>JAYRBT010000082.1:11934493-11962773 GCA_036023395.1 Myiotriccus ornatus | reverse complement strand
TGACTTTCCAGCTCCTGGTACGTGACAGTGACTTTAGGGTTCAGTCCTATGGATAATCTGTTACGCAGCTGCCATCACTCACAGTTGAGGCGTGCATGCCCTGCAGATCCATCTGTATTTAACTTCTTCATTCATCAGTATATGGTGAACAGACCTTTGTAGGCTGAGATGGATCTTGTACCTTTCTATCAGTATTATTTGTTGCTCTTCTGCATCTTGCCTCTAATTTTCGAGCAAAGATCCTTTCTGAAATACAGAATTTAGCAAGCTAACGCTTCAGACAACTTTGAAAATTGCAGGCGAATAATCCTGAAATCACATCTGTCCTTTGAGTAAGAACAGCTCAAATTATTTTGTTCTGGGGTCAGTGTCTTACCTCCATCCTTCTCCTCACAAAAAATCTGTGAGAACAAATACATCAGAAAGCATGTTTTTAAAGTATGTTTTTAATCTCTTTCCTGACCAGGCATACTGAGAAGGGAATTCTAGAGCTGTTTAACTCCATTTTGAGAATGTCCTTTAAAAAACCTGTTCCTACTTCTACTTCAGACTTGGTCAGAGCTAAAAAACACCAACTCGGTAAAGTGTCAAAGAAAGAGCAAGAAAAACTCCACTGTGGTAACACTCATTATAAAATCAGTGGGACCCTCACCATTTCTTGGACCCTGCCAGGGTGCCTTTGCTTCCTTCAGTTCCCATTAGAAATCAGTGATAGCCAAATGAATTCACTCGTTATTGTGCTTGTAATAGGTGAAAATATATAGTGTATGTTTGGCAAAGACTTTTACACAGAAAAATGTTTAGCCAAATTATTTTGTATTTTGACAAAACATTTTCATAAGTTTAAGAAAAGAGAGAAGATATAAAACTTCTTTGAAACATCTAGAAAGAGTTTCTGATTTTACTTGTAAGCAGCTTTTTTCTTCCAAAATGTGCTTTATCTAAAAATATTTTCATAAAATCTTTCATAAACCATTTTTATTTGATGTGACAGACATATGTGATGTTTCTTCAGAAAAATTTTTGTTCTAAAACAATTTGTGAGTTTTCTTTCACCTCAGCAATTAAAAGACTTCTTGTTTCAGGCACTGTGCAAAGACAAGTTTTTGTAAGAAGATCCTGTACAGGTATCTTACTATCAAAAAGCCCTGTTTTGTAAAAAAATTAAAAGTTTTTTTGGCTCTGCTACTCTGTGGCTCCCAGACACAGTGGCAAAACACAAGAATCCCCATACTTTGTATATTTAATATTCCTGAAATAAATAACCATGCGGTACCGTCCAACTAACAGTAGTAAAAAAGATCAGCCAATACATGTGTACATGTGTGTAATTAATACCTCTGACAGTTTTACAAGAGTTGCAATGAACAATTTAAAGTTATAAGTAAGAACAGAATTTTCCTGTGGACAAACACACTTATTCACAACCTAGCAGTTTATAAATTAAATGCTGCTACAAGGTTGTCTTCTACAGGATGAATCACTGATGAAATTAAAACACAAGTCTACTTCTTTTAAAAGTATAGTTTCTGTGACAAAACACAGTTGTTTTTTAATTTATCTTGATTTCAGATTTCTCTGGAAAACAACTTCTGTATTCCTCAAGAGCTTATGTGCATTTCCTAAATAAATAAATAAATATATGCAATCAGAAAATATCTTTTGTCATGAGCCAAATCATCATGTTTCTGAGTGCTCACAGACAAACGACAGCGCACATTAACAGCTAACACAAAAAAATTTGTGCAAACAGAGGACTGGTTAAAATGCACTCTTTCGAGCTTTTCAGAATATATTAAGGTCAGCAGCATAATAGCTTCTGCTTTAGGTATTTTACAGTGCAGCACAGCATATATCAGTGAGGCAGGAAAGTGCTAATAATGGACACGTATATACTGAGTTAATTTCTCAAGGGACAAGTCTGTTCAGCCCAGCATACTCAGGCATCATTCCTTCTAGACTTAGGCTAATTAATGTAGTGCAATTTAAGAAAAGGTGGAAGGGATCATATTGATAAGTGTCAATAGTGTACATTCAAAACATCTATTATTTCTCTTCTGTGTCCTTGGAGGCCTGAAAAAAAACCCAAGTCCACCAATCACTTCCAGTTAATTGCTAAGCAGAAGGCAATGAAAAAAAATTTAAACCCCCTCTTCTCTTTTGTTGTTATTTTATCTGTATTCCCTTCCCCCACTCTCAATCTATCAGAAGCATATAGAGAACTAGGACTTACTCTTTTTAATCTATTAATTAAAAAATTGTTTCTTCAGGAGTTGGATCATCATGTAATCCATTTAGACGTTAGAAGACATTATTTTTAAATAAGTGTTTTGTGTGTCTGATTGAAGGATGCTATTGAAAGCTTGGATTGTGTTAAGCATCCTTCATTCTCAATAGTTTCAAGTAGAAAACACTTTAGAAAATTAGGACATCCAGGAACAAAGAACTGAACAGTTGTTCTAAATCTTTCTACAAACTCAGATCCTATGAAAAAAGAAACTTTACTTGAGGCCTAACATCTAGATTTGTTTTTTCCAAGGTTAAAGAGTCTCCTTTTGTCCTTTGCGCTTACTGTGGAGATTTGTAATGCTTTTTGTTTAATTAAGTGACAGAATAAATTGACCAAGGCGATCAGGAAGTGTTTTGATCCAGATTACTGGAATGGAAACTATACTCAGCTTTCCCAGTAACTTGTACGCCAGCATCCTTCTCCATTAGATCTGACAACTACAATTTGCTCTGGACCTCTTGATGCAGCTTGTCACTACCAACAGGCCAGTATGTACATGGCCAGGGGTTACAACATACCGATTCATTAGGCTACAACCACGAATCTGCCACTTCAGAGAAAAGGCCCATCCATCTCTCTACATTTAGCTGTCATTCCTACCATGAATGTAATGCTATTACTGAGACAGCCAAGTCCATTGCTCATGCCAGATGTTGTTAGGAATTCAATCCATCCTATCTGTGAACACTAGCCCCTTCAAACAACAAGATGTTGAGTGAATTACATATTGAGTGGTGAGTTTTTTTGGCATTTAATTATCCAGCTGAAAGGAACATGCTTAATTGTTACTGCAGTTACTGGTCAGTGACTAAACAGAGGAATTTTATGAAGAGATGATAGAGTTTCACAGGACTGCAATGGCTATGATAAAAAATCTATATTTCTTTACTGTACACAAATGTCTCTTGTTGGGTAAAATGAATATGTTTTATTTTGGTTTTAAGTGAGAAAACATGTCATTATTTCAATAAGGCAAATTTATGCTGCTCAACCTCCTGCTAACCAGTGTTGGCCCTTCAAGCAGGATCATTGCCAGAGTGTACAAGGGTAGCAGCAAAGTGCCAGTTTTTCATACACTTTCAGATATATGTGCCTGGGTATCCAGGGAAACGTCTGTGGGACTGTTATGTTCAGAAAAAGGGTTTCATAATATGCTTGGAGATGAGCTGGTCCTACAGAAGTCTGGAGCCACCAGTCATCTCTGCTTAGGTCTGCAAGGCAGGAAAACCCAAGACCAGTGCTTCACATATGACTTCAAAGCAGAACTTTGAAATGAAGTTAAGCTTCATCCTTTCATTAGGCTGATTAAAACTGTCCACATTACAGAAATAGTCTTGTGCTTCTGTACTTGGCTAAAGCTGAAGAAAGAAATACTATGTGATAGTATGTGATATTTTCAGTCTAGCTAATAATGCTGTGTAATCTCCATGGATGTTCCATCCTGTAATATGCCCTGCTATATTTCAACAATAAAGCCTTGAAGAAATTGCATCAGGTCTTAGGACTTTCTTAATTTCCCTATGTGAAGCTTCATTCTTATTTATAAATGCAAGAAAGAAAAATAAGCAGCTGAAAAGTCAAGAGTTTATTCCCCTAGATTTTAACTGGGAAATAAGAGACATTCAGTATGACAGAAACAGAATAAAGCTGACACTTTCTGAAAGTAAACATGGACACTGCCTTTGGTTTGTTTTTGTCACTTTTTCTCTTTTAATCTGGCTTAATGATATAGTCTGGAATCTAAGAAGTACTCGTCCCATTCATTCACTAACAAGTAAGTGATGCTTTGTTCATTTATCAACTGTATTTTGTTGCCACACAGAAAAAAATTATTGGTGATCTTCATGTTCCTTTGATGAGGCCAGTTTGTCTAACATTGTTGAAATGACTGTATTTAAAGGAGAAAAACAAATGCTCAAACCAACTTCCACTGATAGTTTTTTGAAAGTATTTAAACTAATTTTATACTATATTTAGTGATAATTTATCACAGCTTATCAGAGCTTAGACTGAAGAGGAACAAGTAGCTTGTGCAAGTTTTTTTTCAGTTATATATAATTGCTTACAAGGACAATATCTTATAACTTGATCTAGTCTAGGAGAGTACTTTTTCTGCTCCTACTCTTTATTTTTTGAGACTAATGGTCTTCAAAACTGAGAGATCCCAATTAGCAGCAATATATGGCTCTGATAGATCGGCACTCTTGAACATTCAGACTTAGATTTAAATAATTTCACAGATTCCAGTGGATGTCACTCACACCAGCCCTGGGAATGCTATTCTTTCTTCTCCATTAACACTCTCAGAATCTTTACAAACAATAACACTGAAGTGAGCTGTGTTTGCTACTCTGGTCCTAATTCTACTCTGCTAATTTTTCTCATCTAAAGCCACAGCAATTGCTTGAGGCTGGCCACATCTAGGGGTTCTGGTTGCTGTATGTCAGTTCATTACAGCTTTGTAAATACTAAAACACTCGACAACTGAGTCACAGGTCCCCTGCTAAGTATTAAGAGTTAATCTGTTGACAGCCTGATACCTGACAAAAGAGTGAGAACAGGTATTAATATAGTTAACTATTTAGGGTTAATAATCCATTTATACAGTGCCTTCCGAGAGACCTGATCTTGCAAGATGGGAAGCAGCCTTAAATTTCTTTTGCTTAAAGAGGTTTAGACCAATCAGGTGTTGAATCATGACAGTTTTGTACTGTACAGTCTAAAGTGCTAAATTTTATCTTTTAGTTTTAAAAATCGATAACAAACATCACAGCACCTTAAAAGAATTTGTGTACCTTATATAACCACAACTCCTTAATGAAGTGTGCACAACTATCTCCACTGATTCCTCAGTGTATGAAGCACAGCACTGATATCCAGTACGATCTGACCTGGAATTTGGCTTCACTGAATCTCACATACAGATATTTGCACATTTGATATTTTAGGTAGAGACAGAGTCACTGTAAGACAGAGTTCCAGCTCACAGCAAAAAAATATAAAGGAGAGAAGAAGCTTAAAAATTATGTTATCACTTACAGTCTCTGTGAATCTACCTACAAGGTTTCAGCTTTTCTTTTTTCCACTCATTATTATCCAGTCATTAGATCTTGTTGGAAGTTAATATGCAGTGTTGTACTACTTACTGCTTTGTAACACAGATAATTAATACAATAACCTTTATGGTTTTCCCATTTCTATCATGATTTGCTAGCTTAATCGATTATATTTATAAAATATATTAAATATATTTATTAACTATATTTAATTATATGCATCTATTAATTTATCTTTATTATTTATCATCTGCAGCTGATTTAGATGAAAATTGTAAGACCACGAGAGATTTTCTGGGCCACTTCATGAAAGGTCAGGGAAATAAAGGAATAGCATTAATAGACCTGCTGAATTCCTCTTCAGTCTGTTGGATTCAGGTCATGAAGGTATCTTGCTGACATAGACATATGGACACTGATTCACACTTCAATTATTATAAAACATGGCTAGTTTTCTTTCTGCAAACAACTAGGGGAACATTTTTGTCAACTAAAAATTTGAGTTGCGTTACCCATTCTGCCTTTACCTTTAATTCCTGTGTATCTTAGTTACAAAGTATAGTGTTGTAGTCTGACAATTCTCTGCATATCTTTTTTCTTTCTCCTGGAAAAAGGAGAGCTATTTCTGTAAAAGATAGCATAGAATCCTATAATGACAACCGAGCACTTTCCCACATTTCACAGAAACTCCCCTACATAAATAATTACTTCAAGAGTATCTAAAATCACACTGTAGTCTACTGCACTTTAGAGAAGTTTAAAATTATGGGTATTTGTAAGACAGGATGACTTCAGAAAATCAAGATTCTGACTACTTGTGGTTAAAAGATTATTGACCAAATGTTCTACTGTTCTACATTCAAAGTTTGCCTTGGGTGTCCACAGGAAAAAACTGTTCTGCACTTTCCAGACTGAAAGAGGTACTGCCTTAGTTTGTATTGGCCAAATGCAGCTCCTTTCCTGTGAATGGCCTTTCATAACAGGGCAATGTCAGTGCACCACAGAGCTATCCTGTTTGTATGCAGGTTGGTTTATTACATTTAGAGGCCTTATTTATGGACTAAGTACCATTAATAAGGAATTCCCTCTTGTGAAAGGTATATTTGAAGAATTATCAATGTTAATTTTTGAAAATACCAGAGTCATTGCTTGGTTTCCATTAAATATTTCACTTCTGCCTCAGTACTTTTTATGCGGAGTGATTATTACAAACAAAGCTTACTATTGAGCATTTCCTCAATTTTTTGTTCTTAGTAGCTCTCTTTCATGTGTCTAATTTTTGTGTAAAATTTGTTTTTTGTCTTGTACCATACCAGGCATTCTGTTAGCAATTCACAAACAATATAATATCACTGAAGAGAAAGGGATGTCCTTAACCTGTAAACAGATTTAGGAATGAAGGTCTTATTGGTTTTCATAGGGACTCAAGTTTCCATGTTTTGTATGTGCTTTAGTTATTCTCGCATCCAAAAAATTATTTACAAATTATTCACTCTCTTCCAATTACTGCATCTCTCAAATAAAAGTATAAATTGACTGATACTAGTGTAATTTGAAACTGGGTTTAGGAGGCTTGTGATTTAAAGTTTAAAATAAGAAAATTGATGATTAGCCATACAATTTTTTATTGCTGAGGTATTTTCTATAAACTTTACTAAAATTTTTTGATTAATCTGGTCAACAGTGAATAGCTCAGAAGGTAAATATTAAAGAAGAAAACTTTTTTGAATGCAGCATCAGGTGTTTTCCCATTCAGTGTTACTTTATTACTTGCAAAACTTCATTTTCTGACTACCAAGAAAAAACACTTGACATCAAATCTTGAAGATGAAGCCATAGAGAAAGTTATCTTGTCATATCTCTAGTTGATACTATGGAATGATTTCTGAGGAAAATGAGAAACTCTTTGCCATTTCTTAATACTGGTGTGGAAATAACCAATATTATGTCTGAAAGATAACGAGAGGCTTTGCCTGTTGTGGGATGTATGAATTCATGTTCTCTCTGAAGGAACACATAGCAATCCTGATCCAGCAGAACTCCAAGTCACACCTTGAACTTTGATCATTCAGTAAGTTTAGTGAAATGCTTAAACTCTTTCAATATCAAGGCTGTGGTCTGATACAAAGCTCTGAGGTGAATGGAAAATTTAATTGGCTTTGAAGGTTCAGATTGTTCTTTAAGTACAGTCAGTGTTGGTATTATGTGTATTGAATAATCTGACTATTCTTCTCTGGGTACTTGGGGCTGAGACTGTGGCTCACTAAATGTCCCTGACCCTGTGGATGGCTGCTGGGGTAAGTAACAGATATATTTTGTGAAAGACTGCTCCATCATAAATCATTCCTCCTGGCCATCTCTACGCAACTGTGAAAAAAGTATATTTAATCAAGCATTGAAATTCGTACCTCAAATCATGTCAAAAGTAGAATGTGTCTGTTCAGTTTTAGTGCTGTTTAACTTTTAAATATTTGGTTTATTTTATTTTTATTGCAAAAGTGTAGGGGCTAAGTTTCCAGTTATTAGAAATAGATCAGTGCATGACACCATAAACAAGAAAAATGGGTGATTAACCTCAGTCCAATAGTTATGAGTTAAAGTGAGAAAACTGGATTTGTATACTCCATTAATAACACCACTTGGTGTTAACCATGATGTCAGTTTAATATTAGGCAACTTGTCACTTCATTAAGACTGCAGTAGGAATATAATATTGGTTTTCCATAGCGTGACAGCAGCAGTGTGGCAATTAAAACACGCATGTGGTGGAAAAAGCCTGCATTTGCTTTTTGCTATAGAGTTCATATTAGCAAGAAATTGCTGAAAAAAGAGCAGGAGGGTGGGAGGGCAGCAAGTGAGTCTGAGGGCACAAAGGAAAGAAACCTTTCAGAGAATTTCCAAGGAGTGAGAAAATATATTCAAATATATTCAAGGTAGCAGTGGCTAAATGGCTACAGCCCAGATGACAGGACTGCAAGTGGTTCCCTTGGAAACATCCTTCTATTCAGAGAAGTAGAAGAGTGTAACTGGCTTTTAGGTCATGCAGACCATCTTCCCACTAGTGCAAAAATATAGCTGAAAAACATGAAATAATTAATATAATTTAAGATCAAATGAATAGACAAACCTAAAATTTTCCCACTTGAAACCCCAAAGCCTTGTATCATAGGATGTAGGTTTATTCTGCCCTCCCTACTTGGTGCAGTATGTCACTTAAAATTAGAACATAAAGGCTGTTTTGAGTTAGGACCTCCTTTGTATATCTGGGGGTTCACATTAACACAAGCTCTCTCTTTTCCTCTATCTGTGGATTGTACCAAATATATTATTTTTCTAACTACCAGATATAGTGTTTAAGTAGTTGAAATAGAGAAATCTAAAATCCATGTCAGATGATAAATTTCAGAATTTGGATTATAACACTTCCTAGTGAAAATTGCCAGCTGAGAGAGCAGGAAACCCCCTGCATTTGCTGGGGTTTGCTTTGAGTAATCTTCCAGCTTTCTCTCCAGGGCTCTATAAATGCACATCACTTCTGAATGAAGTGTTAGTCACTGAAGAGGATATTTACTGAAAATTAATTCTACCAGGTTCAGTAAAAAATTATTAATAATTATAAATTTTTCTTAAATAAGATATACTTTTTTTTTCCTGAAAAGTCACTGTTATTGATTTAGTGTTATTGTTTCTCAAATAAAAAATTTATGGCTTTCAGACTGGATTTATAGTCACTGACCAAACTGCAGAAAAAGAAATTTCCTGACTTATAGAACATATAAGATCCATCCTCTGTGCCCAGCAGAGGGGATAAAAAAATAGGTTCAACTCTCTCATATCCTGGAAATATACAATAAGTTTTTCTAGACAGGACGAGATACCTGGGGAATAGGCTAAATTAGCCACAATGGAATTCTTTGAGGATAGGGATGGATAGTTTCAGCAGATGCCTGAATTAGGTCAGGCACCTTCCAGTATCATTGCTGGCTGATCTCTTCTTCTTCAGCACCCACAGTGTCATTAAACTTCTTCGTTTTGAGCACTTATTCCTCACTCTATCCATGTAGATGGAAGGAGAATTGTTTTCCACTCCTTTAGATGACTCTGATGAATTCTGACAGTACTTATTTATACTCGACTTCCTAATAATTTTTTCTCATATTCAAATTATCATCAAACCAGACCTCTCTTCTGCTACCTTTACTGTATGTATTCATGAGCAGGTGGTTTGCTAAGAGCAGAAAACACCTGTGTTTCCTTCAGAGTGCTATGGCTTTGATTTTTCTTACCTGAGTACACTGACTTGAGTGATTATTTATTTTGGCTCAGCAAGCTCTCTATTGATACAAAATTCATCCAGAGCATACTGCAAAGCAGAAGGGAAAATTCCAATTATAGCATCTCTTTCACCAGTTTCTTCTCCCCATCATCACTTGACAATCACTATGTTTCAGATCTAATTTTCTTTTTCATGAGCAGTGAATGGTGTACGGGTAACAAAACACAGCATCAATAAAGCCAATGATGCAATTGTCACTGTCTTCTCTGAAGGCCAAACTTTCATTATTTTGTGGATATTTATGAGGAAAAGATCCATCTAAAGCTAAACATGTTAAACCATATGGTTGGTACAAGACACTTTCCACACTTCAGTAAAAAGTGAAAGTTTCATTCATGTTTCAAACACATCAAGACAGTAAAATAGAAGTTCAGAAATGATAAATACAGGTAAACATCATACCTGGAAGAGAAGAACGCCACCAGTGGCTGTTCCAGGATGAAACAGAGAGGATTTATGCTAATGTCTCTCTTGCCACAGTCCATGTGAAATGTATGGTGCTACAATGATCTAAGATTTCCAAGCCTGTTCTCTGCAGATACTTGTTCCCAGTCTTCATCTCAGTTTGCTCAGCTGCTTTAGTGCAACTGAGTGGCAACGCTTTGTAGACCGAATAAATGATCTGATCTGAGATTTTTTTTGAGGGACAAAGTATAAGGCAGGAGGGAAGAAAAGAAACCAGGGAGAGGAATACTTAAATGTAGCCCTCCTATAAAATGGAATTGCATCCTGATACAAAAGCTGCTTTCTGTAAATATATGACAAGCTAAAAAAAAGTAGAATCACTTGCTAATGAAGTTGCAGGATTGCACAGCTGAATAATGCTCATGATCTAGAAAGGGCTTTCCAGTGCTGGCAATGAGAAAGGTCAAATGTGGTGCCACTTAAGGTTAAGATGTCTTCACAGTGAAAAAAAGATGATTTTAATACTGAGCCAGTAAAAAGAGAACAGATTTTCTTTTCTCAGACTGTGACTTAATATAAGCATTTGTAGATTCTTGCTGGGTGAAATCTTAAATTCCATCTAAATGAAACATTCATCTACTTGACAGTTTGTGGTGAATAGCAGCTTCTGTTTCCTGTCAGTATGAATTATGCATGTTTGGAAAAAAGCTTCCAAATTTCAATTAGTGAATCTTAATTTTCTTTCTTAGACCAGATGGACTTCATTAACAAAAGGATTGTATCTATATCTAATGGAACCTCAAATTGTTTTAATCAATTTCAATTGAGATAAATATTTGAAGCTTTAAACCTGTCTCCACTATTTTTTTAACAAAGTCATTCTGGATATCAACAGCACACTGCTCAGTTTATTACTTTTTTATCCAATTAGAAAGCAGAATCCCCATACGCTAATTGGCAAGTACATAAAAGAATCTGCATGTTGCTTAAGCAGCAGAGAAGCAAGGAAGTTTAATTAACTTGTAACAGGCAATTTGTAACTAATTACATTTAGTGTTAGATGGTGCTGGTTTACTGGCTTAGAGGGGGGAAAATTCTTGTTCAGCTTATTCTAAGTCCCAAAATAGATTAAACATTTTTCCTTCAGTAATGCCCTAAGTCTTAATATGGAATATTTTACAGCCTTTTTGACTTGTTTAATGTCTTTGAAACACTACAGTACTGTTCATACTGGGGACTCTCCAACTGCACCAATTCTCATTGCATTCAACAGGAGTCAAATATTTTTTCTCAGACTAAGTACTTTTAATTACACAGTTCAGTTACTTCAGCTTGTTCAGTAATCTCAATCCCTTCAGCAGTTCTCCCTCTTGCTTATGAAATACCATTTAGCAAATGTGCACGAAGCTGTGAGCAATTTAATATGCATACCTAATTTGTTTAAATTTTGGTAAATCACAGAATTTTAATTTGTTTTATTTTTCAGAATTCATTCAGCAGATATTTACAGTGAATTTTTAAATTTAGACATTAAAATTCCTCATTCTTTTATTGCCCAGAAATATTTTCTGTTTGCTATGGGCAAGTGCAAAAATTAAAATCTTTGTAACAACATTTGTGTGTGTATGTGTAAGTGAACAGGTAAACACTTACTGCATTCTTTTGGTAATAATGCACAGAGTCTTATCATTGGTTCAAAGAGATGCACTAATTCTCATATTCACTAGTGCCCTCAGCATAACAAGTTTGTGATTTCAATACATCTCCATGCATTTCCATCACATTGATAAGTCATGAATGTCAAATCAGAAAAATTAAAAATTAAATAATGATTACAGACATATCTTCTAAAAGTAGCTACTCAGGAAAAAAAAAAAAAGACTTATTGACAGTTGCTTAAACTGTAACTGTGTTATCAGGCATTTATAAACTACAGGAATGATCTAGTTACCTTCAGCCCCGCTGAAAGAGTGTGCAGCAACTGAAGAGGGTTTTTGCATTGCCAGGCCTGACCACTTTTAGGCTCCCTACAGAGAATGTTATGTTTACTGATAAAGAATTGGAGTGGGAATTGCTGCCTAATACAGGTATTCTGAATAGCCCCTTGAAAACATCCACCTTTCTTTACAGTATAGGGAACCTAATGGTTGAGGTCAAGCTCCTAATGTCAAGAGATGTGATTTTTTTTCACCTATTCCTAATAACTACACACTATGGCAAATACTATAGCCAGTGGGGGACAGAAAGCTTCCTCTGGCTGCACAGCAGATGTTAGATCATTATTTCTCACCAGGAGAATGGCAAAACCAGAACAAAATGCTTTTTTCTGTTCAACTTGTAGATCATGTTTATAGTACATATTTTATATATGCATATATAATAAATCAATAAGTGGATCTTCCCTTTCAGTTTGTCATGGCTGTATGGTTGACTTTGGTTTCTTTATGGGCTTGTTGCCCAGATGAGTATAATATTTTTGTCTATGGTGAGAAAAGTTCTCTAATCCTTTTTGAAGATTAATAACATCTGCTGCAGTTTGGGATTATATGAAAAGACATTAATGGATGCCCAGAATGAATTCCAGTTAAGTATCAGTTTGTGTAAACAGAAATGTGACAAAAATAAAAGTAACACCAGCAGCAACACATCGGTTTGAAGAGCTAATGCAAACTACAAGTACTTTAGTACAGTAATTTAGGCTATTTTTCAACATTTCCTGTTTGACACATAACCATATAAGATATGTCAGAAGCTTGATCCAGTTGATGTGATGCATTCCAGCCCTTTCTTTAGGGAGAACAAAGCCATGAAGCATAATCTTTCAAGGTCTGGGGGGCAGTGAAAGCCTCAGTATGCATAGTTAATTGTGATACATTGCTTCTCTCCTCTGAAAACATGTTCTGAATGTCTTACTGTATTAACCACCCTCTTATTTGCTCAGTATACATCTCCTCAGAAATAAAAAGTGATCCAAAGTCACTGATGAAGAATACTTCTCATACTGAACTGGGATATCAAATGATATTCTGCCCCCGAGTGTGCTGTCATAACAGAAGCAAAGTTGCGGAGCAATAATAGGTACAACCTAGTCAGAAATAAGTGTGCTCGTGTGTGTGGCCAATCACTCATTCAGTGACTTATTAGTTAGGTTTGCTGGCTTAGGCACAGTTTTTTTTGGGGGGGGGGAAGAAAATGTAAACAGCAACTGCTCAGAGTTAGACGTAGGAACATGGAGACTCATCTGTGGAACTCAAGTTCCAGTTCTCTGCTGATTTACACCTTGCTACATCTGTCTGTGCTACAGTATGTATATGCCCTAATACTAAGTTGTTTAAAATGTTAAAAATCATTTGTGAAAAAACATTTTTAACATTGTTTACTTAATACTTTTCTTAACTACAAAATAAGTTTATTTTTTATTGTAGATTTCTAATGTACATAATAATAGTTGACCTTTCAGTTGTGCATTTCTAAGAGAAAATGTTTTGTACAGAAATGCTTCTAATCCTATTTTTTCACCTCTTCAAATGAAAATCTGAGGTGTTTAATATTTGGGTCTGCAAAGTTACTGTGCAGTAAATCTAGGATGAAAGGCCCCATATTTTTTGTTGTTGTTATTATTATTGTTATTATTATTATTTGTTTCTTCCAGTGTTGGGTTTGTATTTGTGCAGAAAATTAGTAAGCAGAAGTCCATCAAACTGAGCAAGCATCTACTAAGCAAGTACAGTAAATTAAAGTGGTGATATTAAGACACTTTTTACTTGTACTCAGTGGAAAGCCAAGCCACTCTATGAACCTCAGAGTATTTCTATGCATATATAAGTATTAATGTAACAAAAAAAAATCCCAGTTCTTAGTCATTAAAAATCTTGATTATCCATAACAGTAATGCCAGGTTTCTAGATCAGCATCTCACCTGTGACTGAGGACTATTTACCTCACTTATCCTGTTTTCTATGGGAGAGAGAGAGATAAGACGTCCTGTGTGCGTGTAGGGTGCAGATCACCTGTAAAAGTGCAATAGGTGTCTGAATTCCCTGTACAAAACCAGTGTATACTGTACATAACCATCAAACCTCCATCCTGGCAAGGCCTTATAGGATGTGACAACCATGGTGATAAAATTAAGGCATGTGGTTTTGATTGCAGGTTGTACAAAACAATAACAAGAGCATAGCCCTGTTGATTAAATACTGTATCTAAATTTCAGACTGAGATCTTTCTTTCCTTGGCCATGGGCATTCTGTGTGACAGAAGCCAGTGACTTCACTTCCCAGAGATTTACTTCCTTCTTTCATTTCATTCCTGTATTTAACTATTGACTCTGGACGCAGAATCATTTAGCTGAAATATTTCATATAAAACTCTCTTTTAATGCAAGTCTGGTTTTAATTCTCTTTTAATAGAAGTCTGGTCTTGACTAGTGTTTCTCAATACTACCATAATGTAAATAAATAATACAAGGAAAAGTTAGGATTTAATTGATTACAGTTTATACACCCATTTTTTTGTGACTAAATTATGCCAGGATCAACATAAGGTAGCGGTGCCAAATCTATCAAAGTTCTGACATTAATTAGAAGCAGACTTTTTTTTTAATTTCTGAAAAGAGAGAACCGTGGTTTATTACACATTTTGTATCAAATGTACAGCATATCTGTTTTCTTTATGAAATCATCAGATAAGCACAAGATGTGAGCAAGGTTGAAAAAATACATTGAATGTATTTAACTTAACTGTTATTGAATAAAATAACAATATCAGTGATGGAATGACTGATTAAGTCCTGGACTCTTGGTAATATAAAAGTCAGTCTAGTACAGAATTTAATATTAGCCAGTAGCTAGTGGTATTGGTAATGATAACTGCTATGAATCCTGTTAAATGTTGGCAGTCATCTGAACTTTCACACAGGCTAAACTGCAGAGAGCATTATGCATTTATTTTATCCAAGTTTGAGCTAAACAGAAATTCTTACTTAGGGAAGTTCTTCTTCTTGGGAAGTGGGAAATGGTAGCTGGGAGGGAGAAATGGTGTGCTGGGGTTTGATGTTCTTCTGTGCCCTTCTGTGATAGTGTTTGTCTTCTCGTATTGGCTCCTTGGGAAGGAAAACTGTCAAAGGACAAGAGGATTTAACAGCAAGAACTAAAGTAGTTATAAAAGTCATTAAACATGCTCACATTAGCATGACTATGCATTCCTAAAGACCAGGGACAATTTTGAAATATTTGTCACACAGTGAATCTTACACACAGGAGAACTAATGGACAAGTTCATACTTTTACCCAGCCAAGAACAGATCCTACTAATTTTTTAGGCAACAGCTGACTGATCTGGCACATGGGACCAGAGTGAGATGTTGATTTTATTCGTAAAGCATGAGGTAAAGTGTGAGGACAGAGAAAATACATCTTTGAGGATTTACTGTGCTCACAGGATCTCTACTGAGGTATAAACCTTCTATACCTCACCTTCCTCTACTTAATCCGCCACGGAAAGAGGTAACTTGAAAAGTTCATCCCATCTGAGGAGATTCCCATGCTGTAAACTCTGAGATCTTCATGGAGCCCTAAAATGCTGTTTTGACAGATGTCTTTTAAAGTAAGGAACTTTCTCACAAAGCCTGTTACAAATTAGAGAAAACTCAGTTCACAAGCGCTTTGAGAAATACAGCAAGAGTAAGCTGTGTATTTTGTTAACCTTTCAACATGCTGGTTACAAGATTTGCTGTAGCCACTCTGCCCAATTACAAAACAAAACAGAACCACAGTAAAACTGTCTGCCAAGTGTTGAGAAATATAGAAATGGAAGAGCCAAATCCACAAAGATCGCTTAGGCAATACAATCTCCAGGACAGACAGGTACACAGACATCTGGAAATTTTAGGAAACACGCCTTTAAATTTTATGAGTTTATGACCTGATTTAAAAAAAAAAAAAAAAAAAAAAAGAAAAGAAAAAGCAGAATAAAATTTTTAGAGTATTCAGTCTATTTATGTCATAAAGGGACTATAGTATAAATTAAATGAAAAATTAAAGAGTTTTTCAGCCCTACCTAAGCTTCACCCTTAAAAATGAATTAAAATTAATTCTATTTTGATGTGTTAAAAGACTGGTAATAACAACAATAAAAACAACAATAATAATACTGACATACCTTGAACATATTTCTTTTTTATTTTTTATTGTATTTGAGTGGACTCTCCAGTCATCAGTTGGGGAAAAAAAAAATCAATCTAGAAGACATTTTACCCCTAATCTGTTGAAAGTTTTCTGTTTTCACTGAACCATAATCACTGGACAACTCTCACTAATTGTGAACATCAGTGGACAAAATACTGTAAACTTTTATTCCACAAAAACATAGGTTTTTCCACAGGGAAACCCTGAAACATTAGTGATAGTAGTGGAAACACTGAACTAAATTAACTACTGTTACAGTGTTGGGCATTAGGGAATGTTAAAAAAGTCTCAGTGTTTACTCAGAACTAGTGAATGTAAGAATAAACAAGCAAACAAACCCAAAGTAATGGGGTTTTAAGTAAGTTAGTGCATTTTTGTCAGTAATAATTTTAAGTAGAACTTCATACGCATAAATAAATCTGGCTTGTGTTTCAGTGACCTCCTTGTGGTCAGTCCTAAAGTGAAGAGGTTTCATATCCTCAGCTGGAGTAATCAAGAATTAGTCAGCATAAACAAATCTACATCAGAGAAGCTAGCTCAATATACTGTAATAAATGTGATTTATCTTAGTAGATAAATTTCCCTGAAATTAATCACAAAATGTTTTAAGTACAGCAGAGTGTGTCCTAACATTTGCCAAGAACTACTCAACTCTCTATGTTAGTGTGCATGCAAAGGTGTAAAATAATGGTTTTTCTTGTTCTCAGAAAACGTAACATCTGCGAGACAATTAAATTTGTTCCTTCTACAATTAGATTTAGCAATCTAAAATATCAACTCCAGAGATGTTGTTACAAGAGAGCCTATGAAAGAAGTTCATCCCTTCAGATGCAGGGCCTTTTTATAAATGTAGATAGTCGTATTCAGCTGGGCTAAATGGAAACACAGCAATCCTTGATCTTTCGATGAATGAGTTACCTGTAATAATTTGTTCTTTATATCTTGCGTGGCGATTGTCAACAAAGACATCAATAACATTAATTGCCTTCTCATGGAAGATTTCACATTCCAGTAGAAAGTCCACAAGCACAAATTTCTGGGTTTATTTATACGAGACTATGAAAACTGGTAAAATGCTTGTCAGAAAAAGTGTATGTTACTGTATTTTATCTTGTTTAACAGGCTTGCTGTTGTTTCAGATTCCCTGTGGGCTATGCTAGAGATGATAAAAGAAACATTTTAATTACAGCTTAAACTCAAGCCACTTCTTACTTGAGTTATACTGCAAAAAATTCAGTGCTTAAATGTAAATGTAAAATTTGTGAGTTACCTGAAAAGGTCTTTCTCTCTAAGCATAAAATACAGTCATAGACAGTACACATTATTTATTCTGTAAGTCCATCAGTCTGGGTATTGAAGAAACACCCTGATGATTCAGCTAATACCACGGGAAAACTTAGTTTTGTCCTGTACTCTTCTTTGGAATAATAGAAGTGTTATTTGGGGTTGTTTGTTCTGAATTTACTCTGTACTTTGTATCTGGTACTGCTCTCATTGAATTCTCTGCTAATTTCATAGTGATTCCATCACACAGCATTGGGTTCTCATACAGGACCCTCTATCTGGAGAAAGAAGCCCGGGTATAGAGTATGAAAAGGACATGTTCAATCAGTTGTTATGAGGCTATTGCTGGCAGTTGGACTCGTGACCTCTCACTGCTTGCATGCAGATATTGTAAAGAAGATGAGGAATGACCAGCTCGCCTTTGGCAATATTCATTAAAGATTGGGACATCATGACAACTGCAGTGAATCCAGGAAGCCTGGTATAAGAGGAAGAGATTAATATTTAATCTACCACATACACTTTGTCAGGTCAGATAAGCAGATAGATTCTTTTTTATTCCTTAATTGAGGCATGTCATACAAATTCCATGGAAAATCCCAGTTGTTCCAGTAGCAAAGCTTGCAGAAAAAGCATATTATTGAGGACTTCTTGAGCTCTCTTTTAAATAGAAAGTGAGAAATGAAGAATCTCCAAGCCTATTTTCTTTTACTTTAAAAGCCTACTGAATGATTTACTTTTGAAGAAACTGAACAAATTCTTGCAAGCAAATCTTTTGTCAGAAGGGAGATTTTACATCCCCTCATATATGAAAAAATCAGAGTGATTTCTCAATGATCGTTACTTTCATTCCTTGCAGTGTTTATAATCTTGTAAAATTTTGACTATCTCTTGGAACTACTAGTATATTTCAGTATTTACCAATGGATATAAATTAAAAAAAAAAACCCAAAACACAACTCCCAAACCTCAATGAATTTTCAGAAAATATTCTGAAAGTTATATTCTTTGAAAGTGAATTTGAAAGTGAACAAATAAAATATGCTGCATTTTAAAGACCAGAAAGAATGAACAAAAAAGATTGTAAACATTTCCTCTGATTCTACTATTCATGACAAGCCTCCTGGAATTAATATAAGATCTTCAGGACAGAGCAAAGTAACAGCTGGATAGCTCTTGGTACACTGAATTAGTCCTTTCTCAATACTTGAGGATTAAATTTTTTTTTCTTTGCCATATGATGTCCAGAACAGTACAACTACCCTTCTTAGCTGATGTATGAACACTCTATAATGTAATAGATAATTTCTTACATTAGTATGGATAGTGTGAACTTGAATTATAGATGAATACCCAACAAACATCTGGTCCAAATGATATATAGCACTGTATTTCATAACTCACAGAGTGCTCTCTGCTGCTAATACCTATTAAGTTACATTTTCTGCCATGCAAATTATATTTAGTTTTAGATTACCTCATAATCTTAATATGTGTTCTCAGTTTTTTTCACTATTGGAACTGGGGAAAAGAACCTGCTTGTACTCCAATTCTCATTTTCATCACCTGACATTTTCTTTAACTTTCTTTGTGCATTCAGTCTTAGGTGGCATATGGCTTACTAATAAATCCCCCCACATTGTTACCTTTTATTGATGATATTGCCAACACTTTAACACATCATTCAAAATTCTGGTTTTTTTTTTTCCAAGGTAATGTCATGTGTTCTTGCATATACGTGTAGTGAAAGGCACAAATAGTTTCTTCAGGACTAAAAGGCATATCAGTATGTTCAGGATAATGAGGCTGATTCAGTAAGACTAGACCTTCAAGCTACATTTTCCATTCACATTCTCCTTAAAACTACAATGACACATGCATGAATGAACAGCAATGAAGTGGTTAATTCACTAGGAAAAGAAAGAACAGCTGTGGGCACCTTATGAAAAACTATGTTTGACCAGTCCATCATGAAGACATTTGTTCTTTAGTGCTGCAGGTGGCAGAGTTACTAAGAAAATCAACTTAATTCAACACAATCTTTGGAATGACTTGTTTTCTTGATAGTTTTCTGAACAGTGCACCTCTATGTCAAGTCATGATCTTTGCTGCAATACTTAAAGATTCTGACTGGGAAACAAAAGATCATTGCAAAGAGCATTGTGAAGGAGACATTATGCTCAGCATCTTTTAGCATATGCAAATACAAACTCCAGCATAAGATTAGGACACAAGTGAAAGAAGCATTTCACCATTACAGAAAAAACCCCAATAAACACACCGTTGTTTCTAGTTCGAAACTACTAGCCTTACTTTCTAATAGCTAAATCTACTAAAAAGCTTTTTTTTAATACACACTTTCTGTAAATTGAAAAATTGCTTACAAATTTAATTTCCTTTATCTTGTATTTCACTGAAAATTAGGTCATACATAATACAGTTAAACAGTTAGTCTACAGGTCCTTAAGTAGAACCCTTATGAAAATCAGTGGTATTGTACCAGAAAAAAGATGGTCAGTTAAACACCCTGGGAAGTACAGCTTCCAGTTATCTGTAGATTCTGAAAATGTCTGCTTGAGGAGCTCACACGTTTCAGACAAGAAAAAAACAAATTGCCATTTCAATTGACCATGAGGCAGAGAGCAGAGAAATAATATGTTCCTTAGAAGTGGCTCAAAAATGCAACAATTACAACTGGTAGATCTTTTAATATTCTTTTGCTGCTTATTGCTATCAATGTCCTTTCTCAATATGCACAAGCAAGGACATAAGCTGTGCAGGCTGCTGAATCCCTGTTATTTTAGACCAGTGAGTACTGTTACTGTTTCGATGTCTTCAAACTCCCAAAAAAGGGTCTGGGCACCGCTCTGTGAGTCATCAGTGTAGTGGGGCCTTAACAGATCTGGCCACCAATAGAGGAAGCTATTGAGTTAACTGAGAATGATGGCAAACTGTGAAATTTGGTGTGGTGATTATACTTTCTTGCCTCTCAAATGTGAGAGCTGTGAGTGATAACTTGCTTAAAAACATTAAACAGATTAAAGAAAATCAATTTGTTTGAGTACCTTTTCCTAACCACTTTTGGATACCACACAGACACAAATTCCTATTTTAAATGGAAATTAATTCAGTGCTCTTTTCTCCATGAAGCAACCAAGCCAAGATAAACATTTTTGGTAGTCCAGGGCTATACAGCTGGCAGATTTAACCTGAAATACATACAGAGATATAAAAAGTATATTTTCAGCCAGATGAGTGCAGTTTAGTTTATTGCTATGTTTATTATCTTAACACCCAAGGGAAAATCCAGAATATAGTCTGTTATTCCATTATGTAAGATGCCCGTCCTAAAAAATGTATCATATAAATAAACGCAACAGAAATAATAATTAAATATATATCATGGTGCAACTTTAAGAGGTCTAATTTTTCCTGGGTACAACATGCTTGATATAATGTCTGTCCTCTAAAAAATTAAAAGTTTTAAATTTTGTTTAAAGAGATGAATTTTATCTCTTTCTAGGAAAATATTTCTATTTTTGTTGTTACTTCCAGGCTTTTGCTCTAGGTATTGAACTATATTTGTGCATTTTTTGGAACTGAAATTCTGAAAAGAATGTAAATCAAACCAGCATAAAGTGGGACTGATCGAGTATTGTAGTTGTCGACTTATAATGAAAGAAAAAATATGCTTAAAGCTTGGAAATTCTGCCAATTTCATTGCAGTCATATGCACAGAACTGGTAATGATAGAGTTAAAATAGAAAAAAATAGATGTAGGTAATGGGAACCGTGCTGCTTTCACACAGGTGATAATGAAATTCTTTAGACCTCTGCAGGTGTAATTTAGTCAATTAGAGAACTAATTGAACAATTTCCTAATTGTTAAAGCAAATAACTAATATTATGTCTGTCCCCTGAGCCATCAGTTGAAGAAAGAAACATGTAATTATCAGCTCATCAACCTAAGGGCAATTTACCAAGCCTAAAATAAACAGCTTGTATTCTAATAGAGACCTAGTTATAAATAACTCCTTTTGTGTGAGTAAGGGGCAGTCATTTGTAAATGACAGTCCTGGACAACTCTAGGATTACCTTTCCATATTCAAGTCTAGACACAAACAAATTGCTTCTAAGTAAGTGCAGATTTTAAAGTAGTGTGAAAAGAGCTTTTCTTTTCAACTACAGATGTCAATTGCAGGTAAACAAAGATTTTATGAAAACTTGAACTGTTCTGTGTCAGGTTTAAAGAGACCAAAAAGAACATTACCACATACCTCAATATATGTGTTTAATGTTTTTTACTTTAATGTTTTCTTCTTATGGGGCAAGGGAAGTGGTTTTATCACATATGTATGGATTTATTTGGTCTCTACCACCTCTGGTATAACCACATATCCATCTATTATGTCTATTGGTTATGTTTCATGGAGGTCACACCTCTGTGGCTGTATAAGGATGTATCCCTTTCCTGAATACACCTGTACTATGTTGGTTATAACTGTGTCTTGAGATTCTCTTGTCATACTATTGTTTAAAAACAGTTGCATAAATATAACACAGCATAAATATCTCTTTTATAACCTAAAAAGTATATTTCTTCTTACCTTATAATCTAAAAAGTAGATTTTTACTTTATGTTAAATGCCTGTGGTGCAGAGGCCTTTGCCATCGGGTCAGCTTTCATTTCTAGGAGAGGAAATAAGCCTATGTAAGCTGCAAGGCACCACATCAAAGACAGAGAATTAAAACTTCAATGAATCTCTAGGATCTATTAGAAACTTCTAAAACTATCTATTCAATTTTTACATAGCCCTGTTAAAAGCAAGAACATCCATGGCTTCACCATTTTATAAGATTGCTCCATCATTGTGGAGCATTCAGTTGCGAATGGAAATTTGGGCTCCACACTACGAGGTCATCAAGTTACACTGAAGAAACTATTTTTTCCCTCCCTATGCCAGTACTGTTTGCCTCAGGTGAGTAATGCAGAGAAGTATGTTTGCACAGTAGTGCAAAAAAACCTATTATGGGTGGAGAATGCCAGTGAGATGTTCATGCAATAACATCCATTCTTTATTGATTTTGTATACTATTTTAAGGATTTAATAGTGGGCAGAAGTCTCCAAGCTTCTTGCCACTTAACAAAGAGAGAAATTGAGGGTGGAGTTTCACAGAGTCAGAGAATCATTAAGGTTGCAAAAGGCCTCCAAGGTCATTGAGTCAAACCCTTGACCAAATACCATCTTGCCGACTAGACCATGGCTCTAAGTGCCATGTCCATTCATTTCTTCAATACTTCCATGGTGCCTCCACTGCCTCCCTGGGCAGCCCATTCCAGTCCGTAACCATCCTTTCTGTGAAGAAATTCTTCCCTGATGTCCAACCTGAACCATCCCTGTTGCAGTTTTAGGCCATTTTCTCTTGTCCTGTTGCGGGTTGCCTGAGAGATGAGGCCAACCCCCATCTTGTTTGCAGACATGAAAATTCAGGTACCTGTATGTTATCAAGGTATCTAAGCTCCTGTTACTATCAGTGGAGCTCTAAGTCCATATAGTCACTGGGCTGGTAGAGTTATTCAGATCACCCTGAAACAGAGACCTATGCTGGCCCAGACTTGAACTCTCCTATCAATTGTACAAAACCCACACTGTTAATTTACTGAAAGATATGAAAACTGCAACCTGAATCTTAAGCACAGTTGGATCTTGAAGACAAAATGACCAAACCTCTTACATAAAAATAGGAACAGCTGTATGTTGCATACACTGGATGATGGTTGTGAGCTTTTAAATCACCTAGTTCTATACGGATTTTGAAATGGCACATTAATGAAATGAATGAAAGCACAGGTTAACTGAATGGAACACAGCTTCATTTACACTTCAATTCTCCTAAAGATATTTTAACTACCTACTCACATTAAGTAACTAATTGCAATTCCCAATCTACCTCATTGGCAATTCATTTGAAATGCAAGTTGGTAGTGCATGCTTTACTATTCACTAGAAAACAAGGAAGCATTAATCTTGCTTTATTTGTACCTGTGAGATCTCATGCCAACATTTTCAAGTGTAAAAACTTGTGGCATATAAATTAAGCTTAGCAGAAATAGAAAGCCACCGTTTGGTGGAAATTTGACATTTCCCATACGTGCTGGTCCCCAGGCAGTTTGTATTATTTCTTTTCTCAGTGAAGTGCATTAAGTAACTGTATATTAAACATGAGTTTTCAGATGAATGCATGCTTAAAATGCAGAATGTTGAGGATGCCCATTTCAAATGGTTTAATATTGAAAAATTATGTTGTCAAATTTATTGCCATTCAGCCACCAGCCGTTCTTAAACTGAACCTGCAAAAGTTGCTTAAGGTGAGTAATAACAGAGGGGAGTAGGAAGAAATTTATTTTCATTAGTGTTCTTTACAGTTTCTGAAAGCAAAAAGTTGTCTTTTTATTTCCTGAACACCATAAAGATAGGAGTTGAAAAAAAAAGTATTTAATTCTTTAAGCAAATCATGCATTCACAGAGTAAGTATTTCAATAGATTTATTAAACTCTTCTGTAGTATAAAAGGGAGGAATACTAACCTCTATTGTAACTTTATTAATATTCTTCATGGTAGTAATTAATTTGGTCATAATGATTTTCCTGTAGATATTCTGCTCTTTCTTCACCTGTGACAGGAAAGATGTGTTCTTTGTCCTAAAAATATTGTTGACATTGTTGCAGGTTTGAATTTTCACACAAGTTTATGAGGATAACTTCTGAATCAGAGATATTTTATTTCACACTGGACAGTGAAATAAGACCTGAGAGTAAAAACCTTCTGGATTTATTTTTATCTTTTCTTTATGTTTCTATAATCTTTGTTTTAGTGTCATAATAAATCACTAATAGGCAGTGTGTACAAAAACATTCCCCCCCCCAAGTAACAATAATTAAAACACTGTAAATGCAAAACAATACAATAATAAAAACAAGCCCTGGGTAGCATGTAGCTAATTATTTTATTTAGGTTCATTTTCTTTGGTGTGTGACTACCATGGGCAATACAGTCAAAGACTACTCTTGTCTTGCTGTTTGAACAGTTAAGAAATTAAGAAGTGAAATAATGTCCCATCCACCACTTCTCTCAACCCCTTTTCTTTTTTAAATGCTTTTTATTTTTGCAGATTTTGCTTGCATAAAAACATACATAAAAGCACGAGTCTGTGAATCTTAGGAACCTTAAGCTGAAGTTTCTATTCAAAACTGTTCTTCCCAAATACAACTTTTTAGGGAGTACTTGATCATGCCATCACTTTTCATTCTCTTGGTCTATTCTTCAAATTTCTTTCATTTCCTGTTCTTTGAATCTCTACAACCTAGATCAAAAACATGATCACTTCTCCATTTTTGATAGTGATACTGTGGCAGTGTGTGGCTTCTAATTTGTCAGCTTGTAAGCATTCTGACTTTTTTTAAAAACTAGAAAGCTCAGTGGAACAATGCCAGTAAAGACTGGTAATGTTGGCAGCATATGTTGCCAATAACTTGAATTTTGCTATCAAATTTTGAATAAGTTCTGGTTATTTAACTTACTCCACCAAAACTTGTGTGCTTATCTGACAGGTTACTGAGCTATTCACTGGCCTACAGCTGGACTTTATTACCACTGCTCACAACCCTATGAGCTCAATAGTTCAACCTGTTTTCAACCCACCCCACCATCCCCCTATGTAGCCCACACTTCATCGGTTTGTCAGTGAAGATGTTATGGTACAGAGTGTTGAAAAGTGAAACATTTACCAAAATCATGACAAACAGTGTCCACTGCTCTACACTCCAAGCTAGTCATTTTGTCACGGAATGCTGTGATGCTCATCAGGCATGATTTCCAGATTCTAAATTCACGTTGAATGTTTCAAATAACCTTCATGTCCTGCTTTTAGGCAATGCATTGCATTACATGCCTGTTGTTATGAGCTCCAAAGACAAAGTCTGTTAATTAGAACTAATTGCTTTACATCAGAATCAGCTGTATTTAAGCAGGTATCACAAAGAACTGAAAACCTGAACTCCACATCAGCACTGTTTAATAAAATCAGGTTATTCAATATAAACATATATTTTATTCTATTTTAACTTTCACATATGTAACTAAGTTATTATTGTTATAATTAACTATGAGAGGACAGATAGAAGGGTAAAAATTCTGAGTTCCCAGGTGGTAAAAAGAGCATCAGCAACATAAATCATCATTACCAGACAAAAACTCACAGCCAAGAAGAGTCTTCAACACAAAAAAGTTCAAATAAATAACAACCAAGGAACCACCAAATATGCAACCCAAATATCGCAAGAAGCTTGCAACCAAGACAAAGTCAATTATTCAAATATTCAGACTGCACAGGTAACAAGGAGCTCTGGTTTGTATTTGGTTATAAATGAACATATTTTTTGGAATTGTTGGGAAAGGTATATTGGTTCCAGGTAATTTTTAAAACTTAATATGAAAAGACAGTTTTTCTTCCTAGTGAGCCAAATCATACATTTGATTTCATAGGAGAGCTTCTACCTGTTTTTTTTTTTTTTTTTAAAACATTCCTTTAAAATTTAATGGTGGCTGGTAGGAATCACTCTTTGGATGAAGCATTTTTACCAGTCTCTTTTACTGTTGGTGAGAAATGTCCTCTTTTAGGGGAACACCTTTCCTCCTCACTGCTCCATCATCTTTGTACATTACCTCTGCTTTGAGAAATTATGCCTTCTTGAACTAGGGTTTGTAATTTTGGATGCCTAATCCTGTCACTGCTCAAATGAATCAAACTCTGTTGAGTGACTCACCAGGATTATTTTTGATTTGAACAGATCTTGACAGTTACTGCTTTGCATGCCTAATCTGATTCATTGGCTCTGCTCTGATTGCACATGCTCAATTAGAAACAAAGAAAGAAACAAACCAGTAAAGCTCACCATTTAATATGTGGAATATTCCTTCGGAGCAGAGATAAGCCTTAATGGTGTGTTTTTCTAGAGCTGCCATAGACCCTGCACTCAGTGTCTTTTACAAATAACTCTGCATTTGAAGACAAAAGCAAAAGTGATAGTAAAAGAGCCCCCAAAACCAGAATTACTTTTATATGTATATCCCCTTGACAAAAGCTGATCACACTGGCAACTGGAGCATGCTCTTGACTGGATCGATTTGACTTTGACAGCCTCAGGACTCAGAGGATATACTTGTAAATTGTGAAGCCTCAAGATCAGGTGATAAACTCAGTCATGATAAAATCCTGGCATCCAGTGAAACACTTTCAGCTTTCTTGGTCTTCTCTATCAATGAAGATTATATATAGGTATACATTAATAATTTTTTTTCTCTTCTCTGACTTGAGTACTCTGACTTTCTTCAAGAATATTTTGTTGGAAATCAGGTAGTATGATATTTTCTGACAGCAAACAAAAGAAAATAATGTAAGATTATTAGAGTAGATAAATAAAATTCTTAGTATGCAGGAATATGGATTTTTACTCACTGATTAATATAATGCCCTGTGTAGCAGATTTATTGATTAATGGGAATGTAAATGCAAAAGCACACTGTTTTAATCAAATTAGAAAGCAAGGGACACAGAAAATGTAAACGCATAAAGAAGGCCCTGTATATATTTTATAGTCATTCATCTGTTTCCATGCCTAATCAAAACATAACAAGTTAATGGGACAAGAAGACATAAGATTGATTAACATGAGTAAAAAGACAGGTATGTAAATCCAATCTGCTCAGAATTCTTGCAGCTGAGAATAACAAATCTCTTCTTGAAGTGGTTCGTCACACTCATTCACATGAATAAATCAATAGCTGCATTAGGTCCAATTAAAGGTCCTCTTCAACAATTATACCAGTCTCCTCTACTTATCAGTAGAAAGGGGATTTCAAGCAGGAATAAATTCATGTAGGTGGTGCCCATGGGCACGTGAGGCTGATACTGATGCCTGACACACAAGCACTGAGTCTCTGAGCCCACAGGAAACTCCATCTGTAGATGTTAGTAATGTGAGATCAATAGGCAAGAAGTACCTCTGGGGAAAGCTGGACAGAAATTTGGACTGTTGTGGGAAATTTTGGCAACCATGGGAGTGCTTTTGGCTCCCTTGTCCTATCACATCTCCTAACTGACCAACACTTATCAGTTTTCCAGACACCTTCAAGGAGTTTTGAGTGTTGTTTGTGTGTTTGCTGCTGGCTGCACCCTAATGGATGAGTAGAAGACTCTTCTGTTTCCTTGCTTTTACAGTTTTTGTTCTTTGATCATTCTTTGTGGTTTTTTTCCATGCATTACCCTCAATAATGACTTGTTTTTAGGTGAAGTGGTGGATTTTTTTTACCCTTGGGTGACCTCTCTCTTTTAGAGGTGGATGGGAGAGGGCATCTAGTGTTTCTCTCAAAGAAATGGCATATGGTTATTGCTAGAAATAGATGTGACATTTTCATTTGGGCAATGACACATATGAAAGTGTTTCTTCTTCCCAACTATAGTTTGTAACACTACTGCCAGTGCCACTTCACAGATCACAAAGCCTAGATTTTTTTTCAACACAGTTCAGGGTGTAATTGTGATCGTAATTGAATGTCAGCAGTTTAAGAAGTTTTGAAACAATGTAAGCTTACAAAAATATAAAGAAAAGTTTACATTTTCACTCCAGCAACAATTACAAATCATCAACATAAACATATTTC
>JAYRBT010000082.1:11923648-11934393 GCA_036023395.1 Myiotriccus ornatus | reverse complement strand
GTGAAGCTTAGAATAACAATTCTAAAATTTCATATAGAAAAATATATTTTCAAAAGACTTTAAACTGAAAACACTTCAGTCCAGAACTTTGGATCAATTCTTTCAAAATAAGCATTATCGTGAATTTTAATTAATTAATTTCAAAGTTATCAGAATATTATAAAGACCTAAACATTGAAACAGACTTCACACTAAGACAACACGAGGGCAATGTTTCAACTCCTGAAAATAATGACTATGGACTACCTTTCAGAGATTCCTTTCTGTTTTAATTAACCACCACATGAAATTTATTCTTAAAGTTATAAAGTAGAAAAACTTGAGCCTTCTCTTGTAATCTGGGGTACATGGAAGCTGAATGATGCCTTAATGTCTTATGCCTATGTCCAGCTTGTCCACAGAGCATTCCATGTAAAAATATTCTGGTGCAAACTACTAGAAAGCTACTAAAAAACTATTGCAGTTTGGCCTCACTAATCTGTTTATTCTATCTGATATTAAATAACTTGTCACACATATATGGGTCCATAACTATCTCAGTGGATAGTAAAGAAAGACCATGTTGCTGAGAGAACTTGTGATAGAGATAAAGCAAATTTAACATCATTGACTATGTTACCCAAACTTATATTTCTCTACTCAAAGATCCTCAGATTTGCTTAAACTGGAATTAACTCTATGCTGATCTAACTTTCCCACTCATCATAAAAGTGATACAAATAATCTATTACAGAGCTCCAAGAGTGGAATTAAGCCATAAAAACAGGTCTCAGTCAGCTTTAGGATTGTATCAGACAATTATGGCTCTCAGCAGAGCATGGCTGATCTTATCTAGCTCTTTCTCTCATGTATTTTTTCCCCTTCATCTCCCTGTCAACAAAAGCCACAGCAAATTTTCTAGAGTCTGAACTGACTGTGTGCAAGGACATCCAGAATTTACAGCAGTCAGCTACAGGTATAGGTATCACTGTAGGTAATTTATAGGATGTAGTGTGATGGAAAGGGCTGGAAAAGACATGTGACCCATACTTTCCAGGGGACCTGTGGAGAAGCACAACCCTGATTCTCAATAATTTGTTACTATAAAATCATTCTGGATTATTTACATTTTGACATCCTGGATACTTTTTATTCAATGCATGCATCCTCCTCATCTATAACACTGGTACTTCCCACTTCAATAAATGCTATAAATGGAAGCTGCTTCCTGAAAAGAAACTGCACCAGGGGACTTTATGCCCTAAATTTTGAACAAAAAGAAGCGAAACAAATGCTTTTTACCCTGAAAGTGTTGTTTCTTACAGTAATTTCTCACCACATGATTACAAATATAATTAATTTTCCAAGGGATCACAGCATAAATCAAAGAACTGATTAAACCATATTGTTTGTTACATGAAAATTCTATTGAGAGAAAATCAGATGCGGAACACAAAAGGTAATTTTGGGTCACATTATTTGTTTTTGACTATTTTCTCTTACCAGTTCAAAAGGAGATTTGAGTTGCTTATTCAGCCCTTTCTCTTAATAAGCTCTCACTGTGATTTTCTATAAGAGCAAACAGATCTTCTTAAAGAAAACTTTCTGAAAATTAGAAACAAGCACAGAACACCCAGAGGCATGAGGTCTGTAGAATCTTTAAAAGGTAGCTGGAGGCGAGAGCTAAAGCTCTGGAATCTGATAACCAAAATCTCTAGTCTGACAAATAAATGTTTAGGGGACAGACATGTACTCCACAAAACCAACCAAACCTAAGGCTGAAACCTCAGATTTCAACTGCCCCCACCCCCCATAAAAAACCAACCCTGAATTTATTCTCTATTGTTCTTAGTATTAATTCCTTGTAATATGGTTGTTCCAGAGACTCCAGTGTTGTACGACAACAACGGAGAAAGGGTTTTTTTATGCCAGTGGGCTGGATCATCACTGTCTTTGCTATGCATTTACAAACCCAATTCAGATTGTGATTTTCATGAGCTGAATAACATGACAAAGGTAAATTGGCTGAAGACCATGGTCATGACATTGTTTCTCCTTCTACAAGAGTGTTAGGTTCATTAGTAGTACCTTAATGGTCAGTCTTATGATAGGGATTCAGAGAGATTGATCTGGGAACAATATCACTAAGAAAGTCAGAGCAAAAAGAGAAATAAGACCGAATATCTGGTTAGCACCTTTTTGTGATGCCTGATGGAATGAATGGTCATTGCTTCAGCCTTACTACTAGAAATAGTCAGGAAAAGGTAGACAGACAGACATTTGGAGGAAAGGCTGGTAAAACAATTGCAGCAACTCCCCCGAGCTGTATCTTGCTTTCCTATTTCCCTCTGTGAAAGCATCCCAAGAATCTTCACATCTAGACTGTCTTCCTGTTGCCTGTCTATCTTGGAGCTCAGAGCTGGCACCATTCTGCTCTAGGCAGGGATCTGTCTCAGCTTTGGCAGCTCTCCCACTGGAAATTTTTTTACTTTGAATTTAGACTAATCTACCAGGCCATTCTGACACTAGATGGAGTTTTTTTCATTTTACTTGCTGAGTTTTGATTGAGCTGCTGCAGTAAATTTTGTGAGTAAGAATGACAAAGTTGCATTTTCAGGTCCTGTTTTTCTTAAAGTTAGTTTGAAACCTTCTATTCTTGTAAGTTCAAACTTATCAATGTATGTAATGGAGGTAACTAATCTATTCAAGAAACTCTGTATTTGAAGATTGAAAACTACGGGCTGTTTTGATGACAATTGAGTGTGGATATGCAATGCTGAAAGTACCTTAATATCATATTTGTCTCAAAGATAAGCTGTTGTGCAACTAAGTACCCATAAGAAACAATTCAAATAAGTAATAAGAAATCTTTTTATTTGGATATCTGATAGAATATAGTACAAAGAAGAAAGAAGAAAGTACTTCATTGCTCATAAACGAAATTAATAGGAAAATGTTAAAAATTTTTTACTAAACAGTTTTACCTTCCTGTTTCAATTTTTCATGTGCAAGAAATGCTTTTTTATTATAGCTAACAATCTTTGCAAAATTCAGTCATTTATCAACTGATAAAATTTGAAGACATATTTGAATTTTTTGAAGATTATTTATGATATTTTGCTAAGAGAAACAAAGTCTATTACATATCTGCATTTAAGATGCTTATAATACACTATTATGATCACGAATGGCTATAAGGAAAATAAGGCATTAAAATCCTCAAAGAAAAATATTCTAAGTAATTTGAACTGAAATATTCCTAATAATATATTCAACCATTAAGTGAAATAGTTACCAAAATCACTGAATAAGTCAAATAGAAGGCAGGAAAGTACAGGAAAATTAAAAACGCAGTAAAGATATAAACTACAGAATTGCACAGGACTGATGACAGCTGGAACAAGTGTGAATCCAAGAAGCCATATGGAGTTTCTCTGTTTCTGTCTTTTCTGGTAGCACCAGGAGAGCTACTGGGGAACAGCTGGCTCAGTTCTGCCTGTAGCCCAGTAGGATTGCTGATAATGTCTGTAATCCCGACGTGGGGGGCGAGGGAGGAGAAGCATCACTGAAATCCTGCTGTCCTGAGCAGATATTTGTGCATATGAGAATACGGTACTTAAATTTGCTCCTTCCAGATGTTTGCCCTTCTTCTTGTCCTGTCCTTTTCTCTATGCAGCTTGATATGAACTGTATAGTCTGGGTATAACAAGAAAGAGACTACTTAGTTCAGAAGAGGGTTTTCTCATCTCAGTAAAGAATTAAATGAAGTTAAAGTAAAAACTTGAACCCTCATATTTTCTTAGATTGGATGTGTGGTGCTCCTTTACTACTACTCTATACCAAAATAAAGGTTTATCATATTAAAAAAAAAAAAAAAAAAAAGAAAAGAAAAAAAGCAGAGCTAAGAAAAACTTGAAATTTTCTAATGTATATTTTTTTTTATTTTACTACTTTACCAGGTGAATTATTTCTTCCTCAAAACCCTCTCATTGCAGAGATGTTAAGATTAACTGCTGTGATAATATTAGAAGAAAAGAAAGACTGCTTTGCTTTTCCACCAGTATTAAATTATTTTTACAAGGTAAATTCTAGGAGAGTGACATTTGGTGTCAACACTGTATAAACAATTGCTGCCCTGCAATTGCTAATCTATTTCCTTCATTACTGCTGATGTCCTGAAATCCACAGAACACCAGAAAAACAACCCATTTCCTCCAAACTTTCCTGCTGAATAATTACTTCCTATGTTTATCTGATATATGCTTCCTGTGGGCAGTTTCCATATGCTTTCCTGTGCATGGGTTTTTTTAAGGACTCCAAGAAAAACTAAATTTTGCTGAGTACTTCCTCAAACTAAGAAGCTGAACAGATTAATGAAAGAGAGAAAGATCTTTAAATATCCTTGAAAACATTTTTTTCAAGTATTTTAATACTGCTTTTACTAATAGCTTTGTTATAAAAATTTACTTTGATTCAGTTTTTAAAGGTGGATCAACTTTGGCTACTTATTACTGCTGTTGTAAACAAAATGCTTTTTTAGTCTTCTTCCTTGTGTACACAAACACTTTATTTAAACCCAATTAATTCTGAAAGAAACTATTGTCACCTTTAGATACAGGAGAGAGCTTTTATCTTTATAGGGACTTAGAGAACTTGACATGTTCTCTTCAGCTGTGTGGGATTATAGGAAAGCTGCACACTTCTGAATACTCTCTTGCAACATGCCCTAGACATCGGCACAAACCAAGGTGGAACAGGGCTTGGGGACATAAATCCTCCAGTTTCCCTGTCTCCTGGGGCATTCTGAGTTACATGAAACACAGTGCAGATTTGGTGCTTCTGTATATACCATAACACTAGTCATTTTTCCTAGATGTCATTTGTCTAGTAATTTTTCAGGAAAAATGAAGTACTTGATCTCATGAAGTATTCCTCTTTTTGTTAATGTCTCCAGCTGCTCTGTGTGAAAAGGCCTTTCAGTAACATTTAGCAGAATTGTCTTTGATATAAGTTGGCCTTCAAAATTGTGGGTTTTGTTTGGTTGGTTTTTCGTTTGTGGGAGCTATGGTTTCTTAGATATACGAGGAGTACGTGATTCACTAGTGACATCAGACTCTCTGTATGTGGCAAAATTTCTTTGGGATTCTTCCTTAAAGTCTCTGACAAATGATTTCTCCTTCAAGTTGGATGAATCTTAGTGAATGGGTAGATATTTAATTCAGATGGTAGACATGAGTGTTTCCAAACTCACAGGTATTAGTGTCTTCTTGTGTGGGAAAATTCTGATGTTGGTTTATGGAGATAAATGATGGAGCAAGTGATTAATTCAGCTATTTATGTTAATCCTTCATCAGAACCTGTTTTACAAGTACAAGAGTAGTACATGATTTATCTCTTAAAGGAAAAAAACATGTAATTTTGCAATACTTTGGCTAAGACAAAGCTTTCCCTCTTGAGAGAACGAATCACTCTCCATTGTCAGGAGAACATCCATTATTTGTAGCTGGAAAACAGATTAGCTTAAATATGTTTGATTATGTATATACCTGGTTTAAGTTATTAACTGAAAATAGTATTTTACTGTAAATTGGTAGAACCTTCTAAACCTTAGTAGAATACCTATGTTGATGAAATATTTGGTGATACATGCTCTGTGTAAAAGAAAAATCATAGTGTTTTCAGCAGCAGGTCTTGTCCTGTAACAGTTTCATGAAGTTTAATTGGGCTGAATGCATTCAATGAGTGAAGCTTACATCTTCAGCAGGGAAGATCTTCACTGTGCAATAAGCCGTGTAATAAATGGGGAAAACTAAATCAGTTATGAGAAATGGCTGTGTTTTCAAGAGGCAGGCTTCTTCTGGAGAATAATGAAAAAGGCTGGAAGTTTCTATACTGTGGAGAGAGGGGCACTTGTCTGATGTGAAATGAGAAGACCAATTACTCAACACTTCCAGAAGCAGGTGGAGCTTCAGCAGAGGCAGTGTTTCGATTAGATTCTTCTGCCATCTACCCACTATAAACTGGACAATGCTCTCAGGCACATGATGTGATTCTTGAGGAGTCCGAGGCAGGGACAGGAGTTGGACTCAATGATCCTGACAGGTGCCTTCCAACTCTGTATATTTTGTGGAATTCTGAATATGTGGAATCCTATGCTTATGTGGAATCCTAAATATGCAAACTTCCTAAATAACATTTCTCTGTAGAAGGGGGAAAAACGTCCTTCAAATTACATTTAAGAAGTAAAATCCTGATGCAATTGATTTGAATTAAAACTGTTATTGTGCAGTTCTTATCTTTATATTTGCATTTAGAGGGTACAGTAAGATACCATTACCTTGAAAGAAAATTGAAACTATTTCCTAATTTTAGCATTGTAAAAAGAAAATAATGTATTTTAATATTTTAAGCATCTAGAATTGAACAATGAATGAATGCCATTAGTATCTGAAGGTTTTTTTGCTGTTCCTCTTGCTGACATTTCTTATTATGGTTTCATTTTAGCAAACCTTTATCTTTAAACACAAATCCCCAGGACAAATGCAGAAGTAACTGGATTTGATATAAATCTGAAAGTACACATATCTGTCATTATGGCTGAAGCCTAAATAAACAATACAAATTGTACAGTGGAATAGAAGATTAATTTCTGAGTCTGAAGGTTTTATTTTGTAAAATATACTGTGTGAAATTAAAAAAAAAATCAAATAGGATTGAAAAAAATACATCAACTGAATATAGGATTTCAAACATTAAAATCCATCGTTCATGGTTGCTTGGTCATTTCATGGGGTCATTACCTTGTAAAACAGCAGAGCTTATGTTCTTTAACTGTGTCTTTCTATCTTAACATATTAAGAAGTCTTTAAAATTCAACTTTAGAACTGATTTACATAAGTTTATGGTGTTTTTTCAGTTCTGTTACATCCTGTACTTTGGCACTCTCATTTGAGGAATACATTGCCTTCTTATCAATACTCACATAAAATAGCTTAATGAAAGTTCTAAAAATGTCATCCTTCACTGTGGCTTTAAATGTGTCTTTCTTGGATTAATAGTTTTTCTCCCTTTCTTTAGTTTTTAGTTCTTTTTTTTTTCTTCAGTTAAAGATCAAAATGGATGTCCTGTAAGTATAAATATGCTTACCTTTGCCTTTGCCAGCTTTGTCATGAAATCTCCTCTCTCCACAGTACAGAAACTTCCACCCTTCTTCATTATTCTCCAGATGAAGCCTGTCTCTTGAAAATACAGCTCTCTCTTATAAATGATTTACTTTTCTCTATTTATTCTACAATACTTGCTCTTTCAAAATAATTACCTAGTGTGATTGCTGTATTGCCTTGGCTAAAATAACATCCAGTCTGAATATTTATACATCAGGCAAGGTATCCTCACACTAACCTGCTCAGGCCTTGTACAATTTATTTTTATTATTATTAGTCTGGTTAAGACCCAAAAGTTAAGACATGACCTTTGGAATGACATCAAGTATGCAGTGTTTTCTACTCATCTAAAATGTTATTTTTTATGTGGATATGTTTCAATGCCCTTTGTCTCAAAGCTTGTGTGTTGTTTGATACAGTACTGTACCCAGTAGATATAGCATTATGTGGATTGTTAAACAGCTCTGAGCCAATGTTTTAAACTGTGGTAGCACAATAACCATGAGTTGAGCACCCAAGAATGTGGCAGGTAACCACAAGCTATAATTCTGGCAATTACAGCAAAGATATTTTGAGAGACTGGATGGCTGCAGTGGCATTTTAATGTTCCTTCTTAAGGTCTTCCTTCAAGTTAACTACTCAGTTTTGCTTGGCTGGGCTGGCATCAGTGTTTAACTTATACTGGAAAAGTTATTCTAATCCAGCAAGATGTTTAATTTCTATGTATTCTCTAAGTTTAGTATGTCAGGGCATGGAAAGGAGATGCAAAATCAGTAAGATTATATGCAAAGGATCAAATTTAACAGTGTTTTTTCCTCCCCAATAGTTGGATATTAATGCTTTTTTTAGTTACATGGACAGAGAAGGTACAAATTCTGGATTTTGCAAAAGAAAGCAAAAGAGCTAGTGTTTTTCTCATAGCTGTACATATAATCTATTAGACAGGAAAGAAAAACCCAAGTCAAATATTACCACTTGAATGAAAAGAGATCTTCATATGCTGCAAATATATTTAGACAAATGAAACAAACTGGCACTTGAGGAAGAGGTGTTGCTGTCACTCATTGAGACAAATGTTATCTCAACTAATTTAGGCTTCAAATGATCAGATAGAATAAAAATGAGTAAACTGTACAACTATGTAAAGGTCTCGTTTAAAGTGATGTCAATATCCTCATCTTTGAATGCTTGTGCACGTGGTTATTTGCATCAGACATCTTACTCATGCCATACCTACTGCCACTTGTACCAAATGTACAGCTCGTTATTTCCTTCCCTCCACTTCCATTTAATGAAAAAACTCATGGAAAAGTACTTCTACTTTCCACCAGCTGCAATGATGAAGTTGTTTTTCTCTCATTCCATCTTGATCAAGAATTGTAGCCGCTAAATTTGAGTACTTCTCCCAAATTAATATCCCCCACTAATTTTCATAGATAAGTTGTTATGCATGATACTTAACAGATTTTTGAATTTAAATGTGACATTTATCTATTAGTTGTATAGCTTAACCTGATGTTTTGTTTGAATATACTGTTAATAACCCCCCATACATGTTGTTTTTCTTTTTTGCTGGTGCTTGTTTAAATATTGTTGCTAAAATGAATTATATTACATTTTGTTATATATATTTTGTCTATTATTTGGTTTTTGATAGTCCAGTAATGACATGATGCACAATTTTCCTGAGAAAACATCTAATATGTTTTTTCGCTTTTAGTATGTAGTACCTTTTTTCTCTAGTAAAAAATAAGTGATTCAGTGGCCTGAATATATGTGAATGAGGAATATGAAGATGAGGAAGTATAAATGATAGTGCCTCAGCATAGGTGACAGAAATTAAAAGGAAGGATTCTTACTTATGCAAAGACACAGATACATTTGATTCACTGAGGTGAATCAGAAGATAAGCTGGCTTTCACTTATGTCTTTTGTGCTGAGGTACCATATTCTTTTAACTGTCTGTTAAATACACCTGCCATAGGGTTTGCTTTTCAGACAGTTTTCATACCTTATGCTGTGGAAGTCTAGGGAATACCATGTGGACAAAACAAGTATTGCACCTGTAAAATGAGATCAAGTATTTGAAAACTGCTGATTTTCTTTCCTGTACTGACAATATGTTTAGGATTTAATCATAGCATAGTCCATTTCTATTTTTAAGTGTTACCTGAGTGGAAATAGAACAAACATATCCTTGTAGGTGCAAAAATGCTTTAATAATTTCCACATGTGTTTTTTTTTTCTCTTTGTTATTTCTTAAACTGAAAAATACTTAACTCCCAGAGAAACCTATCAATGTTGAATAATCATAAAGGTGACACTTACATACATCTTATTATAAGGTTTCATATCTTAATAGAATATACAGTCTAGATAGCATGCCAGACCTCTGGATTCTGACACAAAATGTCGGATATAGGAGTGTGGTTACCTTGAATTCTGTCCTCCCCTGGACACTCTGACATTATTGAAAATCCTGTGTAATTATTCAGAGAATAGCAATCAGAATTCCTGATTCAGACTTGAATTTCTAAACAGCTTTTAGCTTTTAAAAAAAATATATTTGGAAATTGTCTTAAGTGCTATTTAACACTAACTTGTCCTTCTGATATCTATAAGATTTATTAGTAAGAATAAACTAAATGAAACTGTCTGCAATGTCTGAAAAGAGTAATCTTTCTATTAATTGTCTTCAGGCCTTTGAATTTTGGAAGATACCTTTAGAATCTTCCACTGCAAGACAACAGCATGCTACATCTTATCTTTAAGTCTACAGGAAAGTTATCACTATATTTTTTGTCAGAACAATGGGGAATCTCTCCATGTTTTAATTGCAACAAAAAGATGGGGCCCATCTCATAAATAAATGAAATGTTGATTTATTTATGTACTCAATTATGCATTTTTAATAGTCATAAAATCAAAGGGAAACAGCACTATTTATAAAGAGGCTTCATTATACTGAAGGTACATATATTTAGGTAATGCTCCCAACGTTTTGATAAGAATCAGTATGGTACTGAATTTGATAGCAAAATAAATTTATATCTATTGATCTTCCAATCCTGTCCATTATATATCATGCAGACAATTTTATTTTTCATAAAACTCGACAAATTATTGTCAGTGTGAGAACTCCATGAATTTTTAACTGTAAAATATTCCTTGGAATGAAATATGCCAGTGTAAATCTATTTGTCTTTGTTTTGCTCACCCACTGGATCATATCCCTCACACACAAAATATTATTTTTTTAAATAAGCAAACTTTCACTGTCAAGGAAGACCATAATGGTTGTGCAATAGACAGTGTGGTCTGATGTGTCAATAGTCCATGTTTTATAGTTCCTGAATTACACACTGAAAGAACTTGTTGCTTCATGAATCTGAAGACTGAACACGACAAGAATGTTGATTGCGTTTACTGAAAATCCTTTTATTTTCTTAAGAAAAAATAAAATATAAATAATTTGATTTTTATTATAAATGGAATTCAAAATTCTTTAAGATATACATATAATATTATTCTGTCTTTGGAACTCAGATATTCTAATTTTTTCTAGGTTGAATCTTACATAATAACACTGTATTTCATTTTGCA
>JAYRBT010000082.1:11902824-11922995 GCA_036023395.1 Myiotriccus ornatus | reverse complement strand
TTTCAGTGAAACTCAGTTTTCAGTAGGATAATAAAAGTGATATTTCTATTCTTGTGTCAGATCAATGTTTACCTCACCTCTCAGAATATCAGAAGTAGAGATCAGGTAGTAGAAAACAATTGGAACAAAGAGTGAAGCAACATAGGAGGAATAACAGAAGAATATGAAATGAAATTTGATTGCAAATATTGTTTAGAGAGTAAGGAAAGGAAAAGTTTTGAAAATTCCAAGGAAAAATTCGTAAAACCATAAAATTCTTCTACTTCAGTGTTATTTTCCCAGCCAAAATACAGTGACTTTATGCCTTCAATTTTTTTTTAATATGAAAATACTTTTATTATATTAAATAATTTTGAAAAGAAGTAAGTCAGTTAAAAAGTTGTTCATCTAACAGTATTTAGATTGGGTTTTTTAAAGGGTAAGTATTGATACTCTGTTTATTATGTGAAGTCTTTTAGAACAAAGAGATGTTTCAGGTGGAGGGAGGAAGGAAAAGAGATGTTTTTGGCTTAACTTCCCCAATGAAGTAGTGACCAGTGTTCAGTGTGTTCAGTGTTGTAGCTGGACCACTCTAATCAGAAATCTTCCAGTCAGAATGGGATTGTATCTGTCTCTGTGTTTGTTTTTTAATGCATATGGATTTAATGCTTCTGAAATAAAGGCTATTTCCATAAGCTGTGAATATCTGACCTTGGTATTGCTGACCACAGCAGAGGCCATTACAGCTCATGGTAGCAAATGTTAGTATATGTAAATTAAATATTTTTTTCTTTTTTTTATCTTTGGGTAGTTGGCACATTTTCTATGTGCCTGAGCCACTAGCAGAATAAGTTATGTGGAAATGGAACTTATTATCACCTGGACAAAGGGGACGGTGTTGATTTATAAGATACAGCAGCCAAATCAGCTTCATTTATCTACATACATCTATATTATTTATAAAATCAGCTTTATTATCTATATTACCTATATTACCTATATCACCTATATTATCTATATCACCTATATTATCTATATCATTAACCTGATGTTTCCTGTGAGTTGCTGGTAAGACACATCCTGGTGCTGAGTCTGAAAATCTGTGTTGTATTGTAGCTCTAATCCAGTAAAAATAAAAATTCTCCATTTTCTGTAGAACCAACCTTGGTAGTTATTTGTTAATTTTTTTGTGTAAACTGTATTTATGTAATTTATTCACAAAGACAAGATTTAACATTTTTAATGTCTTCACAAAAAAAATTGTTCAACCTTTCTTTCTGTTTTACAGAATGAAGTAGCAGAACAGAAAAAAGTAGAAGAAGCAAAAATTTTAGCAGACTTTTAAAGAACTAAAACCAATTTTGTATATGAATTACTGTAGCTGTTATTCATTTTGATTTCACATATTTTTCAGTTTATTCCCTGGATACAATTCTGACCAATACATTGACTTAAGTAGCTGATATTGTAGACAGATGTTAGCTCAAATCTGCTTGGATTAATTTTCTTGCAGAAATTTACAGATATGGACACACTATATAGACATCTAAGTTTTCAGAAACTAATGGGTTACAGATACACTTTAAGCTTTTTAGGCCATGTGTTTGAAAATGTTTCTGCATCGAGTCATATCAATTTGCCACTTGAGAACAGAAAAGGGGAAATGAAGTGTTACCGTCACAATCAGCTACTAGAACACATGATTTTACTTTAATATTAAAAGGTTACATTCACAAATGATGATGGTTTTGGTTTTTTAGCTCAGAGGAAATAAGGGAAAGGTGTTATGAGTTCTGAGCATCTGGTTTCTGTTCCTAACTTTCCTATATTTCTGAAAATCATTATGTACCAGTTTATAGCGCTAGGGAAGAACAAATGATATGACAGAGTAGCCAAAATGAATCATTATGTTCCCCTTCTAGCTCCCATTGTTTTTAGAACCACTGCAGGGTCCAATTACAATTTTACTTAAATACTTCTGGCTTTTTCTCTTTTCAGGAAAAAGATGAATAAGGACACTGCTGTTTGTTTTGTGGTGGGGAGGTAGCAATTGATCTTGGACAAGGCTGCAATGACTTTGCAAATCCTTCTCTCCTGCACACTCATTTCCAACAAAAGCCCACTTTTCAAAGAAATAAGAGTTTTAGCAGAAGAAAAAGGTGGGGAGATGGTGCCTTCTGGTTTCCTTTTTGATTCAACAAATGCTTTGCTCAATTAATCTATTTATGTTTTCTGCATCAGAGCTCGTATGTTTACGTTCAAGCAGCTACAAAGAATGAGAACTGAAAGAGCATCAGATTTTATACTGAAATGTTAGAAAAGTATATATTTTTTCATTTTTTTAATGTTGTTTGATTAATACTTGCCTTTTAAGCAATCTAATCTCATTGATTTCTGTGGCACCCACTTTGTTTGCAATTGGGAGGGCATTAGTAGTTAATGAGGTCTAAAGTCTGTACTTTTGGGTCTGTTCTATCTAAAGTACACACACTATAATTAAGTGTGTGCTGGGTTTTCTGCATCCCTACTTGACTGGTTAAAGATGAAGGACAAAGTAACACAAAGGTGGAAATCCAAAATGTAGATTTTTCCAAAACTGACACTCATCTTTCACTTATACCTGGAATCCAGATTCCAAAGGACATATCTATAACTGCCCCTGCCCTGGCAGTGTGGTGTAGCTGAGTACTCACAGGCATCCTTGTATTCCTCTTTAAGAGCTTTGAGACAAAAGCTTCTCTCAAAACAGCCTTGGTAGGCAGGACCTCATAGAAAACACAGAAGGAGAAAAGGTTTGTCTTTTTGTAATGTACCTTTTGACAACTGGTTGTGTGCTGGGAGCACTTAAAACAGGCACTGCAAATTCAGGTTCAGCTTCTTTCTGTACTCATGAGAAATTTGAACACAATTTCTAATATTCAGAGCACATCAGATATCTTGGGAATATTCTTGTAATCCTGCCTCAGAAATTATTGTGAAAGTCAGGGGCTGTAACAAATTTCCTGAGTAAGAAGGTAGTGGTTAGGATGTTTTCTTGGAAACAGGTTGGTCTAGATTTAAATATTACATACCAGTGTTCAGTGACGCAGGATGTAGAGCCCCTGTCTTCTCCCCTGTTTATAAATGTTTAATTTTCAAAATAAAGTCATTTTCCTTAGATCAATTCCTTAGGTGAATTTCGTCAGGTCAATTCCTTCCTAAAAGAAGGACTTCTTTTATTGCCCCTAGAGTATGTTCCTATATCTAGGATTGGGGCACTTTTCTAATAGCTGGGTCAAAGGATGTTATTAATTTTCTCAAGGTAGACATGTCTCTCCTCAGTCTATTGGCTACTTCAGGGAGCTCAGTAGGATGGTTTTATATACACCCCTCTCTTAGGCATTAATTATCTTCATTCACTCTCTGGGCAACATAGGTTATCCTAAGTAACAGGATTATTAAGAGTAAGAGAATAAGATACTTATCCCAGTAGCATGCAAATTGATTTGCATATTTTTTCTAAAATCATCTACTTTAAAACACATTTGTATGTGCTCAATGTTCCACCATTTTCTAAGTCTTCAAGACTTTGGAATATCTCATGCAAATTAAATTAAGAAAGTGAATAAATCCAACAAACTGACTGTATGGATTTGGATATTTAATAGCAAAGGTTCAGATGGGTACTGAATATGCAAATTTAGTGTAATCCTTCTTTTGGAAAGAATGTATTCCTTTAGTAGGAATATATTCCTTTTTTCTCATTTTATTTTATTTTTTATTTTATACTTGTGTAGTTTAGATTAAAAATCTGGTTTTTATATAATCTTTACCAGTATAATAACCAAGATAGGACAGTCTAAATTACTAACAACAGGACAATATCCTGAGGAAAAGAATTTTTATGGTGTGTGATGCCTTCTCCACGGAGATAACCTTGGAAGTGCTCTTCCATCAATCTACCCCCAAATTCCTACAGATTATGAGACTTGATTGTTTCTTTGACTTATAGCCTACATGGTTTGTGGTTGCTTTATTTATTCAGTATCTTTTTTGTTTATATCATTCTCCCACAGGCTAAAAATCTATTGAGTAATATGCAAGCAGGCATCTTGTACAACTAAAACACTGTTTTATAACTTTTAAAATGAGGGTCTCAATTAAAAGTTCATGCAAACACAGGGTTTGGATGAACTTTTAATTGAGACCCTCATTTTAAAGGGTTTGGATGAAGTTCTAAGATTCTCCACAATAGGCTATAGAGTGTAGCAGGTCTGAATGTAGACCTGCAGTTCACCTAACATGGTTTGACCTAAGGAGTGAGTCAGAAAGGCTATAGGAGGTCTAGCAAGAAAAGTGATGTATCACAGAACATCAGTGAAGCAGAGAAATAAATCAATCAGGACCTCAAATACATATGCTTGGCAGTAGCCAAACTCCCCCTTTTCTCTGTGTGAATGTGACTGCATTAACAGTGAGAGAAAGAAACAATTGGACATCCTCTTGTGTGTGCTGAAAAACCTGACCGTGGATTTCAACCCATTACAGAAATACAGCCCCAGGTTTTTGTTCCTAATCAGGAAGCTTCTTTTTCAGGTAGCACTTCCTAAAGTGGTGCTTATAGTCAGAGCAAAGGGACATTTTCCTGATATCACATCTAAAATGAGTTTGTCTAATTCCCCGTGTTTAATCTGTGTCTGCCTTGATAGTCCTCAGTTTTAATTTTATATTCCAGCATCCCTCTATTCTACCAGGTTCCCAATCTACCCACTCAGCAGACCCAATGAGACAACTGAGATGTTGGCAGGAGAGGTCCTGGATTAGACGAATTTATTTTCAGACATGTCTGTGAAGTGTCAGTCATGCTGTTAGCACTAGATAATCTGAAACTGGCAAATGTGAGGAAATTAAATTTAAAGCTGGCACTTGATCTTTAATTCACTGTTCTGCATGTGGTAATGATATAATTTTACAGCAGTTTAAATTAAGGTTGGAGTAGGATCTGACTTTAATCTGATTTATCTGTTTTTTGTCATTTTAATCTAGTTTAACAGCATGTTTAATTTGGAAGACTTTCCTAGTCACCTTAGGGAATTGCCTTGTAGTACAAGGTATTTGATACTGAAATCTAAAAAAAGATGTCATAAAATCTCCTTTCTTTTACCTGATAGCACTGATATTAGCACCACATGTTGAAGTGCAGAGTGTTTCTGCAAGAGCCATAGGCTGATTGAACCTTGGAACTTCATCACTGTAAGCAAAGATCTCAATTAGAATGAAGAGAAACTTTTTGAAATAATTGTCTGTTAATGTCACTGATGCCAGCAACAGAGGGTGAAACAATCATCAGTACTAGAGCAATGTATTATGCATTCACATTCTATAGATATGATTCTGCTCATATTGTTTTCACAACTGGAATTTATTCATGAAGTAAGGGCTTAGTATATTTTCCTAACTTGACATTTTGCTGGACAGGTTTCCATCTGAACTCAGTTGTGGATTTATTTATACCCACTACGTTTTTTTCCCAGATCTCATTGTCAGTACAGTAGTTCAGATCCTTACCCCATGACCTCACTGTATTTTATTGTGATCCACTTTTAGACAGACAAGGGGAAGTTTATACCTTATCTGTACTGGATTTCTGTCTTTTTTGAATAGTTACACTCACAGTAGCAGAAGGAGGGTGATAGGCAATATTCTAAAATTTAAACACTTTAGCATGTGTCTTGATCATAGACCTTGTCAGGGAACATGTTTTATCACTTATGGACTCAGTGTTTCACTTCAGCTTGGATAGCACTGCTGACCAAACGGAACCTAAAGCAAAGAGTTGAAAGAAAGCCGTGCTAGAGTTCATCATGCTGCTGGTCTTATCTTCTTGGTAGCTACAGAGCAAGATGAAAGATCAGCACTGCTGGAGAGTGCAGCCAGGACTGTTACGAACTTGTGTTGCAAATAGCGTGTGGCAAAGAATCTTTGCACCTCAGAGGAGGGGAATTAACAACACCAGCAAATCCTCTTTGTTTTGTGCCCCACGAGTAAAAAGACAACCTTAGAAATGAGTGGGGTCTTCATAGGCTTCATTGGCTGAAATTATTTAGTGTGAGTTGTTCCATGTATACCTTAAAGCTACAGATATGCCTTTTTAAGTTGGGGATTACTTACCAAACAAAGAAACAGAACAAAATTTTCTATGTATGTGAGCTTGGATTTATTCACCAAGACAAAAATGGCTGTCTGGTTTCAAATGAGAGTTATGACCTGACATTAGGTTGCACTATTTATTTTTGAACACAGCTAATGTCTATTTAAATCTAGTTCCAAGGACAAAGTATGAGAATTTTGGTATGTGTCTTCCACTTATATGATTCAAAGGCATTTTGTGCCCTCTGGTGACCATTTAGAGCTCCATTTTGCAAGACCAGCAGCACAGTTTTTGGTATGAGAGCTCTACCAGTACTATTGACAAGATTTTCTACTCCTAAGTTGGGCTCAAAGAATAGTTTATTAGAAAAATAAATAATTTTAAAAAACCCAAACCAAGCAGAGCTAGCTGTCTATGCACTCTTTTGTACACTAGGTATCCCATGCACATGACAGATTTTCACCTGAGTCATGCTGGATTTCCCAATTCTGTTTTGTTCCTGTAATCAAAGCATCTAGAACCGATCACATGAGGTAAAATTGCAAAAGAATCATTAAGTGAGCCTTTTGATATAACTGAACTGCCTCTCACCACAAAAGGAATGTTGTCAAAGTACAAAAATTGTATCATAAAAACAGGAGACTTTATATTACAAAATGTAAGATAATTTCCATACTAGAAGATCATTAAATACCTCCTGTTCAATATGCTTTTTATGTATCAAAACTTGATGAAGTCAATGAGTCTCTGATATGAGAAAATCTTGTCCTACTGAATCTTACTTTTGGAGGCCTCACTAGAACCAGTATGTAACCACATTTGGAAGTGAATCACTGCCCATTTCAAACAGCATGCAGAAAGAGTGAAAACCAGCAAATTAAATCCTTTGTAGCGTAAAGGATTGATAAAATTAATAAGTTAATGAAACAGTTCAAAGATTTTGAGTTATTATAAAGAAGCACAAAATAGCTAGAACTTAGCTGGATAGTTGGAGTTGTCACCAAAACTTTTGCAAAAGTTGTCATTTAGAAATAACTTACTTTTTCATTTCATGCAAAAATAATCAAAAAGAGAATGGCATGCTGTCACACTACATTGAGGCAGTGGTCCAGTACTGCAGGGGGAAATCATCATAAGCTGCACTTTCCCCTGAGATTGTCTTTTGCCATCCAACTATTACCCTAAAGCAGGACAAGGGACAATCAATCCTAACCCGCAATACCATGGCTTTTCTGTACCAGTGCAATGTAGTATTTTTACTGGCAGTAGCCCTGATTAGCAGTCTGATGTGTGTCTCTGTCAGCAATTGAAAACCCCATGGGGTCATTTGAGTGTCTCTCTGATTTTTTGTTAGGTTTTGGATCAAACCCTAAAAGAAAGTGGTCTAACCTACTGAGACTAACGGAGAAACCAACTAAACACAGGCAGTATCTGTTCCCAAGTCTGCCATGAATATACTGCTGCCTTTTGGGCAAGTGTCTCAATTTGAAAAAGTGTTATACTATTTTAATTGAGATAATAGTAGTTACTTAAGCTAGTAAACTGTTTGGACACTTAATTAATGTTTGTAAAAAGTACAAGTAAGTTAAGGGTCTTAGAAGGTGCACAGAATTCTAGTATTGTTAGCAGGTCTATTTTTAATAAATCCCCCTTGATTATAATTCATTATCCCTCTGAGACTTCATATAAGGCTTTTTAGTCAACACTTTCTCCTGCAATCCATATTAATTAGCAATATTGGTCTGTTGGTTCTACGGTATTTACCATTCTTCCCTCTGGTTTCAGAACACTGTAATTAAAGCATTCCTGAGAGAACTGGTTAATGAATTGACCTGAAATGCCTTATTATAGATCCTACTCAAAACTTACTTTTAAAATGCACTACAAAGTTTTGCAGAGTTTAGCTGGAAATCCACTGGAGCCTGGAGCATGATTCCAACTCTCCAAAAGACAAAGAAGCACAAGATATAAAATCTAAATTTCCTTCTACTTCTGTCTGTAAATCAATCTTGGAAAGTGCAGCATTACAAAGGATGGCTCATGCTAGAGAGTGGCTTTTGCTTATGCAAAAGATTAGTTTCTAATCCTACTATAAGAAGGAAAGAAATATATTTCTGCTCTCATCTGAAGCTCCAGCAATTTCATTAAAGTTCTCATTATGGAATTAACATTTAATTCTTTGTTTATTTATATCACCATTTGTGATCTTACGTACCTCACCCCTATCTGCAAATTGTATACAAGTAACACTAACGGGAAACTTTTATAAGTAACTTTCTTGTCATCACCAAGACTCTTTTTGTTATTTTTAAAGAACTAGAGCTCTGGATGTTTTAGGGGAAAAGAATAAACAAAGATCCTGCCTGAAATCATCTTCTAGAGTAACATGCAATTTGTAATGCAGGCAGTTTGGTTATGTAGGCATTTTCCTTCTCACAATTCTCCAGTTAAAATGAATAAACCCCATTCTTCTCAATATTTTCATATGCTGGATTCTTGTTATAGGCTAAAGAGAGAAGCAAACAGATGTTTATGGAATTGTAATGATGGAAAAGAGAAAGGGCTATTCATGGATGGATTTGGAAGGGGTGAAAAGGGTGGTAATATAATAAGCTGAAATAAATTCTCTTTTATGCCTTGGGGAAAGAAATAAGAGCAAATTAAACTCAACATCAAGAGCACAAAGTCTACTGATTTATTTCTTGTACTTATACTTTAAGATTTGAATTAGTTATCAATGCTAATTGATATTAGCATTAGAACTGACGCTGTTTAACATCTTTGCCATGAACAGCTGGATTGAGTGCACCCTCAGCAGTTTGCTGATGACACCAAGTGTGCGGTGCAGTCACACGCTGTAGGGAAGGGCTGCTGTCCAGAGGGACCTGGACAAGCTTGAGAGGTGGATCTGTGCAAACCTTATGAAGTCTGCACAAGTGCAAGGCCAACTGCAAGGTCCTGAACTTTGGCTGGGGCAATCTCAGGCACAAATCCAGGCTGGACAGAGAATAGATTGAGAGGGGGGGAAGACTTGGGAGTGTTGGTTGACGAGAAGCTCAACATGACCTGACAATGTCCACTTGCATCCCAGAAAGCCAAATGTGTCCTTGGCTTCAACAACAAAGGCGTGACAAACATGTCAAAGGGAGGTGATTCCCCTGTTCTACTCTGCTCTTTTGAGACCCCCACCTGGAGTACTGCATCCAGCTCTGGGACCCCAAGCACAAGAAGGAGTGAATCCAGAGGAGGACATGAAGATGATCAGGGGACCAGAACTCCTTTCCTATAAAAGGCTGAGAGAACTGGGGCTGCTCCACCTGGAGAAGAGGTGTCTCCAGGGTGACCTTCTAGCACCTTCCAGTACCTACAGGAAGCTTAAAAGAAGACTGGAGAGGGACATTTATCATGGGCATGTGTTGATAGGACAAGCAGTAATGCTTTAAACTGAAAGGCTTAGATTAGATGTAAGGAAGAAATTCTTTACTGTGAGGGTGGTGAGGCACTGGAACAGGTTACCCAGACAAGTTGTGAATGCCCCATCCCTTGAAGTGTTCCAGGCCAAGTTGGATGGGGGTCTGAGCAACCTTGTCTTTGCGTCTTTGCCCACGGCAGGGAGGTTGGAACCATGTGATCTTTAAGGTCCCTTCCAACCCAAACTGTTCTGTGATTCCAATGTAACTTTAAATGTTTTTCCTTTGGACTGTGCTCAGGAGAGGGTCATTTTTCATTTAATCATGTAGCTAGTAAATTGGATTACTGTGAGATAAAATTCCAGCTACCTAAGACATTGCTTTGGTGCTACTAACAGGTTCCATGGAAAACTAGAGTTTTATGAAAAACTGGCAGATACTTGAAGATAACTTCTCAATGCAATAATCTGAAAATACCACATACACTTATGGTAGTCTACTGAAGTGGAGTAATTTTTGTATAAATAGAAAAATTCGATTACAGTATCCAAGAACTGGAGGGTGTCCAAGAGTGTGTAATTTTTCCAAAGCACTATTATAAAAAAAGTCTAAAACTTCCATTCACACTGGCTAAATGTTAAAAAGTCAGGACAGTTTTTTGAACTATCCTAATTCACTGAATTAAAAAAACTGGACACAGATTTCAGAAAGATGAATGAGATGGAGGTACCTTGTGAACCATCCAACATCACATTCAGAGCTGAAAACAATGCCATATTTTTCCTCCCTTGGATCTACTCATCCACTTATTCAACAAACACATAGCTCAGCTCATTGGTATTGAATGTTTTTCACTAAATAAAACAAAGTTTAAACCTTTCTTGTATCATAGGAATAATGCTGTGTAGTAAACTGACTTTAGCTTGGATTTTGAAAATGTAATTTTAATGGGATGGAATTTTGTATTTCTTGATTTCAATAAGAATGATTCATATGCTTATAGTTAGATATGAATCAATTACAGTTATGAAAGTCATAGTTCTCTGTGAAGACCTGAAGACAGCATTATTATGATTAATCCTGATCTGCTACATAAACTGTTTCATATCTGTGCCTAGAATCTTAACTAATTTAGTACTCAACTAAATTGTAAATCCCAGAAAGGCATGGAGCTGTGAATGTGAGCACAAACTCTAAGATGTATAGAACCCACATATTAAACAGTTTCCTCTTAGAGAACTACAGTCTCTGTTGGGCTAGGACTCATTTTCCAGGAAGGATTTTAGGAACACAGAAACATGTGGAAATTAGTCTTCACATTTAAAAACAAACAAACAAACAAACAACAAAACCCAAAAAAACCCAAACAAACTGGAAATGGAATGGGCATAATAGTAGAGGAATGTTTGAGATTTCTCATTTATCCATTCTAACTCACTACTTTCCTAGTAGCCCTAAGGTTTCATTCTCAGAGCTCCAAAGATTAGTAACTTGGTTTTGAGACCTAGCAAAAGAAAGCCCTAAAGCTGTATGTCAGATGTCAGTTATCAGATTAAATTTGTTGTCAATTTTGGCTTTCTATAATCTTTTTCATACTGCTGAGTAAAAGCTCAGTATGAATATCCAGTTTTACACCCTGCAGTGGTGAAGTAACCAAGTGTGGTATTCTTAAAATAATCCTCAGAGCTGATGTTTTCCACATCTGTGCATTGAAAAGTGTTTGGTTTTACAATGTGGTAATTCACTGTCTTCAAGCTGAATGGTGATAAGCTCTGCAAGTCTTGTTGATCTGGTGAACAAAAACAGGACCATAGAATTCAAGTTCATGAGAGAAGCTACAAAAGGACCTTAAGCAATTTAGTATGAAAATAGTAAAGTGATGCTGTAACTATTTTTTTCTGTTTCCTCATTGGGAAACTTTTTAAAAAATAGCAATTCAGCTGGGGAAACTCTGAAATTCAAGACACAGGAAGAATTATTTCAATTGCATGTCGCAATACTCACTCTATGGCATTGTTAAATATTTCTCATTTTATTAATTGGAATGACCCCAAGAAATAGAACCAGTGACTCCTGAATTCTCCAGAGAATGAATCTTTTCATTTGAACTAATGGTAAGTTACCCCCAGAAAATTGAGTTTGTGTTCATAATGAAGTTATGAAATCTGCTGCTGAATTCATTAAATTGGAACAACTTTTATTTCATTATAGTAACAAACACAGCAAATTAATTTTCTCAACGAGGCATCAGTATGTGTTTTTAATAGAGAACACTATTATGTGTGAACAATTAAAATCATTTACATTTGGAGAACATTGATTATGAATGATGTTATTATCCCATTAACATAGCAAACCAAATCAAAACTGAATGTTAAAGAGTTGAAATTGTGCATTTAAAATAATAAGTAAATTACATGCAGATGTAGACAGGAGTCTGGAACTTCGGTATGAAATGCTGGCTGTGACTTGCACATATGATTAGTAAATTTGCACTGTCCCTTAAGGTCTAATTAAGCACTATAGACTGTAACACAGAAAGCTCCATACACATAATTATCCATTGTGTGCTTGCTTATCTATTTAAAATATTACTTTTGTAATTAATTATGTGTGAAAAATTATGAGCCTCACTTTATCTGTGTAATCTTATCAAATAATCAGTCTGCCTATCAAGAAATGCCAACATTTTAATTCTTACAAAGGAACACAACTTGAGGAGGTAAAATTGCATTTCTCAAGAAACTATGGTCTTTTACACAGTGTTGTTATGACTCTGTGCGTGTGAACTTTTTTTTTTTCCCTGAACAACATCTTTTTGGGTAAATGAAGAGCTATATGCCATTGGATCTTTTGTTTTTATTGAAATAGGAAATTAAAATCAGGCAATCCTATAATGTGATATGGATACTCTGCAGTAAAGAAAGGGAAGGTGTCCCTGCAAATAAGGTCCTCTATCCCTATCGCTTTCAGTCTCCTAAAGTTGTAGTACTTCAAACTTGGTATGACTGGGGTTAAAAAATTTATACTCATCTGCAGGCAACAAAAAACTCCCTAAACTTATGCATTAATCCAGTAGGATTTCTAACATGGTCCTTGAGGACTTACCTTGCCTGAAGGTTTTCAGCACAGGCTTGTGACAAGGTATAGTGAAAAAAATATATAATCAAAGCAATAATAATTCTGCTTAATAAAAATTGTTTTCAGTAGAAGCTATGAAAGTAATCTTCCCCTCCTTGATGGCTAACTCCACAGGAAGGCTGCTGCTCTATCACCTGCTGCTCCCAAGGAAATTGAGGTCTCATCACACTATTACAGAAAATTGGGGCTGGAAACAAACCTTTGGAGGTCATCTTGTCCGCTGCCTAAAGGCGGGATCAATGATTCCTGACGATGTTTGTCTGACCTCGTCTCCCTGAAATAGGTACTAGAAGGTTTTTTAATCTTTGTCTGTCCTTAACTCTTGCAATTGCCTTAAAGTCAATAAGGTGACTACTCGTGTGTCTTGCCCGAGCTCCCTTGTGTCACTGTGTGACTTCTCATGTATTTCTTCAGTGTGAACCAGATTTTTGCCTTCTTCCAGTGATGGCATTTAAGTCTAAGAATTATAAAGAATCCTCACTTCATTAATCAAATAAAAATGATATTGTGGATGCTAAGGAGTCCATATACTCTCTGTCTATAGGAGAAAAGGATATTCAAATGAGTGGTCTGTTATCATTTGAGGTCAGCATAACCCAAAATATAAGTTGAAGCAAAGTAAGTGTATGAGGATCCATGTGTCTTTTTTTCATGCAAAGTCAACATTTATACTCATTTTGGTGGCTAAGAAAACATTAGTAATTTACTCTGCCAAGAATAACAGTCCATTTTTTATACACTCAGCCAAATTGTATAATAGAAACACGGGAGATTTGTCTGCTATCTTTAGAAAAGCTGCTTTTATTCGAACAGATGTGTCTCCAGTTTGCAGCACATCTCTGCTGGCAGCCAGCAAGTGCATGTGGAAGATCAAGAGATAACTCCTTTACACCCAGAAACCACAGATATGTGTGCAACTGCTAGTTAGTGTTTGCTCCTTCTCTTTTTTTTTATGATTTGATATTAATTTTTCCTCAGCAAGGTATATTTTATCTAGTCAGAGCATTGCCTTTCTTTCTTCAAGCTGCCATGGTGTGAAGAAGCATGAACCTCGCATGGCACAAAGCTATCCAGACCTTTCCCAGTTGATGCAAGTGATGTTTGTCATCTTATCTGCTGTTTGCATTCATCTGCAGATGTACCTAGAAATGTCACTTGCCTGACGCCTTCCTGACACAGAGCAGAGTATGGATGTGTCTGGATGAGGTGAAGGACACTCTGTTTGTGGAATTATGGAGTACCTGGACTGTAGTCACTTCTCTCAGCAGCTGGCTGTCATGACATGGGTGAGCTGAAGCTCCTGCATGACCTCCCCTTCCAGTCTGGGCAGTGGCTCAACCCAGTCAGTTGTAATGTCCTACCTAAAAGACAGAAAAGGGAGGTTCATTCTGAATGGGACTGATGAGGTCTTTTTTTTTCAACCAGTAATTAGAGAGAGGTTGGTCTGTAATCACTTCATGCAAAAAATGTTCTTGGCAACACTATAATTTGGGTATCAAAGATGCCATTTTTGCATACTGAGTAGACTATTAGTGGGGCTGTAGTATGACTAGCTGTGAGATCAGGGTAATCACAGAATTCAACAAATTGCTTTCCTACTCCTCATTAACTTCAGCTTTTGCCTGGATTAGTTTGAACCAGCTGTAATTCATCTAGGCTTTGGTCTCCGTCCTGCATTGAGAGATATCTAGTAAACAGCACCATCTGCATGGAACAAGAGAGTTGAGACTTCACTGTATTTTGTTTTGTTTTTCTTTTTCTTTGCAGACAGCAAAGCAGCACCAGCTGAAATTAATCTTTGTGATGAATAAACAATTGATTCAGTCCTTGTGAACACCCAGCTGGATTAATGGGACAGGAAAAGATTTACACTAAGTAAGCAATTGCTCTCTACACCACACAGTCAGAGAAAACACAATTGCTTGTGTGTGATGCTATTGGCAGTTTCTTGCCTAGTGGTCACATCTGCACCACTTATGGTGTCCTGTCAGGATGTCAGCTGGGGTAAATTAGTGTCCTCCCACTATGTCAAGCACAATTCAGCTCACTGTTTGGAACGTTTCTTTCTGCAGGAAAATACACAAATATGTGTAATGAAAACAAGCATAGATAAAACACATATATGTTAGTGAAAGACTATTATCTTTCTAAATCTGAAATCAAAGCCAAAATAGCTCTTCCTCTGTTTCTCTCTACGATTAAAATATATTTGTCACCATGAGTTTCTCTCACAGCTTTGGTTAATAATATATTTTTAATAGTGACTGAGGCCATACAGCAATGACAGGGGTGTTCTCACATCACTGATTGCCTCAGAAACAAGAAATTATTTTCTCAGTGGACCAGATTACAGCTGAATAAATTCAATAACAAAATCGGTCAGACAGATTAACTCAGGAGCTCATGTCAGAGAACAGAAGAAATAAACCAGAAATAAATCACTTACAGAATCTCTAGAATGAATTTAAGATAAACTAACTTATTATCCAGTTGCTCTGATTGAAAAATAAACTAAAAATAATTAAATGAAGATATTTCCCTTTCTTATTTTCTAATCAAATTTTATTAAATATAAGCTCTAAAAGTGTTCATTATTATTCATTATTCATTATTGTGTGAATAATAGAAGTTGTTCTGAAAAATTGCAATTGGAATATTTTAGTGACTCTCCTAATGTCTTGAATTTCAAGAGAGTTTGTGTTACTAGAGTTCACCCACAACATTTTTTAACTGTTAAATATCACAGTGATTATATGTACTAATAAAATTGCTAAAAATTACATGTATTTCCTGCTCACTAGAAAATATTTATAGTGCAAGATACCCTAACTCAAGAATTTCTATCTTTGCCATCCTTCTGCTAGAAACATATAAGTAACCAGAGAAAACAAACAACTGTTTATTTCAAATGTTTGTCTAAAATAAACCAAATTACGTATAGTAAACTCTTCAGTAGATTTAAAGACTTTGTTAGAAAATTTTTAATTGGCCCCTTAGCGTAAACCATTATTAAGAAATAGGGTTATTAAAGCAAGAAGATTTAAGAGAAAATGGAGCGTCTCAATGAGATTTTTTTCAATGAAAGAGCTTCATGCAAGAAAGTTAAAAATAGAGTTTTCACAGGAAAAGAATCTGTTCAGGACAAGATTTTGTAAGCTATTTTGTACTCTTAGCTGTCTAGATTTTTCAGGAGATTTCTAACAAAACAAAATAATGTATTTAAACAAAATAGATAGGTGGGTGACTCAGAATAATTTGTGAGGTCACACTTTGAATGCTGTATTCAGTACAAGAAGGACACTGAGGTGCTGGAGTTTGTCCAGAAAAGAGCAGCTAAGTTGAGAGTGGTCTGGAGCACAAGTCTTGTGAGGAAATGCTGAGGGACCTGAGGTTGTTCAGCCTGGAGAAAAGGAGGCTTAGGGGGAAACTAATTGCTCTCTTCAACTACCTGAAAGGTTGTAGAGAGGTGGCTGTTGGTCTCTTCTCCCAAGTTACAAGCCATACAAGACAAAATGACTTCAAGTTGCACCTTGGGTAGGTTTAGATTGGACATTAGGAAAAATTTATTCACTGAAAGAGTACTTAAGTATTGGAACAGGCTTCCGAAAGAAGTGTTTGAGTCTCTATCCCTAGAATTATTTAAAAGACATGTAGGTGTGGCACTTAGAGACACAGATTAGTAGTGGACTAGACAGTGCTGGGTTCACAGCTTGACTTGCTGATTTTAAAGGTCTTTTCCAACCTAAACAATTCTGTGATTCTATACATCACATACACCTAGATCTGTTTCCTCTTCACCTGGCAATTAAAACCAAATTCTACATCTCCATACATATATAACTGCTATTATAGTGGGTCACTTGAAGTTATCATAGAATCATTAAGATTGGAAAAGACCTCCATCCTTGATGTATAAAGTGGAATTTTGTTAGGTCTTGATACCAGGATTCAGCAAAAAATTGCTTCTTTTCAGTGTTCTTCTAATTTCAAATAAATTTTTTAAATTACAGTTTTATCTGTCCAGCTCAAGGATCCATTAGAGACCTGGACCCCTTTACTGTCTTCAGAGGTACTTTCTTGCTTGGATGAGACCATGATGTGCACATTCTTCTTTTTAAACTTGCCCCTTGCTCCTTTTACCTAACTTTTTAAACCGTATTCTCTCCAATTTCTCTCTTCTCATTGTTTTTCTACTGCCTTTGAGCTGCTTTGATTCTTGTCTCACAGATTTTACACGCTTACTTAGCGTTTGTAGTTCTCATAATCATATTCATTGTCATAGAAATCGATGTTTAATAGCCTCTGCTTTTATCTTTGATCTGGAATCTTAGTCAGACTTTCAGTTCATGAATGTGATAGTTAACTTGGCTTGAGTGTTTATATGATGCACTTAGGGTTCCTAACTTCTGTTTCAGTGGAAAGGTTGTTCCTTGACATTTTTTTTTGAAGACCCTGATGGATTATGCACAGATAGTTTCCAGATGTCTTCTTTAAAATAGATTCAGATTATTTAAGTTGCATTCCTTGTATCCTGCCTTTTCTATTTATATTCTCAGTTGTGCATAGAAATGGAAACTATATATAAATTAAATGCAAACTTGTGCATTCAGTCTTGCAAAACCAAACAGATGAGTGAAGTATTCTGTGGCTGCTGTTAACCACTCTTTTTGTCTCAACTTCCTATCTGAGTTCATGCAAAACACCTCAGAGCAGAATAAAAAATAAATAGAAAATAGGAGGAGGTCCAGTAAAAGAGGCTGTAAACATTCCTCCCTGCTAGAGCTCTCTGTTGTGTCATTTGTCTTATTCACACCATGGTAGAGCAGTCAAGTAGTCTCGTCACTCTGGCAATCCTGCTGGGAGCACATCCACATCCAAATTTGTGTGTGAAACCATTCACTTACTGTTCTTAAGCCTCTGTGAGATGCTTGGAGCCAAATGGAAATGTTCTTGGCAGTACTGGAGAGAGTCTTGGATTTGGATAAAGACGAAGATGCCAGCAGGAGTTTGGTCTTGTGGAGAAAATGACAGGGTTGTCCCTAATTAAAACAGAATCAGAATTCTCAGTCTCTAGCATCCCTCAAATCCCTTTCCTGCAGAGAATTGACAGCTGTGAAAAAAGGATGCCACTCATCATTCCCAGCAAATGAGCAGGCAGATATTAACTGGAGTGCTATAATAAGATCCCAAGATTACTTGTAATCCACGAGAATATCAGGGTGATTCTTCAGGAGATTTCTTCCTTTCTTCAGAGAAATCTAGGGAGCTTCTTATCAAAAACTGCAGAAATAGTTCATGAAGCTTGCAAAGCTTGGATTCAACATCCAGGCTATGTTAGAAGGAGGTTGTTCAGAAAGACATTCCCTTTCTTAAGGCATGAGGAACCACATTTAATTACGTGGTCACATATTTTCTTTAAGGGAGGTGAGCCTTATTTGTACACTGACAGGTAAGACAAGGGGTTGTTTGTATGTTTTCTGTCAGTGATTCCTCCCTTACTAGAAAGACTCAGATGCCAGTTATCAAAGGGCAAAGGTTGAATTCCAGTGTAATTTTTTTTAGGAGAAAGAGTAAATAACATAAAAAAGTTTTTCAATACTCTGTCTGAATTTGAGGTATTATGTATAGCATCAGAAGAAGAGAAGTCAAGCTTCTACAGAGAATCTGTGAGGGTTGGACCATTTCTTTCTACAGAAAAGATATATATATTAAGTTTAGAAGTGAAAGAAGATGTAACCACAATATGTAGTAGAAGAGTTAGGGTAACTGCTAGCAATGAAAACCCCTCCAGTACACTAAGATCAGATTATTTTCATTTTCAAAAATTATGAAGTGCTGCATTCCTACCAATGTTTCAATGTTTTGAAACAGTGCATTTAGAGAAGAGTTGTGTTTGCAGGCAAGGTCACCTGATGGTGCAATTTAGAAAGAATGTTGGAATGGAAGTAGATGAGGAACATAATAAAATTACTGCTTCTTCCTGCAAGTGTGACATGACATATCAAAGTGTAGAGTCTGTAGTCTGCTTTGGAAATTTCTTTATAGACATAAATGCTTTCTGACTGAGAAAAGACTGTTGTGTGAGATCAACTCTATGATTTCTTCACTGACTTTGTGATCAGTGAGACATTACTCATAGACTAAATGCTGGGAAATACGGTTTTGGTGGAAAACTTTCTGTACCTTTTCTTTATTTTATTTTTTTTTTTAATAAGACAAAGGAATTTCTGAAAAGTTAGAGAGACAATACTTTGATTTTTGCTTCTTCACTTTTTCCTGAAAAGTCTAATTTAAGTGCCTCCTGGTGTATATTACAGAAAGTTAGACTCAAATACTATGTTTGGCCTCTCTATATACAATTAATTGGTTAAACCTTAAATTGTTATGAATTCGGGGAAAATCCATGGCTTTAATCTGTTGGGTGGTAATCTATATTATCTGGTAACATGGAATTTTTTTTTTATGTGATCTTAAAGTTCAGCTTATAATTTTCATTTTTTCAGCCCTTTTGGAGAAGAAAAACTAAGACTTGAATTTGAATAACTACTTTATTTGCAGATTATTTTGCAACATCCTCAGCAAAGAAACTAAGTAATTTTGATCTATTGAACGTTAGATACATAAATCTCTATGAAAATAGAATACTATTTTTTGTATAGTTGCAGTGGCTAATAGGATCAGCAAATGTGTAATATAAAACTATTAAATATTGATAGATTGTAATTTTCTGGATTCATCTTATTATGTATAAGCAGCACAATTAGCCTCATCATTATCCTCATGAATAACTTTATGCCTCATTCAGACCCTAGATATCTTTTTATATTCAATAATAATAACTACATAATAATGATTTACAATAGAATGGACAGCATTTCATTCATTAATTGATGATTTCATTGATGTTTATTGATGACTCACTGAAACATTCTTTTTCAGAGGTATAGTTAGTTATAGTTTTTAGGCCCAGGTAACCTGACTTTACAGTTATAAGAATCAAATGCAGCTTATAAGATGTTCTATAAATTCACACTTTATAAGGAAGGCATTTTAGGGGAGGTGGAGTGGAAGAAGTGAACTTGTTCAGTACCAGATCAGATCACTAAAACTTTTGGAATCTAGTCTATAATTTATTTCACTGTTATCTTGCTATGTTTTATGGATGTTTTATGCTTTTTTTTTTATTTTATGTTATTATGTAGAATTAATTAGGAGAATGATTTTTTTTCTTGTTTCACACTTATTTTTGTCTTTGACTTATTTCAAAGAACTTAGTTTAGTAATGACAGAATTACAAGTTAACCATTATTCCAGGGTCTGCAGAGTAATGACGCATTGTTGACATTGTGCTTGTTCTCATAGGAATAAGCAGCAATGAGTCAATAATTGGCTGGGTTGGCTTTCATTATTGTGATAGATGAGGCACCTTGTATCTGGCAGATATCTTTTCTAAAAGCTGATCTCTTATACTCCTTCTTGGGGGGGGGGGGGGGGGGGGGGGGGGGGGGGGG
>JAYRBT010000082.1:11856797-11902814 GCA_036023395.1 Myiotriccus ornatus | reverse complement strand
TTATACTCCTTCTTTCCCCTCCCCCCCCCCCGGGCTGGAATCATAATATAAATAAACTAGCAATCAGGTGAAAGCAAACTCATTTGAGGCCTTTTTGATACTTGGGAGCTAACAAGGTTTGACTGTATAATTGAGAAAAGTTTCCAAACTTCTACTTAATTAAAATGAAATGGGCTGATACATAAATTCTGAGAAAAAAATATGCTCAAGCTTCATAGTTTATGCTCTCAGCTCAAAACTAGACAAAACATAGGTCAGGTATAAATTCTCCTTTGTGTTTCAGCTGTGGCTAAAAAGCCAGGTTAGAAATGTAGGAATTTATCCCATGTGATGCAGAAACAAGGAAAACATGAAACTCATGAGAACTGAAACCAGCTGTTCTTCTGTTTCCGTTCACTGAGTGCAGAGTGACAGGTGACATTGTTTGTAGAGGCTCCATTTGTCAGATTTAATGACCTCTTATTAAAACGGTGCTTAAGTATTCAACAGTAAGCCATATATTTAGTCATCATAGTATAGCATGTTTCTCAGGAAACAAATTTCACCTGTAAATAAGAGGGAATAAAAGCCAGGAAATTAGGACTTTTCCTAAAGTATTGATTTTAAAATACTCTAAGTGAAGGCAAAAAATGTATTGGTACCTGTGATTACACCTATACAAGACTGAACTATCTATTATAGTTGTAGGTGTTGTGTAAAATACTTCATATTTTTCCAAATAACAAAAGTACAATTCTATTTGCAGCGTAATACTGGCTCAGAAATTAGTGACTGTGAGGGCAAGGGCAACTGATTTAGCCAGTGACTGTATTACAGTCAAACCTGACACAGCATAGAGTGACCTTACCATCAGAAGATTTTTGACACACTGACACATTGAAAAGTGTCTTGATTATACCGAGTCACAGATGATATCACCATCTGTACTAGTTTCAGCAAGATCGTAGTCATCAGCAGAAATATGAAATTTGTACTTGTGTTATAAATCCCTCTGCTGTGCTTTCTTCTCTTTCCTTTTTCAGATTCATGCCTTCTTTCCTTACTCCTGCTTCTCATTTGGGCTTCATTTTTTTGAAGAACAAAAGTATCATTTTTGACACAGACTCTCATTACCACTGGAACGATAAAGCAACTCACAATGTCATAGTATTTTGTACCTGAAAGAACCAACTTTTTTTTTTGGCAAGGAGTGAAAGTACTTTGCTGAAATGATCTCACCAAAAGTTTTCCTCATAAAATTCATGTGGACATTAAGCAGTCAAAAATTGTGTGGAGAAAGTTAGCATTTATATATTTATAAATTCCATACATGAATTTTTTAGTAATTTCTACCAAGACTGTTTAAAATAAATAAAATCTTATCCTCTGGATAAGAGGAAGATTAAAGTTCAGGCTAATGATCTTAAACGACCTTTACAACACTGGAAGGAGAGGGTTTCCACTTAATGACCTCAAATCACTGAGCAAAAAATACTGAGGCCTCTAAAATAAAACTTCTTAGCTTTGCTACAGTAATGCAAAAGATTTAGTAGTTTGCACTAAAAAATCTAAAAAATCAAAAGAAATTTTTATTTCTTTTTAATTTAATTTTGTTATTTTTAATTGTGCTGTTTATCTTTTTCCCAAGTTACTAAAATATTTCTAAAAAATTTTTTACTCTCTCTCTGTCTGGCTGCCACTGGATAGTTTAGGTTGGAGAGAACCTAAGCAAGCCTCTTCTCCAAACTCCAAACTCCTGCTCAAAACAAGGTTACCCATGACAGAGCAGGTTACTCAAGTCTTTAATCACTCAAGTTTTGGAATCCCCATGGATGGAGACTGCAGATTGGGCAACCTTTTTTTAATGTTCAGTTATCTTCTTTGGGAAAACGGTTTTCCTGTATCTAGATGGAGCTACCTTATTTCAATTTCTGCTTCTTGAACTCTGGCCATAAAATGCTGTAGGCCAACTCCAAATTCCCACAGACCTCTCCTGGGTACTGGAAGAAGAATGAATTTGGGCATGAAGACTGTTCTACCCTAAACCTCCTTTCTCCAGACAGACCAGTCCCAAATCCCTCAAGTGCTTTGCACAGGGTCAATGCTTCAGCCCCAACCCCCTAAGTGGCCTTTGCTCAGCTCACTCCAGTTTGTTAATGTGTGGCCTCACTCCTGACAATGACCTGTTCACGCAGCCCAGGACGTTGTCAGCTCTTGTTGTTCCCAAGAGTGTCCTTCCCACAGATCTTCCTGGCTATCCCAGTCCACTCCTGTACCACTGCAAGGGAATCCTCCCTTCCCTGTGCTGGACAGGACTTTGTTCCTGGCTGAATTTCATAAGGTTCCTGTGGGCCCATTTCTCCAGCGTGTGCAGGTCCTTCTGCGTGGCCCTGCCCTGGAGTATCTTACCTTGACCCCAGCTGTGTATTGCCTGCAAAAGGGTCAGAGTGCACTCAGTTATACTACCCAGCCCAGACTGTAAAACCTACATAGGGCCTGTCAGAACTCTGTACCAGGTGCTCTCATATGCCATGTTCCTCTCAAAGGTGCTAGGAAGAACAGATCCAAGGATAGACACCAGTGATATTCTACTTGTTACCAACCTCCATTACCCACTGCCCTCTGAATCTCACTGTTTAATCACTTTTTTATCCATCTTTGTCCATCCACCCAAAGTGTAAAATCTCACTTTCAGTAAAAGAATTTTGTGGGAGATTGCATGGGATGGTTCAATGGTCCTATCAGAGAAAGAGGAGAAATTTGTTTTAGGGCTGATTTGATCATGAAAGAGTCTGGAATCTGTATCTTCCATGTCACAGGAAAACTTTCCCACATCTAGTTCATGGAGAAGCCTAACCCTACCTTACTATCAAAAACATTTTACTCCTGCATGAGACTATTACAGGGAATCCAGACACCATTCCTGTCACTGTCCAGAATACGAAGGAGAGAGAGTCTTTACTTTCTGAGAGCATCAGTGTCAGTAGTTTCAGTGAGATCTTAATAATTAACCACTTTTTACGAACCTAATCTTAGCTCATTTAGAATTTTTCATGGATGGTACTATCTGTTTTCCTTCTTCTTTGTTTTCTGTTTGGTCTTTTTTGGCTTCCAAAACAAAGGAAAGAATAAAGTATGAAACATTCAAAATATGATGACAATAAGATGTGTGTCTTCTGATTTAAGCCTATTTAGTTAGCTACAGTCCCAGTAGTAATTAATTTTTTCCATTTATTTCTCTTCTCTAGTTTGTTTTTTGATTATTGCATTTAATTTAATTTTATTGAATTTTCTTTTAATTTTATTCTTTCATTCTTACAGTTTCTCTTTTTTTCTTTGATATTTATTCAGATTTTAGGAGTAAAAGCTTGAATGACAGAAAAGCAATTCAAGTGTGTTACAGAAATCATTGAAACAAAACTGCTTCCCTCTAATGTTCTTGAAATACGTCTTTCTTCAGAATTACATGCTCTGTGGAAGTTTTACTTTTATCCAGGGTTTGAGTCCTAGACAATTCTTTCCCTTATATCCTTTTTTTGCTGGTTTATCTCCAAGAGAGTAAATAAACAATGTTTCTGCCATTATACCTCCTTCTGTTTCCTGAATGAAGAAGGAATTCATCAAAGCAACGGTCATACGGGACAGAAGGTCTCTGTCTGATTTTTAAAAATAATGGTCTTTTCAGAAAAGAGCATAACTTTTCCCACTAAGGCATGATTTTCAGACTGTGTGGAGCACCTGCAGCTCCCACTAACTTTAGAAGAATATGTGCATCCTAAGCATCTCTTAAAAATTAGCACAGTGCCCTTCCATTGCACTTCTCCAGTCTGCCAAACACAACAGGAATCCAACAGGAGTAAAGGGATTTATCCTGAAAGAGGTGCACGTGTGGATTCAGGAGGCGGAAAAAAGGGAATGTCTGTGTTAGCAAAATGTGCTTGCCCACTTGATATTTCATCTAATCCTGTTTTAACTGTTCCTTCCATATGACCAACTTGCTGGCTATGGCTTATTTGGCAAAATTACAGTAGATCAATCAAAATAGACACAGAGTGAAAAAAGTGTGAGGATGGAGTTAAAACTACATAACAAGCAAAGGGTAGCAAAGGGAATAAAGAATAAGGATTTGAGGTAAGTTACAGATACCTGTCTTATTCTTTCTGAGGAAGGTTGGCTTTCTTGGCCTTAGGACGGAGAGCTGTGGTGGAAAACTCTATATCCAGAATAAAAGTGTAGTATACAGGAACTTTGTGTAACAATTTTTAATTAGATATCTAATGACATTTGGTTTCTATTAAGTAGAGATTTCGAAATAGAAAAATGTCAATTATTTGGTGAGCTTAACTGGACTAATGCTGAATTTTTATTTATTTTTTTTTCATTTTATCTAGATTTTAATAAGGCTGACAGTGAATTCTTGCCTTAACATGTATGTCTTCTCTTAAACAGAAATTAACGAGTAAAAATGTGGTAACTCAAGTTATCAATAATGGTAATTTAAATCTTCTATATATCATCTGATCTGCAGAAATTGATTTCTGCTTTTAGCCAAAAAAAAAAGCAGGTCAACTTGGTACTCTACGGTGTGATTTGCTTTTGCAGATAATGGCCAGTGTTAAAGGAAAAACAAGCAATTCTGAAGCTCAGCCAATGTCTGATAACTAGGTGAACCAAAGTCGCTAGAGGATTAGGTACAAAAGTAATTAAATTCTAAATGAAATCTTAAGAAAATAAAGGTAAATAAAGGTATCCAGTGTACCCAAATCTGTTCTAAAAAGCATTTACAATTAATCCAATGGAATTTTGATATGACTGACAACGTAATTTAATTTTCATACAATAAAATTCCAATTTAAAAGCTATTCAAGGGTCTCTACAGGAAGTTTTGGTTAAAATAGTGTAATTATCAGTATAGAAAGCTCCATTAGCATAAGTAAATCTCAGAGCAGCTCTGTCGTACTTCAGATGCAGAGTATTGAGCTGAAAAACTTTAATTACAAATTAACTTACACAGAAATTGACACTGAGATAATAAAAGGCATTAATTATGAGTGATAAAATTATTATTGTGCACTTACATTTATAAATTCAGTTTTAATCTGTCCTAACGATGTTACAACAGAAACCACAAGATGGGCTTTCCTAAATCACACCAAGAATTGAAAACAATAACATTTTTTCCCTCTAAAATGAATATATATTTTGAAACCAGGGTGGGGGCAGGAGTTGGACTTTGAGGATCCCTGTGGGTCCCTTCCAGCTCAAGATATTCTATGATTCTATGATTCTAAAACGACTAAACCTGACAGTCCTGACCAGGAATAGGTTATGTGATCCAATGCACATATTAAACCTCAGACAAAAGTCATCAAAACCTCTAGCACAGAGAAATACCCACAACCACCTTAAACAGTGCTCCCTATTTCCACAGAAGTCAATTTCTACATCGAAGTGCAAAAATCAAGTGGCTTAATTGCTCATTTTTCTGTAAGCCTCTGGGATAGTGAATGTTAGTTTATTTAATGCATAAATACCCAAGAGTAATTTCCCCCATATTTATTTTCCGCTGGTGCATCAATCATACCCATTTGACAGGGTTCTGGAAAATGTAATCTTTTGGACTAACCATAAAAAATGAAATATGCCAACCTTTTCAGAAGGTGATGGGAAAAGAGAAATCCCTATACAGCTAAATGCAAGCACCATGTTATACATATTTCCATGTGCATATTTCCCTAAAGATGTAGAACTTAGTAATTCCCTATTATTATTCCCTTTCAGCTCCCAGAAAGATGGAGATGGAGTAAAGAAGAATCTTAGACTCCAGATCTCTGTATACATGTACAGCATTATACAGAAAAGATATATAAAAATACAAATTATTTCTGTGGCAAAAATCAGTCAGGATACCCTAGTCTAAAACAAAAGCAGAAATCTTCCCCTACAAGAGGTATTAAGAAAGGCAGACATAAAAAAAAAATAACAAAATAAATTTGGATCTTTTCTATGGAGTCTGATTTTTTTCTGCTATTAAAAAAAAAAGTCAGCGCTCAATCAGATCTTTGTATAGAGCCTTCACAGTTAAATCTTCCAGTGATGTCTTCTAAAGTTAGGTGGAGGCTGTGGGTGTGCCTTGCCTTGCTTAAAAACATGCCAAGAAACAGGAAACATATCAAGAAATGGAGAAGTGGTAACGAAGAGCCAGAGTGTGCTGGAAGGTAAAAAAAAAAAAAAAAAAAGAAAGGAAAAAAATAGCCTACTGAATCTTTGGGTGTCTAATAATATATGATACTAAACTATGAACAAGACTTCCACATTTTCAATCTGTAGGAATACAGAGGTTCTTTTAGTACTCTTGTCTGTTACTGTATCTCTAATTCTGGTCATGTAGAACAGATGTTGTTAAGGAAAGGGGTACAAGTGTAAGGGTGAAAGCACCTGAAGCCTGCCTACTTATGGACCTCAGATCCAGCTAATAAACCTGAACAGGACAGAACAGTGTGTAGCTGCCTTCTTGAATCAACCACATGAATTCAAAGGAAAAAAAAACAGCCCACCTTGTTTTTAAGAATCCTCTTTGCGTGGGGTTGGATTTTTTAAAATGTTTGTTTGTGTTCTCATCAACATATTCAGTGACTTCTGTTTCCTTGAGGCACCATAGAGAGCCAGTAAATGTCTGGCTGATTGAGTAGCTCATTTCTAAATATTAAATAATTTCTGAGGAATGTATTTTGTTAATCCTGAACACACCTAAGTCACTTTTGGATGTCTTGTATCCACTCTGTACAAAAGCCCATCAATATCCATTCAGTAATGAATCTCATACTTTGTCTTCCCAGGTGATATTCCCAATCTTAAAGTAACATAACAGCCAATAAGAACAATTTAGACTGTGAGAAAATAGGAGTTTTCATTTTATGCTTTATCATTTCTTTACAGATGTTTAGTCTATATTAATTAAAACATTTAAGTTTGAGTTAACCACTTCCTATTTTTAACATCAGTAGAGAGAAAAGGTCTATCCAGAAGGTCATTCACCAGCTTATTTTGGACACTTATCCCAGGCAGATATGAATCACTTCCTGAAGATGCCCATGAAGATTTTAACATAGCATCCCAACTTATTAAGCCAAGAGAGTACATGAAAAAAGTCTCAGTTCATATTTTCATTTAACTTCCTATTCCCTGAAAATTCAATGAAAAGGTATAGAACAAACCCAGTAATGACTTAGGGATTATTTAAGATTTTTTAAACAATTTTTTGTTATTTTGGGGAAAGTTGTTTGGTTTTCATTTCCTTTCATCCTCAGAATGACTAGAAAGAAGCTAACTGCTTATTTCTTTTATTTAGATGTACTATACTAGCCTTGTTGGGGTTCTACTGCATCTGGGACAGTGAGTTCTGCTTTACATTAAAAATAATATTTCTCAGGAAAATTGATTTAATTTTTTTCAAGTTAACAGCTTACTATTAAAGTATTACAAACTTTACACACCACAGGGAAAGAATCTTATTGCTTGCCATTAAACTTCTGTTATTTATTGGTAGACAAAAGAAAACTTATTTTTGAAAAGTCAAACATATTTCTAAACATTAATAAAAAACTTCAGTAATCATCATGGGAAATGATAGAATTTCTAGGATTTTTTATCAAATCTAAAATCATGCCATTTCGTTAAGTAGAGAAAAAGTAATTTATGAATGTTAGACATGAAAGCAGCCAAACTAACAAGTTTTACAAATGTCAAAAATTATTAGCAATACTTCTTGATGGACAGCAATGAGTCAAGAATTTTGAAATGCCATCTTTACAGTCTGTTTTAAAATATTTCTAAATTTGAGTTATTGTCTTTGATAAAGATAAACATGTGTCTATGTATGTTATCTTTACTGTATTTTAAGGACTGAACACTCAAGGGTATTGACCTTGCTACGACTGATTATATAACTCAGTAAACAATTTGATTGGAGACCAGTGTTTGGCAAACTGAAGTCAGTAACTAAGACAATCAATTTATGTATAAAAGAAAAGTATTCATAAGAAAGACAAGATTTTCAAACCTCATAAAGGTTGATTATTATTTTTTAGTTGAATTTAGACTTGGCTTAACCCAAGTAAAATCTTTTTTTTTTCCTTTTTCTTTTGGTGTATTAGATCTAAACACGTACAGCTTTCAAATAGCTTCCAAATGATCACATGTTTATAATACTATTTTACCTCTATTTGTCTAACATATTTAGGAAGTTTTCGTTTTCAAAACTTAAGTGTCTTTTATTTTGAAGATTTAATGCTGTTTCTTTTCTGCAAAAGTTGATAAAACTTGTGATGGATAATAGATATCTTCTGTTCAGATGGTAAAACTGAAGTATTCTGAAATCTCTTGGGATATGTTGTTCTTATTTTTAATCTTTTGCTCTGATATGGACTAAGGAATCCACTGGACCTCCAGTATAAACATATTTTTTCTTCCAAACTAACTAAATAGTAACATATACTCTGTGGAGAAGTTTACTGCCAGAAAACCAGACAAATTCAGTGTTAGCTAGAGGTAGGTTTTATATTTTGTATTTGAATATCTTCTAGATTTCTACGTGTAGATCTGCAGCACATCAATTACACAGTTAGCTGAAGCCTTGCACTGTAAACCTAAAGCATGTGTCTCATGCCCAGATGCTCAGCAGTAACAGAGGTCACTAGCAGCAAGCAAGGCATGTCCTTTCCCGGAAAAGCAAAGTTACTGCACCTGCACTGAGCAGTCTGAAACAGGGGTTAACTGAGAGGTTAGCATGACGATGCACTAAACAGTTGAAGATGATATTGCAACAAAACCAGTCACATATGCAACGAATTTGGTGTAAACCCCAACAAAGAAAACCTTTAATAAGAAAAGGGAGAGTGTGTCATTACGTGTGCGGTAGAAACCCTTTTAATTATGCTACGGTAAAATACTTCCTCTCAGCTATAAACTGTGTGCAGTAGACTCACAGTCAACAGATTCGTTGCCTAGTGAATTAAAACCAGATTAGGAAAGGCTACCATTGCATGCTCATCTTGTTCTGGTAAGACATAATAAGGGTTAATTTGATCTGCTTGTTCGTCAAGTGCTACTGGAATCTGTGTGCGTATGGGTGTGTGTGAGAGAGAGGCAAAGCAAATAATCAGGACAAATTTTATGCAGAGGCCCTGATTTGGCAGCATGTGTGTGTGTTGTCTGAATATACAAGAGTTACTGAGGTTTAGGAGGCTTTGCATTTGGGACTGGAACACTGAGGTCAGATTTCAACAGATTTCCAGTTGCCTACAGATGTTCAGAAGTGTTTCTAGAATTTCTTGAACAGGATAAGACTACTTTGACTTTGGGAATGTGGCCCTCCGAGTTTCTCTGCAACTTTTGGTGCTTAAATACTTTAGGAATCTCGTGTGTGTTTAAGTGGCTTTATGCGCTGAGATGCAGGTGGCTGCCTTTCACAGAGATCCCCTCAGCCCGTCCCACTTCTCCATCCTGTTCTGCCCAAACATGTCAGCTTCCAGCTTTGTTAGAGCCAGCAATTCTCATCCAGCCCTTTTTCTCAATTCAAAGGGGGCCCATCTCTCTTTCCAGTTCTATCACACCCTTTAAAATCACCTTCTTTACTCTGTATTGTCTTAAAATATGGGACGGTGAGATCACAAAGAAGACACAGTTAAGACTACAGATTGAAGGAAGAGAAATATTCTTATAAGAAAAATATCCACACTGCCTCCAGACTGACTTCTTTACTAAAGTTATTCAAATTTCCTAAACTACAGGGTAATTATTTTCAAATGGTAGGCCACAGACTTTCAAGTTCCATGGAATATTTTTGCAGGGAAGTATGTAAAGAACAGCAATTTCTGATGACTGTTAAACCAGACTCTTCAGTAACACTGGAAACAACTGTTGGTAGGCTTAGATTTGTCATTGATGGCTTTGCTGTTTTACTAGAAAATATTTATGGTGTCTACAGATTAGAAGGAAACAAAAAAAATCATTACAATAATGTATTTTTCAGAAGCTATTACGATCAGTGAGTTTGGTGTGTTCCATTATATCTTCTTCTTAAACCATTAACCTATTGGCTCAAAGCCAGGACCCCACATAAAAAGGTTTCACAACAGATGAACAGAAAATGTGGTGCCAAAAAGTAAAGGTTTGCTGTGCATGCACCACATAAATGAAATGTGCATTTGCAAGGCAATACATGTGCACTGCCTCTCACATAAAGTGAAAATAGACTCTGCATCATTCAGATGCATCTCGGCTTCTTTTGTTAATTCTTAGTTATAAATGCACTTAGCAGTATGTCCTCACAAGCTATTTGAAGAACCTTCCAAACAGGATTTTGGCTGGTTTTGCTGATTTCTAAAGTAAAATGTGAAGAGAAAATCAGAGAAGACTCAATATCCTTACTGTGGTGTAGCTGTGCACCGTAGACTTTCATTTAAGGTTGCAAAAAAATTAACCAATACCAACACTAGATGATTCTGGTAAAATGTTAGAGTATGCAGGGGGACCTGTAATGGACCTATTGACTCCTCAGATGCCAAGTGACAGGAGTCAGGAATCGGGAGATTGATGGATGTCTAACTGATATTAGGTCTTACAACTTTTCTGACAACCACTGCAGGTAAGACTGAGCATTTTGAGACTGAAAGAGACCTGAAGGTGTCTCTACTAAAGGACTAAGAGCTGGCACAGAATGCTTTCAACCATAAACTGGATGAGAAAAGCAATACATTCCTGCAGGTTAAGAACCAGAAGGACATTCTCAGAAGTGAAATCATGGATGCTCTAGAATGCCCTGGATCATTCTTAGGCTATCCTCAAGGTTTCTGAGTTTTTGTGTCTCTGAGGAAGTTTGTTGGCTCTGTCCACTATAGTAGAAGAAAACTTATCACCATACATTTTGTTATAAAAATATACTTAAATATGGGATTCCAAATTTCAGACTTGTGATTCAGATAATCCTCTTTCAAATATCAACCTTTTACAAATTTATTTAGTTTATTTTTAACTACATTTTCCTTATGATCTTATGTTTCTTTGGGTGATACTGAAAAGAGCAGTAGTTGATGGAAAGGACAACATATGTTGTTTGTTATAATTTTTTCCATCTAATTTTTCAGATATGAAATAAAGATCTCACAATAGTTCAACTTTAATGCTGACAAGACTATTTCTTTTACTAAAAATGGTGAAATGAGGATGCTTGTTGCATTAGATGGGAGCTGTTAGCTGCCCTTTTTTTCCAATTGCACTATTATCTACAGTGCCATTTCTGAAGGTTTTAGTCCTTCCTTTTGGAATACCTTTTAAACCCATCAGGACGCTGGAGATATTTCACTGAACAAGACCTCAGTTTTTGTCAATGTTTAAAACAAACAAACAAATTTCTAATTTTTTAATAGTCTTGGCAGCTGTAGAGAGAACTCGAATGTTTTCCTCAGTAGTCCTTTGTTGTGCTTGTGGTGGGTGGTTAGTGAGCCCTGTGGTTAAACCTGGAATGGAGGAAACTTGGAAACAATGCAGGAAATCAAGCAGGGACATGCAGGCACAGCAGCGTTGGTGGTATAGTGGTGAGCATAGCTGCCTTCCAAGCAGTTGACCCGGGTTCGATTCCCGGCCAACGCATCTGCTTTTTTGACACCTTTCCCAGAGGTGCAGTGCTGCCATCCACAGGAACCTCGAGCAGATGGAGAAATGGGTCACCAGGAGCCTTGTGAGGCTTAACAGGGAGAGACGGGCAAAATGATGCACCCCCATAGACACTGAAAACCTGCATTGTCAGGAAAGGATGTGAAGGTCCTGGTGGGCACCACACGGCACACGTTCCAGTAAGGTGCCCCTGCAGGATTGAGAGGCAAGGGTGGACTTGGCTTTGTTAGACAAAGTACTGTCCAGAGGCAGAGGAAGGTTCCCTTCTACTGGGCACTGGTGAGGTCACCCTTGGAGCAGTGTCTATGTCCAGTTCTGGACTCCTCAGTACTGGAGAGGCATGGGAATACTGGGGAGAAACCAGTGAAACGGCCACAAGATGGTTAAAGTGTTGTAGAAACACTTCTGCTGTGAAGAAAGACTGGAAGAGCTGTTTAGCCTTCAAAACAGAGGGCTAGGACGGGTAATCTTATTCATATATATATAAATAGCTGAAGGGAGCATGCAGATAGAATAGAGGATGTGCTCTGTGGTGCCCAGTGGCAGGGCAAGAGGCAATAGGCATAAACAGACACATGAAAGGTTCTCTCTAAACATTAGGAAACCCTTTTTTCCCTATGAGGGTGACCAAGCACTGGCAGAGGTTGCCTACAGAGTTTGTGGAGTCTCCATTCTTGGAGAAATTGAGAAACTATCCGGGCATGGTCCTGGACAGCTGACTCTAGGTGTCCCTGCTTGAGCAGTGGGGTTGGACCAGATGGCATCCAGAGGTCCCTGCCAACCTCAGCCATGCTGTGATTCTGTGTGTCAAATGAAGCAGTTGAGCCATGGTGAGAACTGAGGGCAGAGAACCAATATGAGATGTTAGTGATTTCTCTAGGAGTGGGCACAGCACCAGGAACTGGACTGAGAGACAAAGCAGCCAAAGGAAGAAGTGTTACTCCAGCAGAGCTTGAGGAATGCACACAAGCTATGGTTCACTACAGAACCAGTAGCTAGTTCCTTCAGATGATACATCAAAGTTGAGAGGTAAGCACCTCCCAGGAAGACTCCCTGTCTGAGTGCTCTTTCAGGTCACCAGTTTTGGTGATGCAATTAATCACTGTCAATCCCATGGCTCAGATTCCTTTTATAGGTGAAACCTGATTCTTGTCAACTGTTTCAGAGAAAATATTCTATCCCAAAGCAATTTTGAAATAATTTCTATTAGATTTCCTAAAGCTGTTTATATGACAGTTGCAGACAGGACCTACTCACATGGTAGGCTGCAATGAATGGAAGAAAATGAGAAAATACTAAACCTTCACTTCTCTTGTTTCAGTCTATTTTCTTTTTTCTTCAAGAGGGAAAAAAAGACACTCATAGGTTTATAGAAATCAAAAGATGCAAAGGCTAAAGGAGCTGAGCTAGCCTAAGGAGAAGTTTTTGCCATTTGCACTTCATAGCTAAGAACGGGTAATGACTAGAGTTCCTAGGAGGAGTGAAGAATGGGAGATACAAACTGTGAAAACATGATAGATTTACAAAGGGCTGATATTTGAAAGAGGATGAAATCCTCTGTCCTGGAAGAGGAGAGGGTCTGGAAGCAGTGGGTGGGTGCTATGCCGGCAGGAGGCAATGGACAAAAAATCAAACCAGAGGGGTTTTAGCTGTCCAGATTCTCATTGCAACTTGTATGTTGTTAAACCTAAGCTAATGGGTCAAAACAATTAGCTGCTCTGCTTGAATCAAATTAGACTTCTTCTGGAAAAAAAATATTTACTTGTTTATATAAGCCTGGATGACACTAGAGGGAAAATCCTCACATGAAAACCTGGAAAATGCTCCAAAAAGAGGTGCTGAACCACCTAGACACAGAGGAACAAAAGGAATGCTCCACTTCAGAGTGAGGCCAGTGACTCACCACATTCAGATATAACTTCATTCACAGAATTATATCACAGAATCAGAGAATCATAGAATGACCTGGGTTGGAAAGGATCTCAAAAATTATCTAGTTCCAATCCCCCTGCTATGGACAGACACAACCTTCACTAGACCAGATTGCTCTGAGCCCCATCCAGCCTGACCTTAAACACTTCCAGGGATGGGGCAGCCTCATCTTCTCTGGTTAGCCTGTTCCAGTGCCTCACCACCCTTGAAGTAAAGATTTTTTTTCTAATATAAATATAAATTTTTTTACTAATCCAAACCTACTTTCATTTTGAAACCATTCCCCCTTGTCTTGTTGCTACACGCTCTTGCAGAAAGTCCCTCTCCATCTTTCTTGTAGTTATTTTATGTTGATTTATTCCTTCTTTTGGAAACAGGAAAAGAACTTATCCGTTGCTAGTGTGGATGGCTTAGAAACAGAAGGGAGAACTTTCTAGCAGTAACTGTTTTCTATCTACTTACTCATTGCAGTAGCACAACATTTAAAATGTCTAAATTATCTACCAAATTGGCAGTATTCTTCTCTTAAAAAAAAAAAAAAAGGGTCCTTGAGCTTTCCATCTACAATAATCGAAGCAAGAGATTCCATTATTTTAAATATCAATGATACTGATTTTTATTTTTTTTTTAAATAAATTCTTTAAAAAATTAACATGCTCACTGGTGTCATTCTGCTGGTTTCTTTGGCTTTCTGCTGCGGTTCTCTGTATTCACATTTTAGCATTTGCCTTACAATTAATTAACATAATTTTGGAGTATGAAGCACAGACATTTATTCAATGTTTGCTACAGTCTTAGTGAAAGTAAGTGCAAAAATACTGAGAGTCTTGCACTTGTACATTCTTGGAGCTTATAGGAAAAGGAAGGAAGGAAGGAAGGAAGGAAAGGGAGAAAAAAGAGGAACACATATATACACCTACAGACATACACCCACATGCCTTTCTGAGTGCATGATTTGACTTACATAGCCATAGCATTCTGTCTGATAAATGCCTAATAAAACAGCATCTTTTTTACATTTCTTTTCTTCACCTCCTCAAAATAGATTTGGAGAATTCTTATGCTCTTAGCATATTTTTCAACTATCCAGAAGGAAAAACGGACTTTCAAGAATTTTATAAAAATTCTGTTAACACATGTCTAGACCTGAGACTTCTTTGAACATCAAAGTAAGCTACAAGTTAATTCACTTGCATCCAGCTGCATTTGGTGCTATGCTCATCATACTGAAGAGGCCCTTTTCTGTTTCCATCTTTCACTGCTTATGTCAAACAGTTTACAGAGAGGCAATATAAATTCAGACAGAGCTGTAGGAATGCCATCAATGAGTTTGGGAGTTTACATTGTGTTTGTGTGAGGTCACTGTGGGTTGTCTTCAATGATCAATGGCTTAATGAATGCTTTTAAAGCCAGAGGCTACCCTCAGTGTCTTTAGTTACTCCATGTTAGGCTATGTTTTATTAGAAGGGCTCAGGCAATTCTTCTCCTGCAATTTTTTTATAATGGATTTGTGACTGTTCAGTTTTTTTTTTTTTTTTTTTTGTGGCATTTCCTCGTACTCATAACAAGAAGTCAGGTGACCAGCAAGATAAATGATATTTAACCTAGCGGTGACAGATGTAGCAGGGGTGAAAGGGTTATATCTATTAATAAACAAAGTTTGAAAGCCTTTTAGCACCATCTTTCACATCACATTTATCTGACCTTTGCACAAGATAACTTCCACAGGCTTATTACAATGGGAGGGGAAACCCCTCCCCCACAAAATTCATTGTGGTTTTTTTCTTTTTTTTTTTTAATTAAAAAAATTAAAATTAATCATCAAGAGTTTTATGTTGCCTTTGTAAATGAATGAATGAAGTACTGGTGGTAGGATTTCACTTGGATGAATAAGTATGGTAGGTTTATTTTGGTCCCAGTGAGTGGTGACATTTTAACCCACTTATCTCTGATTTATTCAGCCCTTGACAGTCCCAAAAAAGTGATGCATTTTGCCTGAAGGCTCTGTGGGTGAGGCAAGTTGACATATGCTTTTTCTTTCTGTTAAGGGGGTAATCTCGTCTGCAGTCCAGTGGGTGAAGCAGGGGAAAATGGAAAAGGAAAATGTTCATGATAAGGATTTTTCTCGCTTTTTTTCCAAGTTTCTTAGGTTTATTGTATAAAATAAACCTTAGAATTTACCTCATATCAACTCAGCCTTTAAAGGTCAATGTCTACATGACCAATAGTCATCCACAGATTGTTAAAAATAAAATTTGTAACATGCTAAAGCTAAAAATTATCTGCGATATTTTGGAATAATTGTTTATTTTAACTTCTATGTAAATAAAAATAATCAAAGTGTATATATGTATGTGTATATATATGACTCTATGTGGCTTAAGACTAGGTGGTTACACACTTAGTCAAATTCTGATACCTCTCATAACACATAGAATCATAGAATCATTAATTTCAAAAAAGACCTCCAAATCATCAAGTCCAACCTTTGACCTAATACCACCATGTCAACTAAAACATATCGAGAAGTGCCATGTCTACTTCTTTTTTGAACACTTCCAGAGGTGCTGACTCCACTACTTCCCTGGAGAGCCTGTTCCAATGCTTAACCACCCTTTCAATTTATTTTTTTTTTCCTAATGTCCAGCCTGAACTTCCCCTGGGACAACTTGAGACCATTTTCATTTGTCCAGTCACTAGCTGCCTGCCTTACCTTGCTGCAACCTCCTTGCAGTTAGTTGTAGAGAATGATAATGTCTCTCCTCAGTTTTTTTTTCTCCAGGCTAAACAACCCTGATCTTCATAGGACTTATGTTCCAGACTCTTCACCAACTTTGTTGCCCTTCTCTGGACTCACTCCAGCACCTCAACATCTCTCTTGAAGTGAGAGGCCCAGAACTTGACGCAGGATTTGAGATGTGGCCTCACCTGTGCCCAGTACAGAGGGACAATCACTGCCCTGGTCCTTTTGACCAAACTATTTCTCATATAGACCAGGATACCAGTGGCCTTCTTGTCCATCTGGGCACTCTGATGGCTCATGTTCAGAAGCTGCCAACCAGCACCCCCACATCCTTTTTACTTTGGGCCCTTTTCCAGCCACTCTTCCCCCAGCCAGGAGAGATGGCTGGGCTTGTTGTGACCCAGATGCAGGACCTGGCACTTTGCATTATTGAACTTCATACAATTGGCCTCATCCCACTGATTCATCCTGTCCAGGCTGGGCCTGATCCCAGGGTCTGAGGTTTAGTTTTGTGCTGCACCACAGACAGATCCTGGTCTAAAACTGAGTGTAATGAATATCAGAGAACTACCAGTAAAAATGTATGATCCTGTACTTCTGGGCTGTCTGTGAAGATGGAAGTAGAAGAATCCATGGGAAAGGAAAATGAGTAGGATAAGTTCATAATGTCTTGCTTCAGTAAGTCTGGAAGAAAGGACAGGTGCCCACCATCTCAGCTGGGAATGCACACAGGAGTTTGCTTTTTTTTTATCTTGAAGAGAAGAACCTTGTGTTTCTAGCTAGCACCTGCAATGCTTTAGGTTGCCCTTGAAGCCAGAATATAGTCAATTTACCCATACTGAAACCTGACTGAAGGAATGTACTCCCCAGGAAGCACAGAGCTTCTCTTCCAAGACATGAAGCACCAGCTACCTCAGTAACTAATCTGGTCTTCAGACTCTGGTTTTCTGGGAGATGTGTCTTCTTGCTAATTCAGTGTCAAGGTGTGGAGAATGAGAAATGCAGAATCAAGAAGGTAATTTCTTTTATAACTGGCCACATTAACACTCCTGCCCTTTTAGCTACATAGCAGTTCATTTTCCACTGGAAATCAGTTGAGGGTTTTGTTTTGTTGGTTTGGTTTTGGTTTTTGGGGTTTTGTTTGTTGTTTGTTTGTTTGTGGTTTTTGTTTTATTTTTTTAAATGACATAAACTTAATCAGATTTCTGCTGTTTCCTTATCTCAGTTTAGGAGGTTAAAAGAAGTGAAAACTTTAAGAATTTTTTTCATTTATTCCCCTGCTTCTTGTTGACATTGACAATATAATAATGGTAATTTGAGAATAAGGCCACCTAGATGAAGGAAATGTTGATGCTTTACTCTAAATAAGTTACCTTAAGGACTGTCATTTTCACAGTCATGCAAAGCTAAATAGTGATTTAGCTGGACTTGGGTCACCAAATTCCTGATAGTAGCACAAAGAAAGCAGAAATCCTGAGTAGGTTTCCTCTTCATACTTCTGTCTTTGCATTTATGCATTTCTTTTCCATTTGAGGCTGTTGAACTACTTCAGAGATATTAAAGTTAAATAGCATAAACCAGTTTCCAACAGCACAAGGGCAAAACTGACTGCTGATGGGCCACATTAGTTTGGATGCCCGGAGTCCTGACCCAAGACTCCTCGAAGTCAAATGACACACAGCCGCTGAGTCCATGGGAGATGGGCTGGCACCATTAGCTGCAAGCGGAACCAGAACAGAAAATTCTGTTCTCTCTGTTCTGCATGCTCAGCAAGACCAAGTATGGATTCCCTTTTGGAGACACTTTAACATATAATTCCATTGGCAATTATTTTTTTCTCTCCATCCCAGAAAGGAATGCTTTATTCCTTCTTGATAAATACACATACTCTTATGTCTAGAAGTTTTCTGAGGGAACTAAATCCTGCTTCCATTATTTTATCAACATTTCTGTCTGATACCTCACAGAAGTTCAAATTTAATAACTAGCCTCAGTAACTCTTTCCTGACTTGTACTGAGTCTTCAAACAACTAAGAAAATGAAACATGAAATTGTGATTTATGTGACCTGGATGGCATACGATCATTTTTTAGATAAAAACCCAAACTAAACCCAAACCCACAGTGTGCTTAACCTTTTCTTATGAAATATTCACAGTCACACCACTGCTTTGGGGCGCATATTTCTCATATTCTCTGATGCTCCAGAGATGGTCCCAAAGCAAACATAACATTAATCATTAGATCCTTTACTCAATTCTCTGGTTTGTTCATTGGAACTGAGATATTTCTGTGCTCAAAAAACAAAACTAGAAGCATAAATGCTATTGTCAAATCATTCTTGTTTCTCTTTGTATATTCTTGGTAATTCTAGAAAACCATTAAGACAGTCATCCTCAGTAGCTGCCATTGAGAAGGCAGCACTGGGAAGTTGTCATTTAGAGCAACAAGTTCAGTCACTGGCAATTTCTTACTTTCAGGTTCTGAACTTTAGGTGTCTGTCTCCACATTTAAAGGAAGTTTATGTAATTTCCTTATATTAATAAAGAATTTCATGTTATTACATCTTCACTTTAGAGCAAACTGTTGATGACTAGCACTTGTACTCTGCAGGTATTAATGAACACTGAGATCTCTTCTCTTTGGAAACTCATGAATAGGAAAAGAAAAAGTAGCTTCCTTAAAAGAAACCATGTTCATTAGTAAGTGAAAAAACATGTCAACTTAGGTGCTTCTACAGCTCCTATTACCATTACATTAGAGCAATTTAAAGTCTTTAGTATACTCTGTGAAGCAGTGAAGGACTGTCATTCCCAATTTTGCAGATGAGTGAAAAAAGGCAGTGTAGCTACATTTTGTGTCTCTAAGGCATAAAAAAATGCCAGCTGACTGCCTCAGGAAAATCTTTGACAGAATAGACTCATGAATCCAGGTTTTCCAGTGGACTGACTAGTGGTCTGTTCTTTCTGTCCTGCAGTTGGAAAAATTATTTTAAAACTGCAAAGATACCTTTTGGTGCCTCAGAACAGTTTCCCCTCAGCAACTTCTACCAGCAGCTTGTATTCTGGTGCCTCTCTCCATTATCTGTAGCTTTGTAGACACCTCCCTCCACTTTAATTCTACCCATTCTACTTGGAATCTGTCCCCGTGCTCCCCAGTCTGCTATTCAGTGTTGGGAAGAGGAAAGGATAGATCATTAGTGCTCAGTGATTTTCTCAGCAGGTAATCCTAACCAGATAAATTAGTCCATATATAAAGCCCTAGGTCAGAGGGCTTTACTTTGAGGACAGTGGGAGGGTTTGAGTTCCTGTGCAGCAAAGACAAGCCCTTAGAGAATGCCTCAGTACAGGCAGTGCTTTTGCTGGCAATTAGAGCTAATTTGGTGTAAAATTATAGGTCTTGTGTCATTGAACAAGTATGCTGAAACAGTTATCTCTCCAGCAATTTTGTGGTACGGACTACATTCACAGCAAAGCTGTGTGAATCCATGAGAGATTTTCATGGGGAATCAGGGTTAGAAACATCTAGCTCTTGGCACTCTAATTAGGTATAGTTTGTTTTGCTGACTGCAGTCTTTGAAACCTCCAACTATCCTTCATATATGGTAGAACATGATAGAACTAGTAAACCATTAGGGTCACAATACTTCTGTGATGTGTGTCCTTCTCTAAATTCTGGAGGTTTCATACCAGAGAGGATCACCCTGCCCACATGGTGCTGGTCATTTGGGTGCAGGAGAGGGGCTGAGATGATACGATGGAAAGGGAAGATCTTCCTTCTCTGTCCTCCTTTCCATCTGCTGTGGTGTGAGGCCTTGATCTCATCTGTGTCCTTCTGAAGCTCTTACTCGTGACATATATTATTAATAAGCACCTAGGAGGCTCAGTGGCATAGCTTGATCAAAGAAGGGTTAAAAGAAGTTAGTGGTATGGCATTAAGCAGCCTGAAAAATCTGTCCAAAAAATCTGGGTAAACACCTAGGTCAATTAGACATCACTGAGCTTTGTCCTGCCAAATTTGGGTGGCTGCAGTTTTTTTGGCTGTTAGTTTAAAATTGTGTCACTTATGGATACACTATACTGCTGTTACGGGAGGGTAACCTTAGCCACAGCTTAACTAAAGTGTTATGTGTTGTGAATCTGTCCAGATAACTCAGTTTGACCACCAGTATGCAACAACTTTTCATTCAGAGACTTTTGTTTTACATTCTGTATTAAGTTTACTTAATATAGATTACCAGATACTCCAGGGAGAATCAGCTGCCATCACTGTTTAGTTTTGTTTTCGCAGAAATCAAATTAAATAACATATCTAAATCCGTAAAGAAAAGTGGCACTGTCTGTTCTGGTTCCATTTTCACTTGCTCAGCACTTTTTTTTTTTTTTAGGAGAAGAAACCTCTTCATGCTTTCTCAGGAATTCTCTAAAGATTAGCTTAGATTCACTAACAAGGGAGCCTAGTGGAAACTCCATAATGTTCCAATTTTCCACTTCTTCACCACAGATGTATTTTCTACCTAGGACAATTACATGCATCAGGATGGATCATAAAATGGTATTCACTAAATTTAATTTACAGTCTCTTATGTTTCCAAGTTAACTTTTGATTTTGATGGAAAAAGACATAGCCTTAAACCCATCAAGCTGTCTTAAAAAAAAAAAGCTTTTTTTTTTTTTGAAAGCAAATTTATCTTCTAGCCGTGAAAGATGAATTGAATCTTTGTGGACTAAGCAATGCTTGGATTTCAGTGATGGACTGAGATAAATACATTGTTTTTACACCTCATGAAAATGAGTTTAGTCAGGTCTCATCCTACATTTGTGCATAATAACTAGAGTTTGCCAGAGATACCCAGATACAGTAGTTTCAGAAGAGGATTATCAAGCTTTCAAACTGAATCACTTTCTATTGTTTCACATATTTAAAGAAACCCAAGATTTCTTGGCTGATATTGAATGGCAACTCTATCAGAAAATAATTATACTATACTGGACCCCATCAACTGCATCTCCATGGGCATACTCTTCCCTGGGCTTCCTGAAACCTGCTGTCCACACTGTCTTTCTAGGATATTGCAGATATTTAATAGTAATAAATGATACTCTGGGAACTTATATACCTTAATTCTTAGATGAGGCTTCTGGATCATTCATGGGGAATTTTTAATCCATGAGCATAAGGGTGAACCTATGCAAATTTGCCACTGTTGAGAATCTTCAATAGTGGCGAAAAAAGATTGTCTATACACAAAAGTAATGTTTGGAATGCATGAATACACTCTAATTAGTTTTCAAGTGGTCAGCACAGAAGACTGATGGGCTTTTACACATACTTTGGCAAAAAAATGCATTCGGAGATTTCAGCACCTGGAAAGAGCAAAAGCATGTGCCCAGCTGACTCTGGAGCCAAAAAGCAAATTTTCTGTTCAACATAGCCTAAAAATCTTTGGTTTAGGTACCCTTACTGACCTCTGGCAAATGAGTGAGCAAACTCAACCCAGCTAGGTAATGTCAGGCTTTTGCCTACCAGAATGCACTGTTAATCTGCCTCAATTTTGGCAAGTATGTAGATTAGCATTTTGTCCAGCAGAGGGTAGAAAGAAGTGAACTCAGTGTGGCTCTGGTACCTGTGATACTTGCCTTCTGCATTTATGGACAAAGTCACCTACCACATCCATTTTCCATGGGTAATTCTCAGTTAAATAACATTAGCCAACACAAAAGCATTCTATGGCATCAGAAACAATTCTATGTCCAAGGTAGTCAGAAAAACTACAGGGTGCAGTGTGAAGGAGACCAAAAATGCCCTAAGATGTTGGTTGTTGCTCCTGTGAGGCAAAAAACATCCTTATGTGCATGCCTTTGCTGTAAAACTGATCTCTCCTTTTTCCAACACTGTTTGGACAGAAAACAAAAACCAAGAAGATATTTCACTATATAAAAAATATGGATATCTTATTAATATCTTTTCAATGATGAACTAAATTTTGCGTTTGGAAGGAAAGAATATGTTTGAAAACATGACATAACTATTTATGTTAGATCCTCTGTGGATTTAGATCTGTGCTGGTCCACTGAGCTCAGCTGAGTGGCAAAGACTTTCTAAGAACTGGTACTTTAATTTTAAACCAGCAGCAAAAACCTGCCTGCTCTCTAAATTTATAAATTATTGACACAGAATCAGGGAGAATGCAACACCTAATTGGCCCCTCTGGTCAATTCTCAATGGTCCTGAGAAGTTCATTGGTTTCAGATAAAGGTTTTTTGCTGTGATGTAGGCTGAAATATTCCCAGGGTTTGAACAAATTCATGTTCTTTGTTTACTTTTTAAATAGTGTATATCAAGGCCAAGTCTTGGGAAGGAACAATGAGGACAAGATTTGTGCTTGGTAAGGAAAAATTTGAGATTTAGAATTGGCTTTTAACATAGATTTAGTCTTGAAATATAGTATCTTAAAAAGCAGAGGTGGAATTTCAACTTCTTGTAACATTTGTGGTTGTAGATCTAGGAATTTATCTATGAAATTAAGAGTGTACATCTTTAGAATTATCCAACTCTGTATTTATGTATCAGTTGTTTTATTGTTTCTTTATGAAGTACTAAGATCACACTGTTATGGTTCTTAAATTATTTATGTAAAGGTGATGCACTAAGGAGGTGCTCATACTGAGCACAAAGAAAAATGGAAAAGATTGTGCCCAGAACCTTGGAAATGATCAGGCCTTTACTACTGGGCCACCTTCACCTTTGTGGCATTCAAATAAATGAGTTGCCTCTAAGAGTCACCTTTAGTAGCTTAATCTAAGTTAATAACTTTTAAATTTGATTGTAAGAAACCATCTTCCACTAAAGACACAGACTCCTGCAGAAAGACTAAGTTTACAGGCAGAAGGTATGCTTTCTATAATAGCTTTTAATAACTTTCCTAGAAGGGACTCTATAATCCTTCAAATTGAAAACATACAGTTTTAGATGACTGCAATATTGTCATATTTATTCACAAAATTAAAAATCTGCTTCAAAGGAGAATGAAGAAACATATATATTCATGCACCGGGAAAAGTTTGCTCAATTCATAAAGTCTAGCCTTCTTATTATAAGTTATGACCAGTTAAAAATATTTCAGAAGCCAAATATTACACATTCTCAGAAGACCTTAGTCAACCATTTCCATATTTACTATTTATAACCTTACTTTTACATCATGGGACTATGCACAGATGTAAGCAGAGACATTAGTAAATGCATTGACATGGTAGAGACTTGAATGAGGATTATAATGACTGCTTTGAAGAGAGAAGAAGCAAAATAATGAAAATAAGAGTTTATATATGGCTTGATTATAATATAAAAATGAAATTATTAAGCAAAAAGACAGTTTTATTAAATTTAACATGATTTTGGTAATGCATGTGATATTCTCAAGGCTGTTGATACAGACACTCTGCAATTTTGACAATATAGACATTCCCAGTCCTTTTCTTTCCCTATTTGATATCCTATCCAGGTTTGGTGCAGTGGGCAGACCCTTCTGTAAGGACATGTTTCTCCAGTGGCTTGGCAGAGTCAGAGGCACCTCTTTGTTCCTGTAGGGTTGTTCTTCCATCTAACTCACATTGTACCAACGTTCCACAGGGAAGGGTAGGTCTGAAGGCCAGGCTGATAAGTGGAGAACCTTCAGGGAGAACCCACAAACTGGTGATTTCATTGATGTCGTGATCTGCAATTAGTCAAAGCAACAAATGTTCACACATATCAGCAGTATGGAAACTGGTATTTCTTTTTATTTTGGAGCTAACAGATAAGATATGAAGTCGATATCATGAACATTGGTATAAAAGAAAGAATCAGCTTTTTCAAGCAATGAGCTATTAGCTTCTTGTATCCTGACCACATGCCAAGTTACGTTAAATACATTCTGCCAACCTAAATCCCTTTGGCAGTTTCAGCTGCTCTCATTACTCTTTGCTTCTCCTTCTGAGGCCAGAGTCTACCACTGAATGTGCATGTTTCCACTGACTTGCATCCAAGGGCAGATTTTGGCTGCTGGAAATGGTTGTGTACTGTAGTGCTACTGGCCCTGAACTGATTTCTTCCATTCAAGGGGTAGCTGCATTCCACTGAAATGATGATATTTTTATTCATACAGGGTGTTTGGGAAAGGAATAGGGAAGAGGACTAGAGAGCAAAGAATAATGGAGGTTTGAACTATGAAGCCTGCAGAGAACTTTTGATTGTAATAGGACCTACGACCTTTCTAAAATTGAGAGGCTGTGGTGCTTTTACAAACTGCTGACATTTGCAATCCTCAAAATTTGGACAGTCATAACCCACAATTAGGGGCATACTAACGACCTCTTTATGAAGACAAATTCTTGATGAGACACAGATGTTTGTCAGGACCATAGGCATGTTGGAAAAAAAAATCTAAGGAACTGAATTCATCTTCTTCAAGGCATCTTCAGGGGTTTTTGCATTTCTAGTTAAAGAGCTGTGAGGGTACAGCAAAAATGAGACAGTAAGTTTATTAACCTTGCATAGCATACTTATATGTTGCTGTTTCCTTTCTAATAAGTGATAAGTTTTCTTGTATGTTTTTTCAAGGGGCAGAGGATACTTGCATATATTTTTAATGAAGCTGAGGGCCTGCCTTTCCTCTCAGAGATTTAGAGAGTCAGGGATCCTAATACAGCACAAAGTTTTGTACTGTGAACCCAGATTGTGAGCATAGATGGTCTTGATGTAATATAAAAACAAATAAAAGTTGAGAATGTAATAATTTGTTACTAGGAAGCTGAATAATGAAAGGGGATTAGATAGCAGGTGGTGGTGGGTGTAGAAATAGGGAATATGAGAGGGCTATAGCACCATCTGTTCATGCTGCTCTCGCACCATTAAGTGGGTGTTTCTATTGCAGACCTCTAAACATTTGGCTGTACTGCTGGGGTTGCAGGCTGCACCTCTTGTTTGGAGGGGAAAGTGTTAGTTTTGTCTTGGAAGCTTTTTGCTCTCTTTCTTCTCACCTTCGTTGCTCCCATCTCTGACCTCAAACTCTGCCCATTAACTGAAACACACGAACAATTCATGCAAATTTCATTCTTGCTAAAGAGAATAGACTGAACAACAGCAAACAGGAGCATAGCCTATGCTTTGTTCTGAATAAAACCACATGGGGATTAATCTGTGACCTGAGATAATGGTCCATCTTCTGTTTGCAATGGACTCCGCTAATGGATGTCACAGCAACACCAGAGTAACTGTCATGGACTGAGACTTCAATGTGCTTGGTGCTGCACAGCCAAACAGCAGAGGTGTTCCTTGTCTCAGGGAGCTTACACAGGCATGATATTCACCTGTGAATCCATAATTTTCTTTCTTCTTCTATACTCCAAGTGTTTGGGATTTTATAATCTTAATTATCAGAAGATTTTAAATAAATAAAAGTTTATTAATATTAATTATGTTAATACTACTACTACTATTACTAAGAAAAATTTCTCTCAGAAGTTTAAATCTTTGAAGCATTCAAAAATTCTTTTAGTTTTCTCCTTGTGAAATATATAATTTATGAAGATTAATACACACCTATTTCTTTTAAACCTTCACTATTTCCTTAGCAGTAGCACTGAGCTTGTCTCCTGATCTACATGCAGTTTCCTGTAAAGAATACATATTACCATAACCTTTGAAATGTAGTGGAAACCGGGAGTTTATTTCCTGACCTGCATCCAAAGTAAACTCCTATTTGGGAGCTAAAAAATATTTCAGTGTTGAAACATTTCTTTGATAGCTAGGAAAAGCTTTTCCATACTTTTGTGATTTAAAAATACCTGCTTGTCTCCAGTTTGGCCATTCTATAAACAGCATTGCCTCTTAGTGACATCTGCTGGAACAGATAGCATTTAAACATGTTCAGGTTTCCTCCGCTCTTGCTACCTGCCAGCATTCAGCTCCTAAGGGAAAAAACAGCTCACACTGTATTTCAGAGCACTACTTGGCCAGCGTGGGTTTGAATTTTTTCCTTGTCCCACAGGACAACTGTTCTCCACCTTCTTCTTGTCCTGACATAAAGGGAATGGTCCATATGCCAACATGACCAAGATCCAGAAAGTTATAAAAGCTTCATTGTAAGGCTAAATCCTTAACAGGGATTGGAGCAGTTTGCATGAAGAAAGAGAGAGGAAGTGCATTAAAGCAGGAAATCATTAAAATAATGAATCACTTGGCAGAATCCAGTTTTTCTATAGGGTTTATACATTTTTTTGCAAGCAGATTTAGGTTTTCAAGAGTGTCAATTTAAGCTGCATCCTCCACATAGCTTTTCTTCTGCTGCTTCTCGCCAAGAAAACCAGCTGGAGGGGTTTAGTAATGAAATAAGATGGGAATCTTTTCTCTCCTTCCTTCATGACACTGTTACAATGCACATCTATTTACTACTGTATATTGGATCTTATTGTAGTTGTAACTCTACAATTGCACACTTTGATATATTTTGTGCTTATTGTAGACTAGAACATGCATATTACTATATAACACTAGAGACTGAATTGTTTCATAAGTATAGCTGGGCATATGTGACTGAGATTGTAAGGTCAAAAATAGAACATAATAATTTTTTCAAATTTTTCTTTCTGATTGGTCTGTGTTCTCATACAAGCAGTATAATAGACTGATCTCTGTGTAAAGCAGTGAGAAGATATAGAGCTTTACTAGAGGAAGTCAGGAATTTGGTCTCCAAAAATAATAAGTCATCATATTATTTATTTTTCGCCCACTTTGTCAGGTTTTGTTTGGGACAAACACCAGTTTAGACTAGATATCTAGATATCTACCTCTTTTCTGCCTAATGTTAGGTGAGATGAATAATTCCTCTCAGTGATTACAAGAGCACGCATACAAATTTTCAGAGGAAAGGTAATATTTTCAGGTGAAAGAACTATTTATTAGATCATTTTCTATATCTGGGAAAAATTAACCAGTTTCTGAATATGCAGTCTTTCTTCATGTTTGAGGTACATACAAGTCCTCAAACTGATCTGTATATCTTTGCATATGCTTCCTAGACCTTCTCCTGCTCCTCATATATGGATTTTAAACTTGGAACTCATTAGCTTTGGGAATGAAAGTCAGTATTTGAAACCCCCTGCTTGCTGTCACTCCACATGGAAAGATGCATTTAGTGTTTCTTCATGTCTTCTTTTATTTTAACATCTACAGATTTGATCTGAATAGGTCATAGTTTATTCACAAACAAAACCTTTTTATGATTTAGTAGTCAAATCTCTAGACTGCATTGGCATTGTGATAGTTGATTACGTCCCGGGGACTTTCTGAAGAAGTTGATAAGGTAAAACATGTCAGCATCTCACTTGGATAATTTGTGCTATGATTGTAGGATAATTACCCCCCAGTAGAAGAAGCAATTGTTTTAGGAGAAGGAATTGGATTCCAGCTATGTACACATCATAACAAATGTGTAACTAAACAGATGCAATTTTTTTGTGACACTATAATTTGAACCCTTTTATACAGCTCCCTGACCCTTACCAAGTCCAAAACCAAATTCCCTCTCAGGGATTTCCAATTGTTCAACTGTTACTGAACACTCATTGTCAAAGCTTTATGCTGCTGTACTGTGTGGGGTCACTTTGCCTTAACTGAGATAGCCAAGACTGAAACAAAACTCCTAGGATTTTCTTCTTGGTCGATAGGGGGAAAAATAAGTACCTGCAGAGTGTGATTCAGTCCACTGCAATTCAGGCAAGTGCAAGCAGTGAAGCAACACAGCTCTGGAGGTGCCTAGGTTGTACAGGCAGTCTAAGGGGATTAAATTTAGACGCTTGAAATTAGGTGAGAGAAAGTTCCCAGTGTTCTCTAATAGTAGCTGATCCTTTCAGTATAGAAAAAACAGGAGACTAGCAGCCATTTCACTGTAGATTCCAGTTCGCATGCAATGTATTTTTACCCCAAGGCATGGCTATACCTGTAATTAAGAGATGAAACAGCGTGGGTTATAGTTGCCAAATATATACCCTGGATCTCAAGCAAACTTTTTTTAGTTTATGACGAAGTTCAACTCCCACATTTTTGTTCCTCTCATTATCTAAGCTACTGAGATTTCAACAACACATGACTGAAGTGCAGACATATCTATAGACCATGCTGGGTATCACTAAACACCTTCTTCATGCATCAGCAGCAGGTCTGCTTCAAACCCTTCGTGGAAGACTTCTCCAAGTCCTTTCTGCAGCTGTTGTTATCTGTAAAATAAGAACATTCAGGAGCTAATGTAAAAGAAGCCTAAATGATGGTATTGGTTTTTATTCCTTTTCTTTATAGGTGTTTTCATGTAAACCTTAGACAATCTTTTGCCATTTTCCCTTCATGAGGCATTGGACCCTCAGGTAATGTTCTATATTGGTTTTATTTCTGTATCCCAAAGTGACTATTAAGTACAATATATATATGCTATACATTTAAATAAAATACCTTACATATTTTTTCTCTCCAGTATTGTAATTAAGTTATAATTATTTGCTTGGAAAAAGTCTGTTTTCTTTTAATTCCATGTTCCTCTCTCAGGGGGATTTTTCTTTCACTTTAAAATGACCTATAAGAATACTAGTTGCTTTTATTCTTTCAAAAACTGATGTTGCAATTATTGATAATTTTGCATTTTCCTGATTAATTTCACTTAGAATTCCTGACATATATTGAAGTTGACTGCATCACTGTACTGATAACCCTAAACATCTTTTATTCCTTCTAAAATCACAGATGAATTAGTTTATTAAGCAGGAGGTTGGGAAAGCAGCCACTAGGATGGTCTTTCATTGATGTACAGCTGAAGACTGTTCCATATTTTCACGTTCATGCTTTCCCTGTTGTCAATTTGGACGCAGCTTTTCTATAGGAATTCAGCAACTTGGCATCCTCGGCAGGAAGCCCTGAAAGGCCTTTTTTTGCAGGTGAAAGAAAGGTTCTAGAAGGATATAATTCTCAAAGTATCCTCTGGCACACTAAGCAAGACATTAAAACCTGAATGCATCTCCCTTATTTGAAAAAAGTAATTTTTTTTTCTGAGCTTTTGAAATATTAAAATATGCCTTTTGTAGTATTTAAAATACTTGCTCTTCCTTTGAGACATAGCTTTCTTCTTTTACATCCTCACTATCAAGGAAAATTCTGAAGATTTCCCTGGATATCACTAATGTAGTTATTAGAGTTGGAAGAAAGAGCCTTACAATTCATGTCATTGAAGGTGTGGTTCACTTTCTATTGAAATTCAGGTACTGTTTCCCATTTGCTCAGTAGGAGCAGGATCAAACTTTACAATTATGGCAACTTTGTGCTCTCTGAAGAGCACTTACATGACTATTTTCTGAAGTTCCAAGAGCAGTTCAGTTGCAACATTTGAACAACAAAAACAGAATTTGCAGATTATGATATAAAAGGTACATTTTACCACAGATGATTCAGGTTGATTAGCATCCTCTCACCTATATAATTTAGAGTTCCTTATGAAACAGGAAATAAAAGTGATAAGGCACCTCCACATTTTCATTTGCCTGGTTTGTCATGTTTTGGGTGAGAGCCAAAGCTCAGAAGTGGGGAGAAATACCTGGCTGGTATTTTACTAGATAATATAACCTCCTCTTTCAGCTTCAAAAGAACTACAGGATTTTGTTTCCTTTGTTTTCCTTAATATCACCTCTTAAAGGGAACAATATCAAAGACAGGAAATCTGACTTTCTACAGAATTAAATGATTTTTAGTTCTCCATTTCCTTCAGATACATGCAGAAGCTTTTCTCAATTACTCTCTCCTGGCAAACCTGTTTTTCCACTTCTCTCTTTGCATTGTAATCCCGCAGGTGTTTTGTTTTCTCAGGCTGACCAAAACCTGCTTTTGCCTTCAGTTTCACTACCTTTAAAATTACCTTTATGAAATCAGAGCTGATGAGGCACACATGGGAAGCATCAGTAATTATATGACAATTGGTTGCACAAAATTAGTAATAGGGTTTCATGTTTTGCATTCAACAAAACACCAAAACCTTCTAAACCTTGAAAAGAAGTTTACTTATAATCAAGTTACAGATTGCCAGTAATCAAATTTGGTCGTGTACACTCTGAATGTTCAGGAGAGAAAATGAAGACATACACTATATGAATATTTAGATATACTTCTAGTTCTTAAAATGTCCTGTGCCTTGCAATTTCTATACAGTGCTTAAGAATGTAAGGTTTATTTATGTCAGAGTGCAATATTCCCTCTGTAATAACTGGGATAGGAATCAGTCTCTTGCATACATTCAGAGGTGAGAGTGAGAGTCAGAAGGAAGCTGAACAAAGTACATTAGTTGACGCATCTTCCTGAACTGAGAAAACGTGCTCTCAGTCAACTGGCAGATATAAAACCAGATTAAAAACTGGATTCCAAAGGAATTCATTTTGCACACTTTTATCTGTCCTTTCACCATCACAGATCACAAGAACAACTGAAGTAAACAGGAAAAAAAATTTCGTTTAGCTACTGGTAATTCAACCGTTGTTCTGCTTGACATATTTCAGGTTTCTTGTAGGGCAGACAAAAGGGAATATTGACAAGGAGAGATACTTGAGTACTTCTCTAAATCTATATATATTTCCCGACTAGACCATAAAAGGTGAATGTTTTCTTTCTTTTGAACAGACATCCTATTGGCAAGAAGAGAGCAAGTGATTGTTCTCTACTACTTTGGGCCAACTAAATCTCTGTGGTCAATCCACTCAAGTCGGTGGCTCTTTGTCAATACATATGAATTTATCTCAGTCTTGTCTGTCTGCAGCCAATAGAGTTTCTTTTAAAAACCATTATTGTCAAATAAACTACAGCTTTAAGTCTCAGTATTTTCTTAAATAGTTTTTAGCAGTGTCACCGTAAGCAATCAGAACTGTGATGAAATATAATATACTCTTAAAATACATGTTTTTCAGAATTAATGTAAAAGCCAAGCCCCCATATCAGTGAAAATTGTAATGACTGTCTTTCTCATCCAGCAATATGTTACAGATACAAAACAAATGGTTATGTCGTTTAATAAAATGCCACCATGTAAATGGATGTTTAAAGAGGAAAATTCTAAACCAGGTAATTTTGGGATGCTATTACAAATGAAAAACATAGCTTTTTGATTATTTTATCTTTTCACAATGCTAGGTAATCACAACACTCTTAAAGAAGGCTGTACAGTTTATCCTTCTTCCTTTGGAAAGTAAATACATTTCTTATATTTTCATAAAACATGTGAATTCATTACCTGTACCTCACATAATGATATATGAGTTGTATGGCCAATATAGCTTTCTTTCCCTAATTCCAATGTAGATCTGACACCTGAGAAAACAAGTGAGGCATAATATAGCTGTGCTTTTTTGGGGGAGATACAGCAAAACAGACACTAATAAAAAACAAATTACCTAACACAGATTTTCATCATTGGCTTCATTACATAAAGATCTGCTTCCCTGGATTCTTCAACTTCTTCTTCTTCAGAATGTCCCTGTAATAGAAACTTCTGTGTATTTATTATGTCTTTAATTATGAAATGCCTTAAATGATTCCAGCTGATTCCAGGATTATTTAATCCATGTGCACTACTCTTCATCAGCTAATTCAAGGTTTGAATATCATTATGGAGTGCAAGCAATGTACAGATAAGTTACAAAGAAAGAGATTCAAGAACAAAAGATAAAAACAGGGAGAAAATCAACAGCCCCTACAACTGAGCGAATGCATTTTTTCCACACGCAGAACTAGTATTTAACCCCACAAAAAAAGTCAAATATTTCTTGGTTTGTGATGGTGTTTTTGCCCCACAAATTTCTACAAATGAACCAGTGGGCCTGAAGCTGGAATTTCCCCCTGTTACTTTGTATCATGGAAACAAAAAAAAAAAATTAATGATCCAAAAGTTAATTGAAATGTATACTCCCAGTCACGGTAGCGAGCAAATTGCTAGCAGATTTCATATTCTTCATTCTTTAAAGTTAAAAGGAATAACATTGAACGATCCCACAATGGAAAGAGGACATTCAAGAAGCATTACAAAACCCCAGATGCTTCCTTTATTTAGATACCTGCAAACGATAAGAAATATTCCAAACAAAGTAAAAAAATCCTGAGGTTGTGATAATTCACCTGCTAAGAATTTATATGAATAAGGTTCAATTAGTTGTGTTTGTTTCTTGGTTCAGTTTTGCTAAGGTAGAATCATCTGACTTGCCATCTTGCAAAGACTTCTGCTTTATACTGGGCAGTTTGAGGTGGTTCTGACAGTGGGTTTTTAATCCATGTTTATCCATAGTCACTACAATATTGTACTACCCTGTGTTGATGTCAAATATGTTGTTGTCTTACAAAGAAAAAAAGTTTCCCTTAAACATCATTATTTATTTTTACCTTCAATACTTACTGATTTGCTTATGGAGTAAAAGAACATTTCATTTACTTACAGGTCAAAAGTATTATTGTGGAGGTGAAATAACTTCACACAGAAGTTCAGGACAGAGGTCTAGTTTCAAACTTTCTGAAGTGAAACTTAATTTTTTATTACAGAAATAAACTTGAGCTAAATTGTGGTCTAAAATCTGGTATCTAATATTTTGATATGAGAACCATACATTACACTGAAGCAAGACATGACAGTGGAAGAGGGATTAATTTCAGCCTGGCTAATTATCATGTTCTTTTATTCTTCCTGCCTTCAATGTATGAATTCTTGGACAAAGAAAACATCATGCAATCCTGTGGAGTCTTTATTTTTCACTTCAGATTATAATGTGAATCACACATGATCAAACACACGATCCATAGGCTGCAGTCAGAGTTTCTGGGAGGTTTCTGTGTGCCTTAATTTGTTCTACTGATATTTTCCTAGGTACATTTAATATAGAAGAATTGCTATATCAGATCTTATTCCATCATTCCAAAACCTTATACACATCAGGTCTCTATACCAGGTGCTTCAGAGGAAGGTGGCATGACTTCACAGGAGAAGCAAGTAATCTCTTCCCCCACATTAGGTCTTACTTTCTAATACTTACACCTGTGAAGCACAAAAATAAATGCTCCTTTCATTGTTTTTGGGGATAATTATTGAAACCCAAAATGCTCTTCATACTACTGTACATATTTGTTTTCTCAGACTATTTGAAAGCACTCAAATACTTGAACTCAACAAATTCCCTGTAACAGAAATTCTGCATTTTTATCTCTTTACTAAGGAAAGTAAAGCTAGTTTTTATTTTCTGAAAACAGGCTTTTCTATAATTTTTCATTACTCCCCTTATTTTTCAGCAGTCTGAGATGGGATAACCAGTGTGAGCATAGTATGTCAGCTGAAGATACACCTCTGATATCTACAGAATTATGTGGGATTTTTTTATTCTCTGCTCTGTTCCTTATATAACTTAATGTTCTGACAACTTAGCAATTCACACCAAACAGAGGGTAACAGGATTCAAACAAAATCAATTAACACTTCAAGTTTTTCCCATACTCCATCTGTTCCTGCAGTACAGGTAAAAAAGCTGATATTATGCTAAGACTCTAAATTTAAATTTTATTTACTTCTATGCAATGGGAACCATTAGTTTGTCTGAGCACTTCTGTAGTAGAAAAAAATGTTATTTGTTCAGTCATAAATATGAGTCCTACTTGAGTCATTAAGGTAGCCAAGATCAAGCCAATCCCTGTAGTACACTTAGAAATTTCACTGAATTTCCATGATGTCTGTTTTGCTTTTGGGAACCAGTGTATCAGTGACTAGGTTACCTAGCAGTCATAGTTGGTGTCTTAGTTGAAAGGAAAGCAGAACCAGCTGATTATGTTGGCTGCTACTGAAGACAGTAGATTATATTTCTTCAGTATATTAGTAAAACTCAACCTGCTTTTTAAAGAATCTCTGGATTTTCTTCTACCAGTAGTAAAAGCTGACATGTCTGAATGATCAACAATAAGATTAATGGTAGGATTTCTTTCCTTCCTCCCTTTCCAAATGTCATGAATTCAATATGTATTGAAAAGATCAGGAATTATTCTGTACATTTTATGTTAGGTATTAACCTCAGAAACTGGACATACAAGGCTTGCGCTTTTAAAAAATGCCTTTAGAAGTCAAGGTAAGGTCCATAAAATTTCAGACAGGATTTTATTCCTTCTAAGAAGGATGTTGCAATCTATAAAGAGTAGTCCTTGTGAAGAAAAGAAATTTTATCTGGAAAGTACGAAGAATATGACTTTTGTTTCTTATTCTTTGTATTTTGACTGATAGTTAGTGTCTGTATTTGTTCCTTAGATATTGATTAAATTATAACAAAATGCTGCCTGCACCTACTTATTGCCTGCTAAGCTATATGTCTGTCTGGTAAGAGATACAGGGTAACTTAAATATTTGCCGAAATTCCTTAATTTTAAGATAATCTGTGACTTAGTAGAGAAGTGGTTTCTTTCATGTGGTTAGGCAGTTGTCTTATCATGGTATCTCTCCAAGATTTAAGGATAAAAAGAGCCTGTGATGTTACACCACTTAAGCTAATAAACTTTCCATTGATTTTGATGGGCTGGATCTCCTTGATTTTCTGGGTTCTCATTTTCCAGAATTACTTGAGAAAGATAATCCATTATGCAGTCTTTTCTGTTTCCCTTATCTTCCCATACCTTTTCCCCTGTCCTTTATCACATCTGATTTATGTTCTCATAATAAGACATCATGGTGTTATTTTTTTCCACTCCCTCTTTGAACTGCCTTTTTTTCAGACCATAGTGCTAGTTGTGATTATACTGAAGTTTTATCTAAATCCACATGTCTGATGAGAGGAATGAACATCCACCAGTGTTTCTGGTGATGGAAATGGGTGACAAGGCTGGGGATAGAACTCCACTGTCCTGCACTTTACTGTACCTCAGTGGCAGGAATTTAATCACATAAACAGAAGGATATTCGAAGAAAAGAACAGGGCCTGGCAAACATAGTACTTATGTAGCATTACTGTGTAATTTAGTGGGGTAGGTTAACTTTGCTTTTGAGGAAAAATAATTTTTTTTTCAACATCATCATCAATTAGTGTGATGTGACACAATGAACACAATAGATTCAAAAAATTGTTATCTGGCTTACACACCAAAAAGGGATTTTCTCTTCTAGATGGTTTATTCTGACATTTAAAAGGAGTTTAACATCACCTAACTTTAACCACTTAAAAGTACAGCATCTATTGATCCAAATCCCTCTGCAGACAGACCTAATGGGAAAAAAAAAAACCTTTCTATTCAAAACATTTGGCTACAACAGATGAATGATTCTTCCTTGTCCTGAGGAAACTTAGGAAGCTGTCTTAGACCTCATCACTAGAATCTTTAAGAAACCCAGATAAAGAAGGTAGATAAATACTTCTGTTTAGATTAATCCTTAGTAGAACACCGTCTTCTGCCTAAAAAGGAACAAGCCTCTCTACTACTAAAATATTTATGGGACTTCAGTGGGTCAGTGTTGTGAACAAGGAAAGAAGTCACCCTCACAAATGAGGAAGGCTTGCCAGTAACCTCCCAAAACTCCCAGTTCCAGTTTGAAAACATAGTAAAGATATGTGACATCCTCATGACAAGAATTTTTTTTAGCTTTTTCATCCTGCAGTAAGTTCCCATTTAAAGCAGTTTTTCAAAATATTGTAAGCCTGAAAAATATGTCAGCCTAACATTCCGATTTTTTAAAATTAATCTAATATTTTTATTCCTGGGAGTTGTGTGTCTTAGAAATTTTTTTTCACTTTGGTTCAGAAAAAATTGACTGAAGCTGCAAGTCTTTCTGTGGAGTGGAAATTTCAGTGTCCATATATTTCTAGATTTTTCTGAACTATGCAAGCCTTTGACAATACTTTGCCTCTGCCATTCAGACAATTAAAAATATGCTGTCTTCAAAGAAGTATAATTTACACTTTAATTCATATTTTACTGCTATACAGCTACAGTGAATCAGAAATACACTTTATGAAATAAATGAGCTACAGACATTTAATGTTTTTATAGCCTAGAGAAGAAACATACAGAAATTCTTAAATCTTTTCTGTTTTAAATTGTACTCTCTACTTTGAAAGAGAGGTAAGGTTTTTTTCACATTTATTCATCTTATTTTAGGCTCCCAGAAATGAAAAGGGACAAAAGCTGAAATTAAACTCTACTGTTCCATGAAAAAAAAAAAATCTGTACAGCTGTTTTCACAGACTGCTTCAGCTTCTTGAAAAAGTTATTTACACTCTTGTGTTCACAACTATATTAAATCCTCAAAATAACTATGTTGACTGCCTACTTTAATTCTTGTCATCAAAATTACTTAAAAGCCGTTCTGGTAGTATAAACAATTCTTCAAGGAATTTACGTATTCCCCAGTTTGAAGAAATTCATTTAGCAACACAGAACACAAGATGTCAACACTTTTCAATCACATGCTAATTAAACTGAACTATATGTTTGCAGAGTAAATGTGAACAACGTGCGTAAACAACAGCAGCCTCCACTACCATTATTTTTCAGAGTGTGGCTACATTTTAGTTCTAGTCTCTGATTTAGTCCATGATAATTTAAAAGGGACACTTCTAAACAACCACTATTTTTTATGGAAATTCGTGAACAATATTCTGCTTTGAAAATAGTTTTGCATATAGCTGATCTTATTTTTTCTTCATAAGCACTGTTTTACTTAAATGCAAGGACCTTTGTTGATAATAAGTGCATATATAAGCATTGCTATTTCTTTAACTCAAGTCATAATCTTCTGTTTGTGTTTGAAAAAGACCCTTTTAATTATCAGGTCTCCAACAGTCTCCTCTTTCATCCTTCTATGTCTCTCTAACTTCCTTTTCTGTAAAAGGTGTAATTCTATGCTGTGTAAGAACGGTTTATCCCCATAAAGAGCTGATTTACTTGTTCCTGGGATCTGATTATGTTGACATTAAAGTTCCTGTTATCCTACTTTAATTATACAAATTTACAGAACTTAGACTTAGACTCGTTTTAAAGGAAGTTTCAGGTCCTGTTGAGTCACAAGCTTTGCCTTGGCTTCACAACCCTGAATAAAGACAATCCTTTGGTATGATTTCCTCATGGTCATGTTCAATTTATATATCTTTACATAGAATTTGGTTTGGCTTTTTGTTTTTGTTGCTTTGGGGTTTTGTTTGTTTGGTTTTGTTTGGTTTTGGGTTTTGTGTGGGTTTTGTTTGTTTGTTTTTTAATTAAATGGGCAGCCAACTTTAGCAGCTTGGCTTGTATTTTTGCTTGTGGAGAAAATCCAGGACCATGGCTTCTCTGAGTTTTGATTTATCTGCAGACCTGCCCAGATCTACTTAGAAATGCCCATGGTCACTACACTTCAGGGGGGAAAAAAAGGGGAAAAAGTATTCAATACTTTTAATTTACAAATTGGCTACATATTCTTAATCATACTGTTGCTGCCTCCTTTTTTGGGTTACTCTTGTCGCTTGTGGAGCGCTGGCCATGTGTTGGAAAAGTCCTCTATTGTACAATAAGCAATCCACGCTGACAAATGTTCACTCTACGTAAATTTACCTAGAGAGAACATTACAGAAAAAATAGGGTAACAGCTCATAATCAAATTCTCCTACTGGGCTATAGGAATCGTCGAAAACCAAAGAAGCAAGTTTCTGCAAAGATCATTCTCCTCTTTAAAGGCCATAAAGTACTGGTGCAGTTTGTGTGAAAAAAGGGAACATTGTACTCAACAAAAGCAATGAATAAAAAGAATGTTCTTTTACCTGACAACCCATGTGTACTAATTTATATGGAATACTTAACCACCAGAGTAAAGGCACAACACTTGATTTTTGAAGGTGAAACACATCAAGGTCTTTAAAACTTCTGGAAATTATCAGCAGTTCTGAACCATAGCTTCAGACAAACATGACTGAGGGAAGGAAGTCAGGATTTTAGCTTCTTATGGAATATCTATCAGTGATTCATTGTCAAGCAAAAGAAAAAAATTAGCTGTTCTGTTGGAGTCTGTCCAGATGTGTGTCTACTGAGACCTTTACTAAATAGACAGAAACATGTGTTAAGCCCACAAGTGTCCTGAAGTTCAGACGGACTGTAACATACATTGGGAAACAAGATTGGAACTGAAAAATGACAATAGCAGTCTGCAGAAAAAGAGAACGAAATGGAATAAAGCCCAGTAGAAAATGCCCAGTTTAGGAATCCTTTACTACACAGTGTAGTGTGGTGGCATGAAGAATCAGGTTTTGATTTACTCACTTCAGGAGACGAGATGGAAGATTAAATTATAAACTGAATATGAAATTCATGAAAGAACAGTTACAGCCTGAAGAAGCGAGGACAACAGTCTTCAAAACTGTTGTACAATGGAAAATAATAGCATTTTCTCTAGTCTATGATGGCTATGATAGGAAAAAATAGGCTTAAAACAAATCAAGAAACAGACATGGCAGGTGTCAGAAAATATCCAAATGGTAAAAAGCTTGGAAAGACTGGAAAGGAACTGGAGAGAACCATAAAGTTTCCAGCACTGGAATCTCTAAAACTGGACTGAAGACATATTATTGCATGTCATGGAAAGTGTTGTATAGGTCCAGATGGAGAAAAAAAGTCAAAAAGTTTTGATTTTCTCTCAGTGTATAAAGATTTATTTTTCCCCCTAAATAACAACAACTAACTATCCCTAGAAACAGAGAAATACTTTCATATTAGTTTGTTTGAAATTTGAGCATTCCCTAGGTCTTCTGTTCTTTAATCAAATCTCTCATAGTTATATTAGCCTCCAGGTAGACATTACCTCAAGGTTCAAATGCCACTACTTGTCTAAAAATTAAAATTCACAAAGTTTTTATGCTTGGATGAGAAGGTTTTTTATGTCCATAAATGTAGCATAGAATGAATACAAACTCCCTATACAATGGTCTAAATTTCTGCTGGATTCTATCATAGCTATTTAAAGTGTGATTTTGAGTAGATAGAGGCTGAAAAAAGGATTCATAAAAGTTTTACAGGTATTTTTTATAACATTACTGTTTGTGGCACATTTAAACATTGCTTTAAAATAATGACTAAATTAAAGTCCTGTGCAGCAGCACTCCATGGAAATTAGACCAAGGATAAAGTTGGCCCAACATTGTCTGAGCAGCCCCAAATGAAAATTCCCTCAGCTACCAGGAGAACCAGGAGGGGAAGAGGGGGAAAGAACAGATGTTGACTCATTATTCTTTAGGGAGTTGTTTGTTTTTCATGACATCAAACCATTATGGAGAACTCAGCTGTTGTTAAGGCAGCTTTACTTTAATTGAATATATAATTACATAGGAATGTTGCTTTGGTGTGGCATTCCTCTTTGAGACAAGAATAAAAACCTGCAGGATGGTGGAAGCACATTTAGCAGGTAACATTTGTGTTAGCACAGCGCCTCCACAAAAATGAACACTATGGTCTAGTTTTTTTTAAATCCAATTAGCTTTTTTTTTTTTTTTTTTGCTTTCTATGGATAGGATTGTGACAGCAAGTCTTTGGGCTTCTGCTGGTATGGAATCCTACATACGTGCTACTGACACATAAAAACTACCTTTGCAATCCTTCCACAATCAGCTTCTCCCCTGGACCCATGCCAGACCTCTGTGTTAGATATTTCATCCGAACCCTTGGGGAATACCTCTCATTCACATTATGGCAACTTTACTTTTAGCATTATAAAGGAACTTGAAATATCACTCATCATGACACTTTCCTCTGTCTCTATGGTGAAAAATGGCCTTGGTGCACATGAGAACTTAATTTTAAATATAGGGAAGAACTTTTCCCACACATCCATGGCTAGGGCAGGGAGGTGTCTACCACATGCAAAGTGGAAGGAACATGTTCCTTCATGACCAAGTTGATCATGCTGTAGCAATCACACTGTGCCTCCACAGTAGAAGCAAATGGGCAATTTCACTGACAATAAAAATGAGCAAATTAATGTTGTAAGAGTTCATCTGTAATGTGGCTGGTATCACTCTCACAGATTTGCTTGGAAAGTTACCATGTTCTTTTCCAACAGGAAAGAGTATGAAAACAAGTGGTTTATGTACAGTCTTCTTGAAAAAAAAAAAAAAAGAAAGAAAACAAAAGGAGAAAACAATTATTTCAAGTTGGATTTAAGTTTGCAGTTTCCTTTGGCAACTGTCTGCCACTGATTAATCTTCTACTGACAGGCACCAACCAATTGGCTTGAGGTTTTCCTCCTGCAGAGGATACTTACTTGAAGGGTGGGAGTCCCATGAAGCTTGTGTTGATAAAAGCTTTGTCAAGACTGCCACAATTTTTACCTCCAGCATGCGCATAAGAGCTCTTGATAACAGACTGAAGATTCTTGCTGTTTTACTGTTCCTGACAATATTTCAAGTCACTAATACAGCTATTTTTTTGATGTCAGGACTACATAAACCATAACAATTCAAAGATATCACTATCTAAACAGTGCTTTCAGACAGCATGTTACTGATGAGACTCCTGTGAGTTCACTGGAGTTCAAAATAATGTTAAAAAAAAAAAAAGAAATTGAGGTTATCAGAGACCATGATGGATAGAGAGATTTGCAGACTCCAAAGTAGAATTATCAAAAAAATCTATAGGCTCTTTTCAAAAGTCAACCTTAAGCAATCTCTTATACAAGTTTTCACATTTAATTATGAGAATTGCTACATACATGTGTACTAATTTAAAAAAATGTGCTTCTCCAAACATGCCCAAATAAATGATCTCTGAATGCTTTGGATATTTGAATCCACAATTCAAGTAGGAAAGAAATGTACACATACTTTGGTATAAGTGGTCACAGAGAAGTTCATTAATTACTTTTAGCTTTAATTACCCTGCATACTTAGCAAACAAATAAACATGGTTTATTTGACTTGGGCTTATGGAAAACTCTTCAGATTTTTACCTAGTGCTTTACCCCTCTCCTTTCTCATCATTTGGATTGTGTAATCTTTAAGTAAGATGGCAGAGCCTGCAGTCCGCTCCTGAATAAGTTAAATCCCAGGAAAATCTACAAAGTGTTGGATTCCAAGTGCATTAATGTTAATACTAAGGACTAAGTAAGGCACAGAACATGCTGAGCCCAATGAAAACACCAATTACCTCAACCAATAATTAAAGTAAAACAGTTTGTGGGAGTGAATGGAGCATTGTTGGAATCATAATGACAGTGAAGGGAAGTAGGAAAAAAGCCTATCTTAGGATGGTTTACCTCTAAGTAAAGAGTTTGCTCTTCTTTGCATTTCTTGGGTTTCTGCTGACATCTCTGTTAAAATCTGAAGCCACATAGGTGAGATCAACAACAAAGGTTACTGCTTGATTTCATCAACAAGCATATTTTAATAGTAGTGTTAATAACGTTGCTGAAAGGTTCTTATATCAGAGCTCAAGGACTAGAGAAAATTCCTTAATCAGAGACAAAAACACCCAAAGAACAAAAAACTAAAAACCCAGAAACTAATTTTACCCATGATATGATATTAAAAGAACTTTATATCTCTTCAGTGCTAAATTCCACTTACAGTGACATGGATGCTTCATCCCTGTAAGCTGGTAATTCCAAACTTTGCATTAGTTCAATACTGTACTTCAAAGAAATGTCCATGTTGTCTCTTCCTACTTCACAGATTTATTAAGTCTGAGTTGTTCAGTGTTCATTAATCAGATAACCTGATGGCTGCCTCAACTTCTGTTCTTAATTTTTTTTAATCTCCTTTTCCTCTGTTAGCCAGCTGCTTGAATGCTGCTGGTGTATATCCTTTCAGTCAGGGCATGCCTTCAGCTTCTGTTCAGTAGGCTTGCCCTCCACTGTCATAGTGCTTTGTTTCAGAGGTCTGTTGTATTTACCTAGGGCAGACAAACAATGACCAGAACTTTCTATCTAATTTTTTTCCCACTTGTTATTCACCTTTCCACTGTTAACTCACCCCAAATCTTTGCATTATGTTCTTAGTACGTGTTCTGTCATTTTGTTCCTGCACTGTTCACCTTTCTTCAAACACAACACACTCCTGTAAATAATTCTCTTTGCTGTACAGCAAACCAGGTAAATCTCTTTTCCATGTTGCTATTCAGAGAGCAAACACACGACTTCACAGCAACTTCTTTCTTAAAAAAACTCAAGTCAACTATTCTTGTAGTTTATTAATTGCACTTCTGTGGAGTGTAGAGATTCAGGAGAGTCCTTGTTCCCAAAGGCATAGATGCTATTCAAATACATATAGGACAGATCTATTCCAACAACAGCTGTGATATATTGCAAAATACATTTACCAGGGTGTGTTTAGCAAATACTTTAGACAACTGTCTTTTTTTTCAGTATATTAGTAGCAAAACCTACCAGTAGCACACAAAATTAAGTTGCCACCGAGCATAAAGAAGTAGGGTTTGCCTAATCAGAATGCTCTCCATCAGTTTTTCTGCTATGTGTGTTGCTTCTACTCTGGAAATGATCAATAAATGAAAATGAGTCTGGTACTGATCTTGACTGCATCTATATAAGCAGGGAGGAGAATTCTTTTTGATTCTGAAGTCCCTATATCCATGCAACATGAATACAACCCAGAGTTCAATCTTCTGGGAATGTTTGAATAAAATGTTAGCATAGAATTTGCATCAGGTTTTTTTCCTTTAATTACAATTTGTGAAGGTTAGTAACATTGTTAGGGAGAAATAACAATTTTAAAGGCAGAGGTGTGTTTAAGGGCCTGAGTTTCTCCCCTTTGTTTTACATGCTTCCGGATGCAGAATGTGAACTTGACTGCTTTGAAATTATAGCTGGACCCCTGTGTTGGAATGTCCTTCAGGCAGAAAAAGCTGCCTTTTACAGCAGCCTACAGCACTTTCCACCAACTTATTTGATTTTAAACTATTGCTAAAAATCTAAAGAGAGCCCCCTTTTGGTTTAAACCCCTCTCAGGCCTATATTGTATTTCTGTCATAGGAGTGATTCTGAGAGGGACTAATTAAAAGTCCAGTGAATGTGTGAGGGTTAAACTCACAGGCTCTGCTCATTAACAGTTGCTCACCTAAGAATATTTTGAGACTTCTTTTCTGTGATGGGAAAGAGAGGAATAAGAGTAGACAACACTTAAAACCTCACATTTTATTGCACAAACACACATTTCTGTTGCATTACTAGGTCTGCAGTGATGACAATATCTAATTTAAGAAGAAGATTCCACTCCTTCCCCTGTGTTTCTGCTTGGAAAATAACAAAAGAAAACAAAAAAATCACTAATGAACACCCCTTCCCCCAAGAAATAAGGAAAATCAGAACCATTTTGTTAATTGTCTTTTTCCTGCTGTTTCCATGGTAATGCTGGCTACTAGACTTCACTGCAGAGTGACAGTCCAACAATTCACACACTACACCCTTTCAGGCACAATGAATGGCTGTGAAAGAGGCAGAACAGGCACTATTCAGGAAACATGTGATATCTACTCAATGCACTACCTTTCATCCACATTTTCCAAATTGCAGTTAATTTAATTCCAAACAAATGGCTAAGGGGTACAAATGAGGATTAAAAGGAAAAGAACATCTTGAGCTCTAATGGGGACGGTTTGTGTAAAGAACAATATAGCACTTTCTTCTGATGCCAGGGCTGCCAAATTGAAAGATGCACTTTCCCTCTTCTTCTGAGGCCTTAATTTATGCTCTATATCAATAGTGAAATAAACATGGAAGATTTTTTTTTTTTTTTTGGACAGTTTATGTAGATTTTGGCTTTCCCCTCGGAAACATTTTTGTTACATGGAGATGTAATTTTGATTTTCTTCAAATTAAGAAGAAACCTCCTGTATCTTTCAAGAAACAGGTTTCTTCACCAGGCCTCTCATTCGATTTGTCTCTGAAGTTATTTTTTTAAGTCACATAGAAAAAGCCATGACAAATACTTTCAGGTCACCTTGAGAAACAACAACGGACCTTTTGGGAATGTTAGTGCCCGGAAGGAAATTATTATTCTCATTAGATTTAATGACAGTGAGACCTTTTTTTTTTTAATGTGATTCTCTTTATTTTAACATGTAAAATATATTATCTTTGCTTAAAATTGATCAATGAACATCTTGATTTTTGCCATATTCAGTTAAGCATGAGGCAAGATGCTTAAAAAGCTTCTATATTTGGTCATTTGTAGTATGATATCATAAGCACTGACAACGTTCCAGATCTGCTAATGATTGCACTGTACCACATTTATGTTAAGAATATAGATGTTGTAAAGGGAAATAGAGCCAATTAGCATAATATCTTTAAAGTGAAATTGTTTTTCATTGATTTTCCACTTTCTTATATTAAATCTTGAAAATTATTTAAATCAACATTCTATGTAACATAATTTCTACCCTGAAGAAATATTCTTCATTGTAGTCATATTTTTGTCCAAACGATATATTCAAAATGGCCCCTTAGATGTAGCTGCTATCAATATTAATTTTCACTATCCTTATTTATTATCCAGTTAAGAATACTTCAGCTTTTAAGAATTTCTTATGCAGAGGTACTAGACATGTCATTTTTTTATCTGTGAGAAACAGCATTTGATACTGTATTTCCAATAAACAAAAGGACAAAAAAAGCTTGTGAACACTTTTCAAGTTTTGCTGATAAGTGTGTTTTGACTTGCAAATGTTTTCTATTATTAGGTTCAAGTGAATATACTTACAGACTTGGTTACCTGTTATGTACAAATAAAATTTTCAAATAAGATCAGCTATTTCTTGCCAAAGCCTCAGACAGAGCTGTACCTAATGTGACACTGACCTGTCCTACTTTAAGAATATGAAGAAAAGCTGAAGACTTTTAATGATTAATTTTGAAGGAAAAGTAATGGTTTAAAAACCTAGTTACCAAATACATACTTTTTGTTGTAGTAAGATAAGACTTTTACAGCAGTGTCACATTTTAAAAATCCTGTGGAAATCAATTCTTTGTAACTTGTTTGTGATAAGCATTCAATCTAATAATTACATTTTATTTTTTATATGAAGAGACAGAATAATGCTATAAAATTCACTCAGCTATGGGCAATAATGTTACATGAGCTTGGTTACCAAACAAATATCTTCAGGGATCTAAATCCTTTTAAAAAATATTGTCCAATAGGTCTACACTGACACTAATGAGGTAGATTGATTAATCACCTTTAAAAGGAAATTAATAAATGTTTTAACAACATTTACTGGGTAGCATTGAATTGCTGATTTTAATACAGGATTGTAGTTTTTCAAAAATATGCTTTTGATTTACTTTGCAGCTCCCCAACTATTTGTCTTTTAAGGGGTGATAACGTAGTTACAAACAGCTCCTATTCATTTAGGAAACTTTACGCCCCCAGAAGAGATAGTACATCTCTGCTTTACATCAGTTGACTGCTCCAGTTTTAGTTTATTATTATGCAGTGTTCAAAATATCAGAGGGCAAGAGGAGTACCAATAAACTTGCACGCTTAACTTAGTACAAAAAGGCCAAATTTTGTATTGAAAAAAATCCTGTAACGGTAGTACAGCCTTGTGCAATAATATAGAATCATAGAATCATAGAATAGATTGGGTTGGAAAAGACCTCCAAGATCATGAAGTCCAACCCCTGATCCAACT
>JAYRBT010000082.1:11838150-11856697 GCA_036023395.1 Myiotriccus ornatus | reverse complement strand
AAGAGACCAACCCCCACCTGGCTACAACCTCCCTTCAGGTAGTTGAAGAGAGTGATGAGGTCACCTCTAAGCCTTCTTTTCTCCAGACTAAACAACCCCAGCTCTCTCAGCCTCTCCTCATAGGACAGTCCCTTCACCAGCCTCGTTGCTCTTCTCTGGACCCTCTCCAGCACCTCAATATCCTTCCTGAATTGTTGTTTCCTACACCATAAAATGACTTTGGTATGCTTTTTGGGGTCATTTTAGAGCATGTAACCCAGATTTTAGCATAAATATTGCTGAAAAGTGGTAGAGACAAGCATGCACATAAGAGATAACCAAGTCAGGGTCTGGAGGCCTAACACCTTCACCCTTGCCTGGACAGATGTTTTTCTACCAGTTTGCGATAAATACGTTCTAATGGAAGGCTGATGCTGATATAGTTAGATCTGGAAACAGCTGTCTCTAGATTTGCTGTGATCTCCCTCATCAGGAGGGAGGCAGGGCATAGCATTGCTTCTTGGATTCCCATCCTCATCCACAAGTTTCTCGTGCCCAGCGGATGGGTATCCAGGGCTCTGCTTAGATGTCTTCTCTGTGCAATCACTTGAAAGGAGAGAACTACAGATATTTTATTCAGTTTCAACTGCTTCAGACAAGAAATTCAAAATCTCAAAGCAAAATTAAGACCAAATATTTAATTCTCTTTCACCACAACCACCAAAACTCTAATCACAATGAAATGCAAAAACAAAAAATCAACCTCTTTCCCTTCAGAATTGGGTTCAGTCTTGCTCAAATGTTACCTAAATCTCTAAATTTTAGGGGCTTTCAGAGCAAGACTAGATGGGCTTGTAGTGAAACCTGCAAGCAGGCAAGTATTATCAGGCTTTTGATCTTTTTGGCAAAAGCCCCATGCATTCCTGTATGATGCAAGTTGCAAAACTGGTTCTATAACATTAGAGTTTCATCATACACGAAGAAGTCTTTTCCCATTTTTGATATATGTCGGAAATACCAGAGAAGGTAAGAACATAAAAATTCAGATCCATGTTCTCCTTAGCAAACAATGTTGCAGCTAGTTTTTCTCCAGAACAGCGTTTTGATTTTCATAGTGAAAAAAAGAGAGGAAAAAACCCCCAAAAACAGCAAAAGTAACAAACCAGGTAAATAACAAGGCTACTAAAAACAGCACAGAGAGCTACGGAAATTGTCTGGAATTCTATCTACAAACTCTCTGTTTTTCCTAAATTTACATTAAAGTCATTGAAACACATTTACATGTCAATAAAAGAGTGAACAGACAAAGATTTTCAGGCCTCTAGCAAAGTGCTGTATTCCAAATTTAGCTCTGAATTCTTTAGCAGATCAGGCCCTAGTAAGTTTTACCAGACAATTTTGTTGCCTGACCCCAGGCCTTGGTTTCTGTTTTTCATTTCCACTACGGCTTATTTACTCTTGATAGGATGACAGACATGTCTCCCTCTCCAGGTCACAGCTCTATCAGTGTATGGATCAGCCTGCCAGGAATGTCATTACTGGGACCAGCACATCCATGGGTGTGAGGAAACTGAGCACTCATGTGAGAGGTCCTGGGCCAGTTGCACAGCTGACGTAAATCCGTCTTGTGGAGCAATAGATTTACAGCAGCTGAGAAACTGACACGTACCATCTGCCAGCCACAGCAACGCCAATCATCCACTGAGTCCAGTGGATCTCTTTCCAAGTGTACATTCCCACACACAGTAGAAATCTGCTGTCAGGCCATTCAGATTTAGAATTGTTTGTTGCCCCTTCCTGGAGTATCTTCTCTCCTTTTACAAAACAAATAATCTTACTCTCATATTAAAATAAGGTGTTCTGATTTATTTCTAAGTACCGAAGCATTCTGTAGAGTAAAGATGATTCGTATGACAAGGAATAATTTTAATTTTAGTTTATTTTTTAATAAGAAAGCAACAAGAAAGACATATTGAGAGGAAAATTACACTTATTTCCCCCCTTTTCCTCTTTAGCTTGGGCATACATATATAGATTTGGGGATCTTTCATTGCCAAACCCTCTATCATTCTCAGAGGTTTGTTTTCTTGACTGACCTAAGCCTCATCCTGGTTCTAATGCAAAACAGATGAAAATGTTCTACTCTGAAGAAAAAAAAATAAAAGAGAAACAAGGCAGAAGATATTGTCACTAGACACATATTTGTTGCTTGTAAAGTAGTTATATAGCTCCCTGGGCCCACTTTAAAACCAAGGCCAAGATCTGACCTCAGTGTTTTCCTCTCTAAGCAGATGCTTAGCTATGAATTCTCCTGTCACTTAAGAAAGGAGCCCTTGGCTTTTTTTAATCCTTCCTCTGCCCTTAAAATAATTGTCCCTTTAAAACAGTTGTATCCCCACTTCCTTTGCAAAGATTTTCCTCTAATGTCACTAGGAGCATAACACTTTGTGAGATAGATTGTATGTAAAGACTGATGCTGTCATTTTCTAATAATCTGAATTATTTTTCTGGATTGATTCCTTTGCCTTTTCTGTGGGCAGTTCCTCAAGGACCTTCAGCTTTGTGGGTAGGTATTCCTGTGTCCTCAGATCATGACTGGAAGCCTGGCACAAAATGTCAGCAAAAGGTGGAGAGGGGAGATAACTAAAGGGCTGCACAGGACCCTCTACTTGTTGCCTGTGTTATACTGAACCAGTGAAAAATGCATGCAAGCTGAAGTTCAGGGACCACAATGGAGCAGCAGGTTGTCTACTCAGGAACCTTTGCATGACTCTGAGTCACCATGAGCGATGACACAGCACTGTTGGATTTTACTCATCAACGTTATTCCACTACAGCTGTGTAAAGCAGTGAAACAAGAAACTGCTCATGATTCTTCTAGTTTCAGGTTTCCCTATAAAATCAAACTTAAGTGAAGTTCATTGTGATTTGCTAATGTTGGTGAATTATTGAGAAAAATAGGCTGAGTTTCAGTGATCTAAAGTGTGGGAAATGAATGGCTTTTCAAATGGCAGCAAATGATATATGAATACTAGATCTGCTAATCTGATTTTTCAGTTTGGATTAGTCTGGAGTTTAATGGTTTTTTTAGCACAAAGACACTCAGTTAAAGAGAGTACTGACAGAAATTCCTGTAAAGTGAGTATGTTGGATGTAAAGCAGTAGGTGTTTCAGTAAAAAAAAAAAAAAACATCCCACAAAAACCCCAAACTTCAACAAAAAATTAAAATGCAAAATCTTTAATATAGATTTATAAAAGATTTGAAATTAAATTGTCCAAAGTGATGAGTATACCTGATAGAACAATGTGAGTATGGAATGGAAATTAAATTATGTTATCATGAAGAGAAATAGTAAGACTCATGTGAGACTTAAATATTGAATACATTGAATTTAATAAACATGGATTGGTCTGGAATGAGCATCAGAGATGAGACTGAGCCAAAGTGGTTGGTTAGTAATAATGAATGTTTCATTTTTGTACTACAAACCCTCTCAGAAAATTTTCTCTGGAAGCATGACTGTTTCTCATACTATAAGAGAATCAACTCTTTATATCTTGTAACACAGAAAGAAGATATTTCCAGTGTGAATGTACTCTTACTGAAAAACATTTACATTTAAGATTCAAGGACACTGCTTGTAAGCCCTGGGGTCTAATTATCCTGGTGAAATCCTATGATTGACTGCTATAAACATATTAGATATTTTACTGGGTATCCTTTTCCTAAACATCACTAATGATATCAGCCTTATTTCTCAATACAGGAGATACCCTAGTCTTCTGAATAAGGACAACTTCTTATAATGAATTTTCATGGAGAATGTTGTCTAATTTTAAGCTCTTTCCAGCATCACAGTTTGGATTGACTTTTAGAAAATACTGACAAAGTCACAGCAGCTGTGCCAATGAGAGAGGTTGCAGCTTCTTTGGCTGATCTACACAGAGAGACCCCTTATACATCCCCCAGCTCTGGAAGGACTGTGGTGACTAACATTAATGGCATAAATGGCTCTGGCTGGGATGACTTGTGCTGGTTTCATTGAGGCTGCTTGAAGTTGTATGATGGTAATTCAAACTTTAAGGCTTCAATAACACAATCAGACATCAATACAAGAAAGAGTAGTCATTTTAAAAGATTTGTTGTTGATATGCTGGAAATTTTGGGATTCCCTGGCAGTAAACCAGATGTTTAGATGAAGAGCGGGCTAGCATGTCCAAGCTAAATAAATCTCTGAGCCAAGTGGAGATACCTCTCTCTTGGAGGTGTGTCCTAGAGAATCCTGACTGCTTTGGACAATTTATCATCGGCAACTCGCTGTCTCTTCTTACTGTTTTCACAAACTGCTAAGTAAGAGGATTAGGTTAAACAAGTCTTGTGATATGACTATTTCCACAGGGTTAGTATAGTTAAGACACCTTTAGATGTAGAAATTATTGTAAATATTTCATCTTGAAAAAAAAACCAAAAAAAACCAAAACCAAAAAACCCAAACAGGTTCCTGTACCTTCAGTTTTTGTACTGGCCAAATGTTGTTCAAGTGTGTGGTAAATTTGATTTCTTTTCAACCAAGCCGTTCCATCATAATAAATCTTTGTGGTTTTTATCCTCTGTGATGTTGTGTGATTTAATTTAAAAGTGATCAGGAGATGCTGTTCTATAGTTTAGACATACATCATCCCATCATGCTGTCAGAACTGTGTTCTGCTTCGCTATCACCCACAGAACACATTAACATCACCCGATCCCACCAAATAAACAGGATTTTACGAATGCTTGTTTGATAGATTTCATTTGCAGCTGCAAAGACCGACAACTCTCTGCTACTCCCAGCGAAGCATCAACGAAACGAGCAGGGCAGCTAGTCTACCCTGACACTACACTCTCCTCGGTCCTCGGGCCAGGAAAACGCCGGGAATACCGTCCGTTTTGGGCACCTTTGTCTTCCCGGGAAGGGACAAGCGGCGGGATGGCTCGACAGCGACCCCGCGCGGCGGCGGCGGGAACAGCCCGCGCGTCCCGAGAGGGGGGTCCGGGGTCTGAGCATCCCCCTTCTGGAATGGGATTCAAACCGGCAGATGGGAAAGCAGTCATTTGTGTTTAATCCAGGATTAAGGGAAACATCGGCTTTTTTCGTCTTCCACTATTCATTTTCTCTTACGCATTCGTGTCACTCACAAACACACACCGCCCTCCTCTCCCTGTCCTAGCAGCGGCTTGCGCCTAAAAAGAACAAAATCACAGAATCACAGAATATGCTGAGTTGGAAGGGGACGCCTGACCCTCTCTCCATTTGTATTTTATTGTTTCCCTCCACTCCTCAAACTGTCAGAATAAAGAAATAACAGGGGATCCGGTTTTCAGCACAGAGCACTGCACAGCTGGGGAGCAGAGGTGGCTGTGCATCCCCTGGGTCGGCACAGCTGTGCCCCCAGGCAGACCCTTGGACCAGGTGCACTGGCCTCAGGCCCCCCAGTGCTGGGAGGATCAGGGGGACCCATCCTTTCCTCTCGGTCCTGTTTTCTCCAGACCTACAATTTTCTACTTGCACACTGAGGAACCAAGCATTTCTGACTTTATGGGCCTCGAGTTCTTCCTTTGAGATGTGTGTTAAAGCAATCACAGAACTTGAACTTAGCTACAGTTTAAAGTTTTCTGTAGTACCTTAAACTATTGTAGCAGATCAAAATATCTACTACAATAGATAGAGAAATCACTAAACAATAGTGTGGCACATGCACCTTGGGCTTATTCTTCTGGAGTCTGTGACTACTGACATGTTAAAAAAATGGAACAGCACCAGCTGACCGGGCTATGCTTTAGTGTTCACCTTTGCAGGTAAATCAGTCTCATACATGCTGTATGGGCTTCATTACAATCAGTTGTGTCTCAGAAGAAAGCTTTGTTGTCTTCATCACTTTTTAACATGACAGCACAATAAGCCACACATTGCTCAATTCTTCAACAGCAATAAGCTGTATAAGTTTATTGCTGCAGTAAAAATAGGCATAAATCAGCAGACTGGCTTGATTTTAGTGTTTCATACTGAAAATTATCTTGAAAGCCTCTGCCTCAGTTGTTTCTATGCTCATGGGAAACTTGCCAAATATTATATTGACTCTCCCACTATCATTTGCATACATTAAAAAATATAGGCCAAACTCCTTCACTATAGAAAAGAAACTGTGCCCACATGCAGCTCAAAGCAGGCTTGAGAGCAAGGATTTCGTACATTCTTATCTTCTTTAACAGTTCCCCTAGAAGTTAATGTTCCTCTTGAACTGAAAAAAGTTTTTTGCATAAACATCTACTGTTTGAGAAACTTGCTGTTTAAATATTGAAAACCAAATGATGACTTTGGTCTTCCACTGAAAATTTTACAACTATAAAAAAAGAGTTTTTCTTTTCAGCTCTTTGAAAAAAGGTCAAAAACATCCCCATTTGAACATTCTCTGACTCTCAATACAGAAATCATGGTGACTGCCTTTCAATGTTAAATGATAAGTTGTGTATAAAATCAGTTCTAATTTATTCTACACCTTCTGAGTTATGTGCAAGGAAAAGACAGAAGTTTTCTGTTAGTTTAAGCAATGAGGTGCTTCAGTGATTTATTAAGCGAACTTGTATGTATTGCTGCTAACTCTTCTGGCTTTGTCATGAGTTTATAGTGCTTCTCCTAAGCAATCATTACTTGGAACTGTGTAATTTCACGATACTCCTAATTTTTTTAAACAAAAATCTATTATGTTTTAGACATCGTGCAAGTGTAAATTGTTTGTGAATATAATGTAAATTTATCTCTAAGGCTGAAAAAAAACAACCAAAAAGAGTAATGAAATATAATTCATATTTATATTAAACATTCTATATTCAAACCTGTCTTAGGATTTTACTGGGTCTTATTCTCAGTTTTCAACCTCTTCAGTATTGCACTTTTTATTTAGAAAAAATAAATGCGAAGTAGAAAGCATCCACTCTCAAGTTTCTAAATTAACTCTAGGTAATTTCAAATAAAATAGGCTAAGTGCATATAATTTAACTTTATTTCAAAGGAAAAAAAGCCCTACTCAAAACACTAACCCTTCTTGAAACATTCACTACCACTTTCCTCTGCCCCACCCTCAAAAAAAAAAAAAACAGTTCAACACCAGACAAAACCAATGTAAATCACTGGCTTCTAGTGACAAAATTCCAAAATAAAAATGTAATTCAAAGCAACCAATTCTTTAATATGTGGAGATCTTAAAAAAGATCAGTTATCTTTTTTGCTCAGTTATCTTACACAACTCATCAGTGTAAATCAGTAAATATGTATCAACTTTTCACTGAAAAAATGTCTGTGCAAGAGAAGAAAAACAGCATAATTCATTGGAAATATGTAGTACAGCATCAGTGTAGTGTTTTTTTAATTGAAGGCAAAGATGATTGCTGAACCTTGACTAACACATTTGTAAGAGTGGTTTCGGTCTGACTGGAAAACTTCTGTTTGATTGTCAGTCTCCCTGTAAACAGAGAGGGGCTACAGCTGCTCCTTGGCTTTGGGGAACACCATTGACCAGCTCCACAGTCAGTGATTATTATCTTCTTTGTTCTAGAAATATCAAGTATTGCCATTGTCAGAAAAAAATATAAATATTTGTTTGGTAAAAATGTTTAAGATTTTTTTACCTATTTGCAAAGAAAACGCTCCAACTCAGAGAGTGATCTTTGGAAGCCCAGGCTAAACCAAAGAGTAAACCTTTAGTTTAAACCTAACAGTGCTGCTGTTACCTGTTTCTTTGGTAACCCACACACTAACCTGCTATCTGTTTTATGCCAACAGAAAATTCTAAACATATAAAGACAAAATGTTCTTAAATATTTTGGCAAAAGACCTGTATCTCACACTGTAGGAACCTTTAGGCGCTACTTCATTAAATTACCTGGCAGAAATTTTATAGCACTTTATACAGCCCCATGCTCTGAAAGACATAAGATGTCCAATTAATCCTTCAAGTCAGAATTATTTGTGTTGGATTTCAAACTGTGATTTTCTAGTCAGAAAGAAAACTAAGGAAACCTCTCCATCTAAACCAGGTACACAACTGGAAAATAAAAGCTGCCATTCTGGGTGGATGTATTAGAGTTCTAAGAGAAAATTTTGGGGTTGGCAATGATCTGGCAGGCCCAAATGTCTGGAAAGGAGAAATCAGCATATGGGAAGATCTACTGCCAGAACATAAGGCCAGAATTATTTGCCACTGAAAAAAAATGCTTAAAGGAAATATTTTCAAAGCAAACCCTTCTTGGATCTTGATTCCTATACCTAGAAGTGCATAAGAATAATACAATGCCTGCCATCAGGGCAGGAACTCAACCTTATTAGGTGTCTGTACAGCCTTAGAGATTAATGTAAACCAAAAAAAGATTAATAATCTCCATAGCCGGTCTTCCAGTTCTGTGAGTCACAAACTTTGAAGAGGTTTATGTTACCCTGCCCAGGTAGGATAATCTTTCTTCTGTTGCTGTGTTAATAGGTGAATTATCACACTCTGAGTAAAATTCTAAAGTAGTAAAATTGGATTCATCCCTGCCCTGAATAATGAAAACTGGTTTTAAATGATGATTTTTATCAGTGTAGAGACTCCAAAACCATATGATAGTAAACACTCTTTATTTTGTTTCTTATGATTTTAAAACTATAGGTGTTTTAGTCTTACGATGAGTCTTACGTGCAGGTCTAAATTTCACTTTAGTGGTGATTTACCCTTTAGTCATTTATTGCCAGGAAACTTAGTGTTGTAGTCTCACTGGCTGACTGACTGAAGTGGCCTTTGCTGAACTGTAAGCATGACTAATTATTAGGAAAGTAGAGTGCAGAAACAGAATTTAAGAGATTTATAATGTTTGGAACACACATTTCCTATAATAACAACAGTCCTGGTTTTGCATTCATGGCCATATGAGGAAGAGAACCATTTAAAAAAAAAAAAAAGGGAGTGTTTACTGGAAGAACCGAATGCCTAATGAAAAAATCAGTAAGGTTAGCAATCCTGCAGCTTCAGTAACTACTCAGTCATATGAGTGTGTGTTAACTGAGCTACTGCTAGCCAGAGGACATAAAAATGCTTTCTCAAGCTGCTATGTGCAATTTTAACTAATAAGGCCCATGATACAGATGGGCAAACCTCAAAAGGTTCAGAATTTGGACTCTGTTCCAGTAAGCACACATGCACATTTGAGTGATTATCTCCTTTCGTGTTTGGAAAATTGGACTGGAATCCTGACAAAAGTGAGCTTTCTTCTCCGGGGATAATTCAGCACTTCTAGTCATGACTGCAAAGCAAGCTCTCTTCTTGGGGGTAATTCAGCACTTCTAGTCGTGACTGAAAATGCAGACACATAATTAAACCAAAAAGGACATATACACACAGAAAAGGAATCTTTCCTTCTGAAAATAATTGTTTATGGAACTTTTATAATTCCCTTATCTCTAGACTGGCAGCATAAATACTGTGGAAAATTAAAAGAAGCAGCCTACAACTTGTATTTTCCAAAAAGACTGTTAAAATACATATATATAGGCATGTGAAATATAAAAAACAAATATAAATTAGGTTCTGGGTTGAAGAAGAAAGAAAGTAATTAGGTTTGGTATGTTTTTAAAGTTTTTTTCCTAATGTTTGAATATTTGATGCCTAAAGTTATATTAATTATCAAGACCAGGAGACCCCTAAATACAAACACCTTTATTCATTAAGAAAGGAAAGCTATTTTCCAAAGTTTTTTCATCCAAATTCATAATAATAAATAATATAGTTAACTGAATGTTGAAAGACTTAGACTACCAAATAAATTTGACTTTAGCTAAAGCCAAAATTTCTAGGCAAGAAAGTAGTATCGTGGTTTTATATAGAGAGAGAAAGAGGGAAGAAATGCTGTACAGATAAAGACATTCACAAACACAGTGTGAACATAATATTATGGAAAAGCAGCACCAAGTAGATACAGAACCACCCCTGATTAAAACACACTACTGAGAGTTCTGCATGCAGTGACTTCTGTCTAGGAAAAAAAAAATCTGAATAATAAGCAGTTTAGAAAATATTTTATTTGTTTTACAAAAAAGCAAAGAAAAATAATGTTTGATACCAGTCTGACTGAAACTTGTAAGATACAAGGTTATTCACCTAATTGTAGGCACCTAAGTGAACTAAGTCAACATGGGTGCTTTATTTCTCTCTTTTTTTGTGAGACATAGATGATTCAGAAGCAATGCCTATGAAAAATGTATCCACAAAAGATAAAAATCTGTCAGCTTGTGACCTCAGTGATGCTTCCTCAACCTCTAAGCAAGTCATGAGATCATTACACTCAAACAGCAAATACTGTGAGGTGGCACTGATGATTTCAAAGAAGTTTCAAAAAAAAAATGAACAAAGCTGCAAAGCCAGAACAATGTCCTTTGTGGGTAAAGCTTGAAAAATAATTTTAGGATACTGATATTTTGTGAGGACTTGAGGACAAATGGCTCAGATCTGATGCAAAAGAAGTTGAGGATATGGTAGATGTAAAAATCGAAATGGGGGTATGGAAACAAAACAGCACACCAGGAAAATCATCTTTGCAAAGTCATCCCAGATTGGTATGCAGAGGCATAGCCTGTGTGTGTGTCTGAGGGAAAACACTAAGGTAACTGAAAAGGGAGACAGTGAGAGCCTGGTTGAAAATGAGAGGACATGAAATGGTCTGTATTTGAGAAGTTATTTAGAAACAAGTATTTGAGCATTAAGCATCCCCTGTAAAAGGACCTAGTGAAAAATCTGCTGGAGAAGTTTCCCAGACTGCAGTGACTTGCAGGATAGTTCACTGCTATTTGGCATAATCAAGCAGAAATCATGCAGATTGAGGGCTTGGAGAAATACATTTTTAGTCCTGCTGCGCCTGATTTCATAGCTAAATAACTATGATGAGGTATCAGAGACAGTCTTAAACTTTGCACTGAACAGGAGGAAGTCTGAATGAGAGATGTGTCTCTACAGATTGTCAGCACAGAGATGGAAATCAAATTTGTATATAAAATAATCCAAGGAGGTGTTTACCATGAGAAAGATTCCATAACCAGAGCTGTGTGCTGCAGTTTGCAGTGAAAGGAGGATTAAAACGCTCAAGGTTCACATAGGGAGAAACATTTGCATCATAGATGGAGACACTGGAGAGAATGACACTAATGATGTTACGATCCAACAGGACTTTTGGAAGAAGAGCCTGTGTCGAAGTCACCAAAGTCTAAAAGAAGGTCTGAATTCAGCATCAGTTGTGTGGTTTGGATGTGAATACTTGGTCTGTTTGGGAAAAACTGATGCAGTGGAATATATAAAAAACGGGATTTGGGTTACTGTTAATTTCCCCTGGCAGGAAGAGATGAAGAAAGGAACAGCTAGGAAGAAAAGAGGGACAGAAATATTTTTGGCAGTGAAAAGTTGTTGAGCTTATTTGTAATGTAAAGCTAAAGTAACAGAGGCAAGGGGGCCTCCCTGGGGCTTGGAGGGAGCCACTCTCTTCTCTCATCTCAGGCATAAAGACGAAAGTGAGCTGGTCAGTAGCACTGAGGCAGATGCTGAGACAGAAGGAGCTTTTTGATGTCTGTCTAGGAAAGATACAAAAAAAAAAAAAAAAAAAAAAAGCAGCTTTTTCCGTGATAGTTCTATGTGATAGAGAAGGAAAAATAAACACGTAAGTTGAAAACAGAAACATCTCAAAAGAACTCTCTAACACAAGATACACAGTACTGGGGAGAAAGTTGCAAATGGCAGATAAGTTGGTATATTATACACATCTCTCAGTGGTGCATCACTGTGTACCTTACATGAGACCAGCCTGGACAACCTGGATGTTCATTTAGTGTCTGGAAATGCCTCCCATCCAGAGCCTGAAATGTCTAAAAATGCTTGGGGAACAACACTCATAAGCAGATCTGTCAGTTCTGTGGTTACCATATATAACAAAAATTGAAAAATAGGTTTCTGGATGGCATGAAAAAAGTATGAAAAGGAAATCAACTCTACAGTTGTTTCTCTTTAACACTATCTTTAGGATTTTTTTATAAGCTGCAAAATATAACATGCCAACATTAAGTCAGTTATAATTAAGCCTCCATTTCAAGATTGCTTTAAAAAAATAGACATAAAAATTCTTACACCAACGATGAATAATAGGCTTTTTATAAAATCGTTTTTAGGTTTAAGGGCAAACTATTTTAAGGACGAAAAGAACCCATGGACTCTTCTAAAGTTCAGTGTCACAGAGATTATTTGAGAAATCATATGAAACAACATTTCTTAGTGTAAATTCACATAGATTACCTAAAGTTAGTAAAATTACAAGGAACAACATCAATGAAGGTCCTGCTCTTATAGCTTTACTGTACCTTCATTCATATGTTCAGGATTCAAAGAGAAAAGAATCTTCTGCTCTAAGGCAAGATGTGCCTTCTGAACATTTCAAGGGCATTTGCTTCTTTACAAATATCTGTTTCTTTCAGAAGGGTGAATTTTACCTTTGTAATTGTATGGGAAGATAAAATTTATCTTAAACTGAAGACTTATTACTCCTGCATATTATTAAGTACAAATAAAATGTAAGATATTTTGGCTCACCTCACGTACTAGTATCAAGATAAAGTTCAGCCTCTACAGAAGCATTTTTATCCTGTGATTTTAAACTGCAAATTTTATAGTTTTCATCTGGCAGAAGTTTAACTGAAATTGAACCCTGAAATTCCTACATATCTCATTACAAGAAACTAATTTTGTTCTAAACAAGAAATAAATTAGGAATAACCATTAGTGTAAAACTCGCAGTAATGTCACCCAGTTCCATTATAAGGCTTTCATTTCTAATTCAAAATTGTCTCTATCAAATCCAAAGATGAACCTGCTTTTTAAAACTTCAAAATATAGCCAGGGCTAATGTACAAGGTCTTCTTTGCATCTTCTCGTTCTTTAGACTTTATTATAGATAATGTGAATTTCCTAAAAAAAAAAACAAAACCACACACCTGGAACCAAAATATGAAACTTGTCAATTAGGGTAAAAAGAATCTTTATAGTTCAGACATTAATCCCAGATGCAAATGCACAAAGAAAACTCAAATTTTACTTAAAAGCTCTCTTTTCCCACAACTGTTACCCATAAATTACCAAATATGCCTTTGTGTACTTAGGCAGAGAAAAAGATAGAAACCAAGGGACTTATGTGATCTTCATGATTCTGCATTTCCAGAATTAATTTTCCTTCACATATTTGTAAGTGATATTAGGCAAAACAAGTGTCTGGATATGATGGAAAATGACCAAGTAAAGACAACTTTATTTTTTGTGTGTTTCATATTTTTTTTTAGCCTTAACTAACAAACAGAACAGATGAGTTAACTATTAAATACTCAGGGCACTGTGGGAGGTGACGACAATTCCCAATTTTAACACAGAATTCCCATGCAAACCCACTGTTTTCCTGCGTTCCGGTAAGCCATATGTTACACGAGATGATTCCTGTCCAGAGCATATGTTATAAAGTGAAAGCGTTTAAAAATGTCAGACACAGCCTATGGCTACGGACCACACATATATCAAAATTAGGTAATTCACTGGTGATATCTAGTAACAAAATGGGGGGAACTCCCCACTTTTTATCCTTTAGTCAGTCACACATCAGGAATTTATTGTTTTCATTTAGATTTTTCTCTTCTGGAAAGAGGAAAAGATAAGGCCAGATTACCCTCTGGGAGCAGTCTGTTTATTGCAGCAGACACCAGATTTAAATCAATGCGGCCCACTACAGATCTGATTCCCAGGTTTGTATTTTATAGAAAGAAAACAATGTCCATTTGAATTACTATATGGCTTTGGGGGTTGAGCTGGATCCACCTTTCTCAGGCCATGCCTCCCCAGCTGGGCACTGTCAGATTCAAGCTTTTAGTAGAACTAATTAGCTCAATCACAGTACGAGTTAATGCAACTGGATGGGCTTCAAACTGGAGCTACCTCACACCCATCTGTCTCAAAGAATGGGCAGAGAACTGTGCTCTGCCTGCACACTGCCTTGCCTTAAGCCTCCAGCATAAGTTTGCCTCCAGCTTTACACTCCAATTCGTTGTGTGAAACTAGAAGTGTAAAAATCTAAGTAAGCTACAAAAATATAAAAATAACTTGGTATTGCTTAGGGGGAACAGCACTTGCTGTCCAACAGAGCATTTCCAACTGTTTTAGATTAATTGAAAGTACAAACTTTGGCCAGTCTTATAACTGCATTGCACAGCCAATTCCTATTTATTTTTAATTCCTAAAATCTAGATGAGGTATGAACTGAGAGACAGAACAGGTCTATTGCAAGTGGAGGACAACTCTAATGACTAAGTTACAGAAAAATGTCAATGCATGATTATGTATTAATTCAAGTGTCTGGGACTAAACCAAACAAGTATTTGCAACTGTACTAATGACTGGATAGGAGTTCCTCACTGAACCTATAGTGCCAGGGGTTTTAGGCCCAGGAGGGTCAAACAGAAGTAGTAAACACAACCACTATGCAGAGCATAATCACCTGCTTCTGAGAAAGAGGAGAAAAATTAAGAATTGATAGCTCTTAGACTTAGAATTTTAGCTCTCTTGGTTACCTCAGGTTCTTTTTTATGTTACAGGAAATATGCCATGGAAATAGAGCAATGAGGAGGGGAGCAAGAGGAAAAGAGGCAACCTCACTTCCTTTGAGGGCTGCAGCATCCCCCCACTGTGTGAACGTGGGCAGGGCTGACCCCTCTGTGAATGTGCTGACTGTATTTCATGTCACTGGACAATGTAATCTGGATCACTATATTCCCTTCACATTTGTCAAGGTCTCCAGGATAAGAAATCAGCAACTTGCTTCCCACAAGGAGTGCAATGCTCTCTGAACAACAGCTGCACTCATAAGTAGAAGTTCTTTGAGATTTAATTGAGATTTATAAAATTCTCTGGAGTCTTAAAATCATTAACACAGCTTATACTGAAAAGTAATTGACAGAACTTTGTCTGAAAGCTCCAGTCGAGCTCTTCCTCTTCCTGCCCCTCCTCCTTGCTCAGGGTCATATATCTGCACAAACTTGCCATGGCTCATGGTCCCGTAAAGAGCAGAGAGTGTTTCATTCAAACGGCTGTGTTGCTGCAACAAGCAACTTGCTTGAGCTGCACAATCCAGACTGCAGCTCCACCAGAGGCTTTTTGTTTCCCTCCATCCTCCTTCCCTTCCATGAGTGGCTGGGCTGCAATCTGAGACAAATAGTTGCACTGTGTCTTCTCGCTGCATGAGCCGAGGTGAGCTGGGGAATGGTGGCTGCCAGGTTCCAGATTGATGGCGTGTTGAAACCCCAGAGCAAGATACGTTGGCAGCAAAGTGATCCTCCATGGGGAATCCAGCATAATATGCTTTCCAGATTTCTGGGCCAGCTTCCAACTCCTCACTCCTATGTAAGCAACAACTACCCCTCATGAGGGAGAAGAATGGCCCTTGCACTTGCTGCTGCTGATTGCCCTAATAAATGTGTTTAACATATGTATGTTTATAAAGCAGCCATAGGGAAGCAATTTGACTACCTCTTTCCACATATATCTTTCTCCTGCCTGCCTGAGGGTTGGCATGACGCCAGTCTGAAGACAATGCAGTATAAACTTGACAGCCATCTATTCATGTATATGGTCAGGCAGAACACTGTTCCTTCGAGATTACTCCTCCTATGCTAAGAAAGCTGCCAAAGGAAATTACGATATGCTTTCCATTTTATGATACAGATAATCAATGTTATAATATTCATGTTATCTCTGAATATTGGATTTTTTTTTTTTTTTATTCTTTGGAACAACTGAGCTGTTTTTACTCTATTGTCCACTGCAGTTCAGAATCAGTTCCTCAAACCCAACTTTGCCATTAATGTCATGCAAGCTCTCAAAAGGCTCATTTCATAGTTACATTTCTCAGTATAATTGTGTTTAGGTATTTCAGTGTGCAACTGAATCTAAATTTCTCTGTGCCTTTTAAGCAGCTTTTGCTAAGGGTAATTGCTGTTTCCCTTCTCCAGTGTCTGCAGCAATTTCACCAAGTTATGACAGTTATCTGCACTGGATATTGCCATCTGAATAATTCTCTGGTGAAATATTAAAGGAAAAAAAAGAGTATGTAACTTACATTAGTGTAAAGTGAATAAGTTGCCTTGGAACTGGTGGATGATATTTTTTTTTGCAGTTTAGAGTACCCTGACTAAGGAATTTAGGCATACCTAACTCTAGCAACAGTCATCATGGAGATACAGACATCTCCAAAGGCTGAATTGTACCTCTTCAGATACAAGTCTAAATTATGAAGTTTCTTCTGGGAAAAGGCTTTTGCTATTGACAATGGAACAAGTGACTAACACTGGAGTCTTGCGTTTTAGACAGATAAAATTGGTTGAGACTAATTCACCCCTAGAGCTGGACTAAACTTATAAAAGTGGCCTAAATGTAGCAGATCCTACTTATGAAGAATATTTCATAAGTAAATCCTACTTATGAAGAATATTTCCATTCTTCACCTTAGGAACGCTTGGGATTACCTTACAGGTAACTCTAGGGTTGAGCAATGAGGCTGCATTTCAAGGAAGCAGTCTAAGATGAGCCTACTTCTCCACGGAATTGAGCCAGCTTGAGTCTGCTTACCACTGTTACATTAATTTGTCATTCCACTACAGTAGCGATGTGACTGAAAAACAATGAATAAATACCGAAATCAGAGCTGGAAACACATATTATATGCACACTGAGACACTTGTGGACTAGCCTAGTCAGGAAAAGGTGACAACAAGAACACATTAAAAAGATCTACAAGCATGGAATAGTTTTGAGTTTTTTATCGCTGATTCAGGAGTTAAATCCTGACCCTATTTCATGAATTGATGTTGTGGTGTTCTTAAGATCAACTGTGCTGTACCTGAATCAAGATTCTTTTTTCTTACAGTTCTTTTAAGGGAAAGGACATCTGCAAGGTAAGCATGTCTCTGCAGGGACGCGAGTACCATTATCAATACATGGGTACTCAGACTGCAAAGTCAGAGGGCAATGTCAGTATACTTTGAGATGTGACTGGCCACTTGGATTTATCCGAGGAGCATTTGCCGTACTTTTCTCTCTCTGCCCTGTGGTTCCACATTTGCACAAAGTCTTGCATTCACTGCCTACGATGAAGAATGTATACTTTTTTCACTCTAGGTTTTTAAGTTAAATTTAGAATCATTGCCTTTCTCTTCAGTGTTCATGAGAATTAAGAAGTTCCTACAGAAGATTTGATTTGCCTTTGGGATACTTAGGAAAACAACATTCAGTGAAATGAGGAAGCTATTAAAGGTTAGACATTCAGCTCTATTCTGTTCTTCAAATCCCTACAGAGAACAAAAGCATGGAGAAGAAAATAAAAGAGATTTAAATATTTGGTTCCTCTTTGATCATTCAATACTGAAGTCTGGAAAGTGTCCTATCATTTTCCATGCTATGTGACAAATGGTGTGGAGGTGTTAACAGGAATGAAAAGTCACAGAAAAGTAAGAACACCCATGTAGAAATCTTTTTAAATGTTCTTCTTGCTACTTTTGGAAAGGAAAGTATTATCTCAAATGAGTGGTTTTACAAATAAATATTTGCGAGTCTTAATAAGAATTTCTAGGCACTTCTTTTGCTTTTTGGAAAAAGAGACAATTTATGGAGATACTGTCAAACAACATATTTTTAAATAGTGGTGTACTCATCCTTATTATCTATATTAAGCAAATGCTCAAGTAATAGGGATTTGAATAAAACTACTTTACACTGAAGGATGTTTGTGTGATACTATAAGTGACATTGTGCATACCTCAGGGTAATCACCAAAAGTGTGAAATAGAGTGTGAGCTTTTGGGTTATGAATATAGTATCTCTGTATTTAATGTGTACTCCTTTCGTTTTCTGGACCAATTTATTTTATGAGAATACCAAAAATAATTGAACATGGCTACAATTTTGTAAATTAATGGGTTATTAAGATATTTTATTTTATAAACACCTTTCCTTATTTATTGAGTTCCCTCAAAAGTCTTGACAATTTGTTTGCTTTTACTATTTAATGACTAGTTTCACTGAGTGTTATGGTTTAATCTCAGTCCCACACAGCCACTCCCTCCCTCCCTCCTCCTTCGTGGGATGGAGAGAGAACTGAAAGGGTAAAACTGAGAAAACTCCTGGGTTGTGGTAAAGACTTTAATAGCTAAAGGAAAAGCTGTGCACACAAGCAAAACAAAACAAGGAATTCATTCACCATTTCCCATGGGCAGGCAGGTGTTCAGCCAACTCCAGGACATCAGGGCTCCATCACACGTAATGGTGACTTGGGATGACAAATGCCAACATTCTGAACAACACACACTCACACACCCCCCCACCCCTTTCCTTCTTCTCCCCCTGTCGTCGTCGGCGGCGGGAAAAACGACATGAACCCTTATGGATCCAGAAACTGGAACCCTTTAATGCACGAAACTGCTATTCTTA
>JAYRBT010000082.1:11783182-11832421 GCA_036023395.1 Myiotriccus ornatus | reverse complement strand
TTTGATTGGGTTTTGTCTGGAAATCTACTTGGACAAAACCATTCACAGCCCCAGGGACGGGCTGGTGGGCAAAACCATGACACCCAGTAAGTTATATCTCTTTATCACATATTAAAGGAAAAGATTACATAACAAAAAGCAACCAGTAAGACAAGATACAGTGGCAACAGTCTGTCAAACAAGATTTTCCTCTTCACTGAAGCATCTGGAATTCATGTAACAACTGGAAGATAAATGATATTCAGTAGGGTATGCAGTTAAAAGTGAAATCTGGGCAGCTTCTCAGAGGAAGGGCACTGCAGAATAATCTCATTGGGTCCAGGATGGGTCCAAATGATATTCTGAACCCTGAAAAAATACTGGAGGATAAAGAAGTCTGTGAATATGATGCAAGTCAGGAGGGTACCAAGCAACAGCTGCCTGCCAGCATGCTTTCTCCAAAAGGGAATTATATACCTCAATTAAACTCCCTGTAGCAGCAGTCTGGTGTCCCCTCTACTCCAGCTGAGAACAGATGTTCAGAGGCCAGAAAGGAGTGTTGTATTTTAAAAGAGATGTGTGAAAACTTTCACTTACAGAAGAGAAGGAAAAATGTTTCACACTTGCCAACTTTCTGAGTCTTGATGGTAGACTGCTAGATTTCAGGATGGCTAGCAGCCCGGGCTACCAGATGTTCAAAAATCCCAGAAAAATGATCATGGCATCTATAAAGAGCAGCTCTCCTGCACACCAAGGAGAAAGCTGTTCTGCTTTGCACAGTCCAGACTTGCCTGCGATACAGCAGGCTTGTCACGTACGTGCAGATCTACTGAGCATCTATGATATGTCCAAAAATGAGACACATAAAACCTACTGCCTGTGGACCTGCCAGTTTTGACAGGTCTGAGTCTGAAAGCTGCATACAGAGTGAAAGGGTTCCTCTGTGCTTGTAGTGGCAGGAGGTGGTACATCCAAACCTCTAGCTTCAAACCTTCCATGACTTCTTCCTAAAAAAATTCATAAAACAAGAATTTTTCCCCTTGATCATCTTTATCACCTTAAATAAAATGTACTCCACATCCTGTCATGAAAACATGATGTCCCTGTATTTTCCATAAACCTTTTCTCCCCGCCTCCTTGGTTTCCCCTCTCATTACCCAATTTCCTACTTCTGGCTCAAAGAATTCGTCAGAGTTTCTGTATTTAATAAATATGTTTACTATTTTCTTTTTCTTGGCCTGAATATTTTTCTTCACTTTTATTTGTAAGAATTTAACTTGTGTTTTACCGTCTTCTAAAAAACCATGTTTCTAGCTTTTGAATCATTTCTGCCCAAAGGCTCAGGAACCCTGCATGCCATTGTTATTAAGAACAGTAGTGAACCTTTTCACATCATCCTCCTTGCAAGGCTAGACATGATTTCTGGGGGTCTCTTATCCCACACAGGAATTGCCTCTACACTATACACAGGGATCAATTGATATTCTTGCTTCTAATTAGTGTAAAATTTCTTTGGACCTTCTAGGCCATTCTCTTTTACGCAGTCTAGTATCCTGATTAATTTTGGCATATGCTGCTCCTCTTGTCAAATGAAATTATACTGTGGCCACTATTACTTAGGGGTTTGACAGCAGTTCATAAAGCAATTTTTATTTGGGATGAGAGTGGTCTGAGATTAGATTCTTTTTCTGCTCTAGTTTGGAGATGGTGATTGCTCTCCTGCAGCTGCTTTTTGTGCATTTTTTTCTTATCCTTCTGGCAATACCCTAGTACTACATTATACTGGCATGGAGTTATTGGATTTCAGGCTGAAGTGGAAAGGAATATCTGGATTCATTCTTCAGCAGTCCCAGGGGTGTGCTGTGGGTGTGTGATCCTACACAGGGAGGCTGGGAAGGGGGATACCACCAAAGAAACAGCTCTTGTTCTTAGTACATTGCACTAATGTTCACTCCTTGCCTTAAAAATCTGCAGCTTTTCCTCTTTAACTGACAAAAAAGGAAGTATATGAATTTACAGGGTTATTTAGATAAGCCAGGCTCAATAAGTACCTGTACCCATCATTTCAAAGTGAGATCTAGCTGAAATGGTAATGCAGTTACTATTTGCTTCCTCTGGCATTGCTCTGTGCACCTTTGCCCACCTGCCTCCAGTGCCATCTTGTATCTTATCAGCATCTCATGCTAGTGACATATCTGTATGCCTGTTTGACGGTAACCAGATACACACATAGAAAAAATATAGATACAGATAAATACAGATAAAAAGACCTGGGATATGGGTGTGAAAAGAGTGCTTATAAACTTTATAGTATACAAATCAGACATGCAAACACTGTGTGAAGTTTCAACCACATATAACTCCCAGTTAAACCATAATTATTTGGGCTCTATGAAACACATTATATATAATATTTTCTCCAGTGGTCTCTTTTATAAAGAAATGGCAAGAGTTCCTCTGAGTGCTATATCCTTACCCAGCATCTTCAGTTACCAAAGTTTATTTATTATTTGGACTAGTAAATAATCTAGTTTAATTTTGCAGACACTGGACTTTTTCTTTTTTTTGCAAGGGAATTATTTGCTTTGAGGGTCTTGGGCAGACAGCGGGTTCCTGGTTTGCCTTTACCAAGGTGTCAGGGACCTGTGGGATCACTTGAACTTTCTTTGCCCTGCTATTGTCTCTGCAACATCTCCCACGGTCCCACCTTAATCAAAGGATCTTAAGGCAAAATCCTTTATCTGTGTTGTCTCAGACCTTATTTCACATTAGGAATTCAATAAGGAAAATTAAGGAAACAAAGATATGGAGAAGGGACCAGAATACATCTACCCTTTCCTGAAATGAAGAAAACTTTTTCAAGATTCAGTGAGATTTTAAAATTGTAACACCACCCTTGATTTTCTAGTAAAAATAGACTTGCATTTAATCAACAGTTAAATTGATCTTATGTAGCTGGAAGTGGCAATATTTATTCAAATGAAACTATTTAGTATAGGTAGAAGTCAAAAACATTGAAAATATAGTTTCTACATATTTTGCACTAACTTTGGGCATAGTAGTTTGTTTAGATAGGAATTTTAAAACATATAAATCATGGTTCTTTAGTTAGTCATAGAGAAGCAGTAACCTTTTTTTTTTGCCTTGTCCTGCACCTTTATGAATCGTGTCAACATTGTCCCTCATTCCTTGTCATTAGCAGGCTAAAACACCTTCTATTTCCTGGAGATTATCCACTCCAGAGAGAAGAGGTTTTGCTGCATCCCCCTCTGTCTGCTGAGGCAGCTGTAATGGCTGTGTGCACCTGTGGCACAATAGCCACCAGCAGCCAGCTAGTATTGTTTATTGCTAATGAGGCGTATAATTGCTGCAGTTAATCCAGCTTCTGAGGTTACTAGGTAAAAGGAAGAAAACTGCAGTGAAACTGGATAGGGTTGCAGAGTGAGCAGAGTGTCTCCAGCATTTAATTTAGCTCTAACAAGGCAGTTAGTGTTAGATCTCGACTGATTGTTAAAGAGCACTTACTGATGTTAATAACCATAATAATCAACTATAACTGGCATAAATTAATTCAGCATTACAATACAGAAGTAATAAAATGGGTATAATCATTATGCGCTTTAAATTATATTAATGTGCACATTCAGCCATACCAAATGGTTTAACTGTTCACCGATATAGCAATAGTAAATTAATTTGGAAGAAATGCAATGCAGCAAACAAACCCTAATTGCCATTTAATAAGTATGGTAATTTCTGTTTAATTTGGCTACACTGTCTTGTTGAAAGGGAAAAAACTAAAGTATGTAGAGTTAGGAAAAAATATGTTCAAGTAGTTCAACAGGACTAATTGAAAGAAAGCTCTGCAGTTCTGTGGTCTCATTTTGGTTCCTTCTATACAACAGTCTCTTCTGGCCCTCCAAAGTCTGCCTTGCTCCAGATTTGCCTTTGATATTGATCCAGCCAACAAGCAGCTGGCTGTAAGTCCCCAAATGTCTCAATACAATATTGACTGAGTGTGCCCAAGTGTTTTATTAACAGATTAAGGGACAGGAAAAAATACAGACATATCCTACACATTCACTCCACCCAGGAATGTCTAAACAGCAGCACAAATCTTTTTAAGAAGCTGCTTTAGAGGGAGGTTAAAACTTCTATAAAGGTAAAATCGTGTGTAGTACCCAAAGGTCAAGGTAAATATGACGCAAGAAAGTGGATTTCAGCCGTCACTAAATGCCAAAGCTGCAACACACTTCTTTTAAATCTTTGCTGCTATGCAAATTAACCAAAGGTAAGGAGATATTAATTAAAAAGCCAAAGCAAAGAATCTAAAGCTGCTCCTGCTGCAGTCCCACAACGGGTCTGGGTTCTGCTAACTTTTGTATCAGTACACAAAGGTTCCCATTTGAAATATATGTACCACAGCTAAGGGTTATTTCCTTACTTGTGTGTTTCAGTCAAGATGTAGGTGGTAATTCTTTGTTTTTGTTTTATTTCATTTTCAAAATGTCACACATTTCATGTATCACCATAACTCTTTCTCTACATTTCAGTGTTCGAATATCAGTGGAGGAACCAGTTGTTATTACAGAGAAGAAAGATGCTGAAGATAAGCTGCAATACAGGGAAAAACTTGGTGAGAGGTTGGAGCACACGTCTGTTCATGGGGAGAGAAGGGCAAAATTCTGAATTTTCTGTCTATTCCCGACATGCCTGAGATCCACCTGAACAGTGAACTGGTTGCAGCAAAAAATTACTCTTTGAAGCAATTTGATATCAGCCAATTAATAAGGTATAAGGGAAACAATAGACCTGTCATATGAATTTTCAAAAAGATCAGATTAAACCACTTCTTATTCCCATCTACTGTTTTTAACTAGCTGGAAAACATGTTTTGAAAAGTCTTTGTCCACAGAATGTTTTTAAATTTCTATTTGATTGTGTCTGTGTTGCTTACTGCTGCTAACCCAGGAGATGCTTATGAGATTTGAAGCTGCTGACTGTAACCGGTTTGGAAGGTAAACACCAGCCACTTGGCAAAGTGCTTTAACAGTCAGGTAGTTGTTCCTCTGAGCTTTCTCCAGAAATAAAAATCAGAAGGGATTCTCTTTCAGTCAACAAAATGAGTTGAACAATCAGTCATGTCTCCTGGGGAAGAGGTGGGAGAAATATATATATAAAATCAGTCAGTTCTGGAGACGGTTAATCTGCCTCTTTTCTATCGGGGAATTAGGGAGCTGGAATTGTCATTATGTTGTCATTTTATATGTTCAGTAAAATACATCTTAATTCCCAGTGCAAGAATCATCATTCTCATTGGATTTTTTTGATAGGAAGACCTGCCCTTTTTGAGTTGAATCAGATTTTTCTTCAGAAAAAAAGCAACATATAAACATTTTATCATTAAAATGAGTTCATACTACTTCTGGTAGGAATAATAAGTCTAATACTATGTTTTTGAATCTCTCAGTTACTTTGCCTGGTGTCAAAGCCCAACACAGCTGCAGTAGAAGGGTACTTGCTTTGCCCGTTTGTCCGAGTCTATCCATAAACATGAGACCACGACATGCATACGTATGTGATGCAGTCAGTGTGGCAAATCTGTTTCACCTTGTGAAGCCATTTTGTTGAAATTAGGTGTAACTTTTTTGTGTTCTTGGCACCCTGTGCTGGGTCACAGGAAAGGAAGTGTGGCCTCCGCATTGTGATCCACTCTGTGAGTATTCTCACACACCTGGCATAAAACACTTGCTAGGGTTGTCTTCTTAGTTGCTGATCACTGACCTTGACAGAAGCTATTGATATTATTCTTTTCTGTCATATGAATTTTTCCTTTCAAATCATCCTCCAAAATGACTGAATATTTCTATGAGAGGCAAAACCAGGGTTTTCCTTGTAGAGTGATCACACCAAGCTGTATCAGAAGATTCAGCAAACAAAACCATGGAGAAATTCATAGTTACTTTAGTCACAAATAATTTCTTTTTAATAACTAGGATGGAGAAACTACTATTTCCTAGAAGTGCCTTTTAGTTATAGGCATTTTCCACATAGTTTATATTTAGGTTGGAGCTTTATCCTAGTGTGTAACATATACTAATTTATTTATACAATAATCCATACGTAATAGTGTTGACAAAGAATTTCTTGAAGTTTGATTAGTTCAAAACTGCTGAACTTCATTATTCTGAATCAGGCAAAATGGAAAGAAAATTAAAAAGTAAACGAGAGCACCAGTATGACACAGGAGTGTTTCATCCCAACCTCACAAGCCCCTTCAATCGTTCCTGAAGATGACGTCAAGAATGATGTCGGCTATCGCACACCTGGCTCTACTGACAGGTATTTAGTGCCATCTAGTGGTGTCCGAACTGTACAGTTTCTGAAGGCACAGTCTGTGTTCATACAGTGTTGTCTTATATGAGGGGTAAGTATCACCATAACTTTATGATAAGAATCATAAAAACATGTTTCTTATCACTTTTACTGTTTGGTATTTTTTTTGTTGTTGTTTTTGGTTTTGTGTTTTTGATGGGTTTTTTTGACTGAGTATAGCACTTGATTCTGCTAAGGAAACTGTGTTTTTCTTAGTATGTAACTTCACTAACTTCACACAACCCCTGTAAAATAGTATATTTCAGATACTACACTCTTATGTGCTGTGAAGAGACAGGTTCAAAATAAAAACTGAGTTTTTTTAGAAATTACTAAAGAGAATATGTGATTCTGACCAGTAATTGAATCAATTATTATTGGCAAAAATTATTTTACCTATTTTTTTTTTTTTTTTTTTTTTTGGCAACACCTAATATAGACACCAGCATTTCATCCACACCAAACAAGCTTGCTTCTGTTTGTCACCATTATCCCACAGGTTATAAATTAAGATGGCATGTCAATTAAACAGTATTTTTTTTCCCTGTTGATATGACTTCTTTTCTCAGAAAACATTTTGTATTTACATGAGAGCTGTTAAGTGACTTTAGGAGCAAGAGGAACCTGTAGCAGAGGTCAGCTGAGTTAAAACTTTTCTTTCTGGGCCAAGGCAGTTAATTTCTACAATAGAGGCAGAACAGCTCTTGCCAACACTGAGTACCCCTGAAGAGGTTTTGTGAATGAATATCTGTTGGTCACCATTTCCACTTGCATAGCACAAGCATTTCCCCAGCTGTACGGGATGAGAGCTTTAAAATATGGCAATAGCTATGCTGCAGGAAGTAAATGTACTATGGATAGAGCAGATTTTGTATCTTGCCTGCCTCTCCCTAAAATGTGAGGTGCATGTGATTAAACCTTGTGTTTAGGAGCCGGGGCAGGGAGCAATACACATATTTATGGCCTATTATGATGAAGCATATTTGAAACCTAAAGGTTAAGAGGTGAGCAGTCCTTCATGCAAGTACATTATCACCACTTTTCCCCTCAGCATTTGGGCATGGTCACAGCTGCTGATTCAGAGGGATTACACTGGTAATATCTCAATAAACTTTGAACAGTACTGGCAGTTTATAGAGTTGTTTCCTGTGCTATTTCCTGAGAAAAATAATTCCCTAATCAATACAGTTAATTCCCTGTAACTGTTGGGCTGTGTCTATCTTGATAGAGTTTTAAGTACTTTGACATAGTGGTTCTACATCATACCACACAGAAACAAGCAGACAAGGTAAAAATGTGGGGCTGTTTTCCTTCATATGGCGGGCTTAGAATTAAAGTCAAAAGTCAGTATAGTCATCAAACATAAGTTATAAAAACATCCTTCATCTCCTATGGACGCTGAAGACAGAGATTGAGCAAAGTTTGGAGACTAGATTTTTTTCTTAGCTTATGAGGTTCTGAGATTTGTTCTCTTCACCTGTGTACCAGATAGTGTTTTTCTTATTTCAGTTTCAGTGAACAGTAATTTTGGTTTTGGATCACACTATACTTGTTTATTTTTTTCTCACAGAGAACCGAATTCCCCATCGGAAAGTTTTGCAAGGAATGTTTGGTATTAATCCTATTGGCCTAGCCTTATTTTTAAAAGCAGTCAAATAATTATCTTCTTTACTGTATTTACAACCTCCAAGTCTTGTAACAGCAGTAGGTCTCGTTGACCCTAACTCAAAACTTAATACACTTCCATGCGGTCTCTTTTGGATCATATATACAGCACCAGACTGCAAATAAATAGAGTGTCTTTTAAAAGACAATGCTCCAAGCACTGTATTTAAAACTACAGGCACAGATGGAGTGAAACACTACATAAAAATTATTTCAGTCATTTCCACTTGGAGTACTAGCAAATTTCAACAGGAAGACCATTACAAGCAAAACTAAAGGGAACTCTTTTATGGTCCTTTTTTTGGAAGTAAATTTCTTTTTATTGAATGTGTGGATTCAGTTTCTCCTCGTTTGTATTTCTAAGATTGCACAACAGGAAACTTGCTAATAGATTATCTGCAAAAATGGTGCAATATGCAAAATTTCTGTTTTAACCTGATTACTTACATGGCAAGCCCTAGAACTACGATCTTCATGAGTTCTTTAAAGTCATATTTTCTAACTGATACTATGAAAATTTTATCTTTTCTTCCTTAATCTATAGGAAAATGACCTTTGTCCTTCTACTTCACTCTCATGAGACCTCACCTGGAGTGCTGCATCCACCTCTGGGGTCCTCAGTGCCGGAAGGACATGGAGCTGCTGGAGCAAGCCCAGAGGAGGCCACCAAGATGATTATCTATATAAGGTCCAGGAAGACATTATAGCATCTTCCACCTACAGAAATGCGGGAGAGGGACTTTTTAAAAGGACATGTAGTGATAGGACAAGGATTTAAAACAAAAGAAAGCAGTAGATCAGATATAAGATGTCTTTTACAATGAGGGTGATAAAACACTGGACCAAGTTGCCCAAAGAAGTTGTGGATGCCATATTCCTGGAAATATTTAAGGTCATATTGGACAGGACTCTGAACAACTTGATCTATTTGAAGATGTCCCTGCCCACAACAGGGAAATTGGACAAGATGGCCTTCAAAATGTCCCTTCCAATTCAAGTATTTTATGATTCTGTGGTTTTATAAGTCTACTGATCTTGGATTTAGAGTGGGAAATCCTATATTTCCAAAATATTTCTTATGTAGCAATAAAGCTGAAGCTCTAAAGCCTATAGTTCTCTTACAGTCAAAAAGAGTGAATGGTTAAAAGTTACATCTGAGGATATTTCTGTTAAATCTAGCACACATTAGATGTGAACTTTTAGATAACTAATGCAAAACCTCTTCTGAACTCTTCCCTGGGCAGTCCTTCTCTCTCCATAAACAGTTTTAAGTACTTCAGAATTAAGACACATATTGAATGAATTTTGAAAGCCAAAATCTTCTCTGTAAGTGCACAGATATCCATAGAGGGGTAAGGATATAAAACATTAGCATTAACACGTAAGGTGCAGATGTCTGAGGAACAGCAGGAATGGTCATGCTTGGAAGCATTAAACATCCACTCTGCCACTTCAGATTATTTCATCTCTACCAATTAAAGCAATTAGGGGAAAGAAAAATATTATACATTTCACAGGTGAGTAACAAAATGTAAAAGAGATAGTCTACCTTCAGGCTTTATCAAGATAGGGTTGTACAAAATTATGTCTCTCTTGAGAGTTGCTCCTCTAAGAGATTCAAGAACTCCTCCAAGCGAGTCCATTTACTCTCACAATGGCATGTTCAGGTTTTTCCTGTATCTGATTTCTTTTTTGTTCTCATATGATGGACAGGAGTTAGTTGCAGTACAGAGGTCCTAGGCTGTAAGCCAAGACCATCTTTGCACAACAGAGTTAAAACCATAAGTCTTCCTCAGCCATTCATTTTCTCCCTTGAGCATACTACTCTGCAGGCTGAGGGGAAATCATGTCTTTGTCTCCTCCTCCAGCACTCAAGTCTGTCTGTAAGCTACCTTGTCACCCTGTGACCCGTTACATACTTTGCAAAGAAAGACATTTTTTGCTGGAGAAAACTATTCCTGGTCGTCCTTTTGTCAAGGTGAGTCCATGTTAATCATCTTAGAAGAAAACCCCAAACAGTTTGCTTAATAAACCTGTTGCTTAGGTGATACTCTTTATACTGAATTAGCCATGTTTCGCAGGCACTCACTGGTGCAACCTTCCTGCTTCTTTCCTGGGCTGATTTCCAGCCCCTTCTCACAGCAATCTTGTAGGGAGCCTTAGTGCTCCAGGTTGTGGGTATGGGACACCTTTATCAAACATGCTTGCTTAGGAAAGCATTTTAGGACTTAGCAGAGTTTAAGACAAGTTTTGAGAGCTGAGAAATTTTATGTGAGGATATTCAGCTTTCAGTAAGTCTCAAGAAAATGTCTCTGTGTTTGCTTAGTCTGATGTTGTTCCCAACATATTAGTATGTTCAGAAGAGTCTCTCTGGGAAGCCATCTGGTATGTTACAGCACAGTATGTACTATCTTTCCTTGTTGCCAAATACATGCATTCAATTAATGATAATCATCTGCTGCCTCTACACAGGGATACTTTTTTTTTTTTCCTTTTCCTGAGTAGTCTTAGCCAAGCTTTGCATAATCACCTTAGGAAACCTTGGTGACGAAAATTTGATTTCCTTCCCAGACTGCAGCATACCAGGGGGGTCTGAGACAGCCCTTGCTTGTTGATGAGGAGGATGTGGAAACACAATAACATTGCTTTCTCTCACACATTCACAGCTGGGCTCCTAGACACAGTCAGCAGAAAAAAATATTACATAGCCTGCAGAAATGTCATCAGGACTTGAGAGGTGCTGATCTAGGAGTAACAATTGCTCTAAGAACAGCTGTTGTCCTCCATAGAGATTTAGCAGTTCCACCAGGAAAGCACTTTAGCCTGTTTTCCTACCTATTGTGGAAAAACTTATTTCAGATGTGATTGTGAACAAAGGCAGAACAACTACTTTAATGCTAAAGCAAATGCATAGAAAAAACCCCCAAACATTCAGGACTGCACCAAGACTGAAACACTCTCTCAATCATAATTATATTACATACCAAATAATAAAAGAAAGAAAATAATTTTGAAAGGGAGAACAATTACCCAGAAGACACTCCATACACATTTGACTTTATTAGTTACCTTTTCTTTAATATCTTATATTAAAAGTAAATTATGACCAAAGCAGATCTGCAATGGAAAGCAAATTTATATAACCCACTCCTCTGGCTGAGATCAGGACAACACCAGGTAAAGATACCATGGGAGTTCAGAGCAGCAGTATCAGAGAACAACTTTTTCTGACCACACAGCAGAAGACACAGACCATTCCAAAACCTATTGCAAAATGCAGGTTTTCAGTAAAAAAAGTAATAAATAGCAAAGCCACTGAAAGCACAGCATATCTAAGAAAGCCAAATGAAGAGGAGTTTTGACTGAAGTGTTACAATCAAGTTTGGTTAGTACAGCACTGGTTCTGCCAGATCCTTCCAGGCAGTGAGCAGAAAACAGAGTGAGAAATATTGTCTTTTTGGGGACTGCAAGACTAATGTCTCCCCCTCTTTACTCCTGTCCTTGCCCAGCCTGTGGCAAGAGCTTCAGGGAGGCTTCTGGTAATTCTAAGGCAGTGCTGTGTTCATGACCCATACGTTGCTTTCTCATTTCTCCTGCATTCACTGGCACCTGCCTGGCTGCTGTATCCCTATGGCACTTTGTGAACATCACCAGGAATTTGCCAAGGACCTGCTTGCCTGTGACACAATGACCTCGGTGGTGTTTGCAGGTATCCCCGCTCTGTGTCGAGGCTGCAGGGAAGCAGCATGAAGGTCCTGGTGGTGCTGGGCTGTGGCGCTGACCCCAGCGCTGCTACACTTGGAAGCAGTCCCTGCTTCCAAGGGAGCAGAGGCTTCAAGCTCAGAAACTGAAAAGATCCTAGCAGAGCTCACTCCTACCCTCACCAAACCCTTTAGGAATCACTTGGTAGAGCTGTCCTATGGAGAAGTTGAAACCTGAAATGAACATTTAGATTCAGTTGTTATATAGGTTGCATTGTCGTGATGTTTCAGTGTAGACAAACCAAAAGCTTTTTCAGTGTAGTAGAACACAAAATGTGGTCTTACACAGACAGACAAGAAAGATGCCTTTAAAAGCTGTTGTTAAACTTGAATAAAAAATATCTGTATAGATTTAAGCTGATTCTCTCACTATATAAAAACATAATAGTGAGGAAAAATCAACTGAATAACTAATATGTCTCAGTTTTGCGAGTCCCGTTAGAGCCCTGAAAGATGTTCTTAAGCCAAGTAGCACTGACAATTCCTGGAGTCATCTTCCAGTTCTGCCTGTGCTACCTTTGCTGCTCACTCCGTGTTTGATACATGCTCATACAGGGGTTTACATTTTTACAAACTTAATTTTCTTAAAGTAACTCTTTACTCCCTCTTGTGGCTTTTTAGGAGAGTATGTTTCTCCTACTTGAAATCCAGATGGATTAGATTTTTCATAGTCTATATTTGATGTTAAATAAATTAATCAAAATGTTGGGTTTTGAGTTCTATTCATTAAATGTATTCCTTCCAAAATGCAGTTGATTACAGAGAAATTTTGTTCAAATATGTTTACACATCTATTTCATATTTCAACAATCACAAAAAGTAACTTGAAAAATATTTTGACATAATTTTTCCAGGAGGCATAAAAGAAAATTGACTGTGACTTTTTGGAAAAAAACCCAAACTTTCAGGAGCATATTATCTGCCCTCCAAATAACATTTTTATCAGTGTATAACCGCAAAGGTATCTTTAATATATTGAATTTGTTTGTATAATAGAGTTTTCAGGCAGCAACCACAACCTCTGGTCTGGCCACATGAGGCACAAGTTGTAACTTTTTTTTACTGATGTGTGCTGATTCTGGGTATATACCCCCTGAATGCAGAGAGAATAGAAATGAGCTGTGGCACTTGCACAACAAGGGAAGTGACAGAATTCATTACTCCCATGGCACATCAGTGATCACGTTCCATTACTGTTGGCTGTCACACCGCACACATCTCCCACAGATGCAGAATACTGATGGGAGATACTTTTCAGCTTTATTTCTCCTTTTCTGTTTACAAAACACATTCCCAGTGGGCAAAAACCCTCCAACTTCAACAGCATCAGAACTGTCTTTTCCTCATATTTAAGTTATGCTAATGTTTGTCTATTTGTTATATGAAATACTTCTCAAGAAATCAGGGTGTAGAGGAAGAATCAGAGACCAGAAGTTTTGCAGAGCATGTGGGTGACGTTTGAGCCCCTGTAAATCCACATATGCACTCTAATAGTTTCACCAAATATGAAAAGGTCACTCAACACTCCTTCCCTGAAGGCTACCCTAAATTCCACCTTTTCACAATTGTCCCCAGCTCAGAATGTGCACACAGGGAAATTCTCTGGCTCTGTTGATAACAATTGAATCCTCTGTTACCTGATTGCGAGCCTCAGTTTTAGGTCATTTAGCCAGCAGTCTCCACAGATGAAGTTGTTACTAGTTTTGACCTAGTGCAAGTCAGTTGTGTTCAGATCACTTGGCAGAACCTCTTTCCTTCTCCAGATTTGTTCTCTGGTTTTAAATTTTGCAATCAAATATATACTGAGCATGGCCATATGTTTGATGTCAATACACAAGATAGTTATTCTGCACTTCATATTCTTGGCTATGATGTCTTTAAAAATAGAAAAAAAAAGAGGAGCTTTAGAAGGTATTCGGTTTAGATAGATTAGCTGAAATGGCAAGAAGTATATACTTTATTTTTGGTAATTTGGAGTCAGTTGTTTTTTCTTTTTGCCAAATATTAGAGCTTTGGAGAAAGAATATATCTCTGATATAAGTAATCTGGACAGTAACCTTGAAATTCTATAGCTTCTTCTCCCTGCTTCTGCTGCAGAGATATTTCTTTGAATCCAGTATGGAAAACTAGGCCAGATCACAAGGTTTTAGTGATTCAGCAGTGCAGTCTATAAAGCCTGACTCCCACTGAAATACCCAGTCTGTGAAGCACCCAGAACCTGACAGTCTTCATTTTGAGATAAAACCAACTCACTTCTGACTTCTAGCTGTGAATAATGCACTAAGGAACAGGAATCAGAGGTCTATTTTCTTGTCCATATCTTGGTGACAACTAGCTACACAGGACAGAAAGAAGGGAATGAGATAAAGTCATAGAATGTATTTGTTTAGAGCCCTAAAAAAAGGGAAAAACCCTAAACTAATGAAAACACTCTAATTTGTTCTAAAATGTTTCAGACTTTGAAGAGGAACCTCCTCTAGAATGGACTGGATTATATTTGTGTGGTATTAGGACAGTGTTTCTTTCTTTGCAAAGTATGACTTGGCATTCACTGTCCTGTCTGCTGGGAGCAGGGTTTTGTAGTAATTTTATTTTAGGAGCTCATACCAACTAACTGGCTTTATTGTAATGAATCATTTAGCATGAGGCTCTCCTTTCAGAGCTCTTCTGCTGACACATTTCTCAGCCCAACAGTGCACACTTCAGAGTAGTCACACCACCAGCCTGGCAGACTGTAGTATCCCTTGGGTTATTCAGTAGAGGAAAAGCGTGGGACAGATAAAGGTAGTTGTACATCAAGATGCTGAAATATTCAGGAAAGGTTTTTCCTTGGTGAATTCCAACATACAATTTTTGACAGGACAGGTGCACAGCCACTGAGTTATTTATTAGACAGCACAAACATGGAGAACTACAGTCAAGATATATCTTTAATTTGGAGTATTCTTTATAAGCAGCAATTCCATTGGGAAGCAATGACTGCTCTGAACTGCTTTAAGTAAAGAAAATTAACCCTTAAGGTGCAGGAAATTTTATAATAATTCTGAAGGCAGAAACACAGACTCAGTGATCACTGAGGACAAAGGACAGGAATTTAACTAGGATTAATGCAGAAAGGATGAGAAGAGAGTATCTTTTCTTAGCTTACAAGCTTTGTGTGAGTGAGATCTAACACGGGGAGCTAGAGTGAAGGGTAGTGATGTCTTATTCCTTACGTTTTTTTGCCGTATGTGGACATTTATATAGAAACTAAGTAGGTTAAGGTAAATGTCACCAGTTCTGCCTCCTCTGCTCCAGTCATCCCAGGTGTCCCTGTAGACTGTTGTGAGAGACAGATTACTGGGCTGGACCTATTTTGTCCCTCTTCATGTCCTTATTAAGATACCCCTAGAGATTTTTTGTGTGCCCATCATGTTAACAATTTTTTCATCACAAGTATACTTACTAAATGTGTGCCACATTCACACTGTGTTTTTGTGAAGTTACCTGTTGCATCTAAATGCTGAAAAAAGATACCAAATGCTAAAGCTTTTATTCAATTTTTATCATGTATGGTGTTTGGTCTGCCAGGAAAATGAATTTTTAAGAAATGGGTAAAAACTGAAAAGGAAAGCTGGACTTGCAAAGCAAGGGAAACGGGGCAAGAGAATATAAAACTGATATTATATAGGGAATATAAAACAGATATATTTCCTTTTGCATCATGCAAATAAGAGCTACAGAAAATTTGAGAAGTTAAATTATAAAAGCCAATAGATTATCAGGAAGAAATAAAACAGCTCTACCAGCTGTTATAGACTAGTGAGGATTTATTGCTCTCTTTGCCTTTGTAGTCTTTGGCTAAGAACATCACTTATTTTCTCTTCAGTCATCTGAACACACAGCAAACTTAATTTCAGGGTGGGAGGGGTGCTCTAGTTTGAGAAGATTTTTTTTCATTTTACTGTTGTGTTAGAAATCTCCTCCCCCATGTACTCATGCATATGAAACACTTACTAGGACACACCACAATTTTTTACAAATACCTCCCCCTCACACCTCTGAATGTATTGTTATGGTTGTAACAAATATATGCAAAAGAATTACATTCTCTTGCTTACACTAACGTTTATGGCTAAAAAAGAGCTCTCAAGCTGCTAACACTGAGCACTTGCAGACTTTCTTTTTGTGTTTGTTTGTTTGTTTCCCCTCCACTGCAGCTATGTTTGGCAGAAAAGCACATGCAAACATGCCTAATGTAGCTACTTCACACATATTATTTCCAAACATTGGCTCTTGTGTAAAATAAATATGCCACAAAGGCTTCCTAATCAAGTCCCCTTATTTAGCTTTGGTTGACAAGAAGGAAAGTACATGCTGAACCAAACCCTGTGGGAAATTTATTGTTTTTAGTCCTGTTTTCCTCAGTGCCACAATGGCATTTGCTTCTACTGGCATGTGTTTAAAAAAAGGTTGTTTTTCTAAAATTGATTTTAAAATACCCCGAAACATACAGTTATTGTTCTTTCACTTTAATTCCTCCGTTCTTCCATCCCCTCCCAACATTTCATATTCATTGTTGTTTCAAATAAAGTCCTAAAAGTTAGACATTCTACCACTGGGTCCAATACGGTTGAACTGGTTTCCGTTAACCTCACAAATATACTTTTAGACTATACTAATACTATTAATCATATTTAAAAAAAAAAAAAAAGAAAGGAGCTTTTTTGATGTGAGAGGTAACAGTTACTTAAACATATTAAGGCCTCTTCAATTTCCTTCTTAGATCATGGCCCCATTGATTTATTTGACTGCAAAATTTTAACATTCAATCTGTAAAGAGAAATCTTCAGGTGAAATCCATTTCCTTTTTGCAAATCCTCAGATGAGCCCTTAGTAGTATTTTTTTAATTATGCCTTCCCCTTGCTGCCTGTCCCTACAGTGCATTTCCTTCTCTTGTGTGGATTTTCTTTAGGTTTATCCTTTTTTTCACTTTGTGACTGAGGGCTAACACTTTTTGTAGAAAGATGTGGGCAAAGGAATGCAACAGTTTTTTTATTCTCAAAATGAACTAACCTTGTCATGCAATTTTAACCCATTCTGTCTCCAACCAATCTAGATATAAACCTTATTTAAACTGATGTAGCTATTTCAGCCTTGGGAGATATGTTCTAGTACTTTGGAATCAAATCTTCAAAGCATTGAGCCAAACAATACTGAATTTATCCCTGAATTATCCACACTTCTAATGACAACAGCCAGAAACCTGAGGAGTGTGCAGACATTTGGCAATGGTAATATATGTGCAGGAGCTACTTTGAGAACTAAGGGCTCCACTTGCCCTGCGGTGCCTGGCAGTTACATTTGCTTTGTATGACATCTTATTTTCAGATGCTATTGTCTCGATCCTTTCATCCAAAGTAACAGAATATCTGATAGCAGGAAACCCCTTGAATTTGCCCCTTTTTTTAATTTTTTTCTTTTTTGTTATCAGGTTATAGATACTGTGGCTAGAACAGTTGGAGTTTTTTGCTAAGAGATAGCAAAATGCACAGAAAAGCTTTCAGTATTGGTTACGAAGAAAGAGTGGAGGATGTTTTCTTTGGATTGTGTTAATTATATTATTTTTTAAATATCTCGAAAGGCCCTAAGAGTGGCAGGATGGCCAGTGGACATAAATAAGATTTGGACAGGAAGACCAAAGTCTCTTGACTTTAAGGCCAGATGCTCATAGCAAGACTGTCATTATCTGAGAGATTTGAATAGCATGTTTTCCAATGTAATTGGATTCACCGACTAGTTTCCTTTTAGGAAATAAGGATTTCTTCACCCTATCTTTGCTTTGGTTGTAGCCTCCAACATCCACCACTATTTCTAATATAGTATCATCCTTGCAGCTAATGCCCCCATAGGCCTTCTTGAATGGAACTTGTCCATCTGGTTTTCAATAGTCTGTTCAGAATTTGGCATGCAGTCACTGAAACTTTCATTTCTGTTTCTCATTTTTACAAGACTATTCAAAACATGTACAATTTACAAGCCATTTGTCCCACATTATAAATTTGTCATGAAAGCTTTAACTTAGTTTGATGTGACTGATGGTCCATGAAATTTTGGAAGATTTTGTGGATATTTTATGAATGCAGACAAATGTTAACCATATGCTGGCCTACGTAAATGCCCTGTGGTGACACAATCTCAAATGTGATTGAGATTGATTATATCTTGCCAGTAGAGTTATATCAGCAGGAAATTAATTGTAAAGCCCCCCTCCTGTTTGTTCTTTCATTTCCATTCCAATCTGAACTAAGTATAAAAGTCTTTACAAACAAGAATAAAAAAGTAGGCAATTCCTTTCACAGAATTGCCTTTCGAAGACTTTTCTCTAAATTTACTCTCAGTAAATTCGTTATATTTTAAATTCTAAAATGAATTCTAAAACATAAAAAACAAAGCTATTAGCACTATTCATAAGAAATGGTTCTTTTTATTTTATACAATTAGTTTGTTTAAGTATTATTTCGAAGAAAACCTTCTTGAGATGCTGTTTCTATTTTTAGCTTAGTCAGTTTCTCTATGCTAGGATATTTCAGAAAACTTATGAAACTTATGATTGGTGTCCATATATGGCATTATTTTCCATATTTGCCAGTGACCCTAAATGCTGGACAACTTGTCTCCTCCATCTTACATTTTTCTAAAGTATATAGAGCTCAGAAAGTTTTCAGTGTTGCTTTGCTTTGAAAAGTTCATCTGGTTGCATTGAACTGTCAGGGCTGGACATACCACCAGTTACCCTTGCTGAAAAACCATCCCAATATTTGAATTGCAGATGGTGTGCTAGAATAAGGAGGAAGAATCTTTTTGGCCAACATAAATAAAATTACCAAAATTATGAAAAGCAGGCTAATTAATTCTTTTGCATGGTTTTCATTGAAAATGCTGTTTGTAACTTTTCCTTCTAGATAATAGAATATTTTCAGCATTTTCAAAACTGTAGAGTTTATTTCTAGATTTAGAGGGAAAGTCATTAATGTCATGCACTAGAGACCATCACTGTAACACTGGAATCTTATTTTGTCCTGTGTACTGCTTCTTTTTGAAGACAGCAAGAAGAAAATTTAGTATATTGTGAATACTCTAGGAATGGAGTTGAAACTATTTTTATTACATGTGTTGAGGAATAACAGCCACAATAACAGGTTACGATATCAGTCCTATAGAGATGACAGAGGTGAGAAGTTTCATTTCTCATCTCTGTGTTACTAGACTCATTTGCTTTAAAACATATTGAAATCTTAACTTTAAGGCTATAGTTAAGAAAGCACATCAGTTGATGCCCAGAGAAGCTGAGGATGGCCCATCCCTGGAACCGTTCAAGGCCAGGTTGGATGGGGCTTTGAGCAAACTGGTCTAGTGAAAGGTGTTCCTGCCCATGGCAGGAGGGTTTGAGCTACATGATTTTTAAATGTCCCTTCCAACCCAAACCTTTCTATGATTCTATGATTCTTTGGTTGTATGTGTTTATGAAATTAACACATATATTATTAACACGTATTAATTATGTGCTTACATCTCAGTAGTAAGGCAATATATTATATAGAAATCTTACATTTTTCAGAAAAAATAAAACAAACTACCTGATAAAAATATAAACTAACAAACAGAATTAAAATATTCTGTAAAAAGTAAATTATCGGGGCACAATTTCTTAGCATTCTTTAAAATAATACTTCTGTTCTTTGAACATGGAGATATTTTGGACTGATCCAAAATTTTACATTGCTTTATGTAAAAGTTAGGTATAGCTGACATTTACAGTACTTTCCATCTTGTTCTTTCTACAAAAGCAGGAGGTCTAGGTCTATAAATACCTCTTATTATATAAACTATCCTTTCTATAAACTTTGTGGCTCTGGAGTATTTATATAATCCAGTTAGTTTCCTAATATGGTCAAATTTCAGTTATCCCAGTTACATCATGTTTCCTTATTACACCCATATGTCTTTAGTGCTGTGTCATACGATCCCTAAGATTTGTGTGGAAAAAGCTGATAGCTCTCTTTCAGCTTATTTCCACTTCCAGTTTCATCTTTCCATCTCTGAACTTAAGTTTGAGTATTTTAAACTTTTGTTATCAACAGTTCCTCCTGATTTTTCATTACTGAGAAGTTTTTATCCTTTTCTACCTCTGTCATTCCATTAAAAATACTATTTCCATTTGTTTTATGAACAGATCCGGCATGTTTCCTCACGTCCCACTCAGCATGGGTCTGGCTGTGCAGTACTGCTTTTGCCAAAACATCTGCCCAAAAAAATAATGTTTGTGACACTTCTGCTGCAGCTATAGAGCCTTCTCAGCCTTGGTCCTCTGCAGAGTTGAGGATCTACCTGATGCACGAATATGCACCCAACATTGCATTTCTCTATGTGCAGTAAAGAAGTTCTGTAGAATATTAAGGACCCTGAAATGTTTTTGGACACTTTCTCACCTTGACAGAGAATACACTTGTAGCTCTCATGCTGAGTTTCAGAATATGAATTTGTAAAAAGAGAAATAAACTTATTTGACTCCGTGTAGTATTGCTCTTCTCAGTGTGGATGCTTACAGAAACCTGAAGGTAAAATCTGAAGTATCATCTTTACATGTAAGCAACTGACTCAAAGAATTTTGTTGGCAGTAAGAACAAAACTACAGGATTGCAAAACCTAAGGAACTGAGTTCCAAAGATTAGATAGAAATATACTAAGTTACACAATACAAATATTACACTGTTCAAATCATTTGTCGTTTAAGCAGGTGAATATACGTGACGTGCCAGGACAAACCTCACCTTTAGACAGATGTAAAAATTGGTAAAATAAAAATTACTAAAGTGAGATGTCAAAAATTCATAAGAATTCATATGCAAACTATGGGTTTAAAACTTCTGCTGACTTAGGGGTTAAGATATAAAGAGCAAAGCCTTCAGACAAAATCATGAAAACTACATGTTGTCTGGAAGGTAGTAGAAAGGAAAATAATCAATGTTCTAAAAAAATAAAAACATAGCTAACAAAAACTGGTGGGTGCAGAAAGCTTACATTCAGGACACACGGAAATGTGTAATTCTCTATCATCCAGAGCTGAGTAAAATTTGGAAATTAGACCTGTGGCAACGTTCCTATTGTAGTTGTGGTTTTTATTATGTACAAGGTAACTTGTGAGCCCAGACACAGATGGACTGACTCAGGGTGCAAAGTTTGTCTTCTGGAAATGCTACAGACTAGCACAGTGGGTAGCAATGGTTCTCGGCTGCAAAAGGATGATCCTGAAATGGCATTATTTAGCAGTTAATAATGTTCATAACCTTTATCATCTGAAGGAAATAGGGAAATATGAGATTCTCTGTTCTCAGAAATGCTTGTGAATTGAGACTTTTCGATCATGAGATGAGAATTTTGCTTTCTTTGAATGTTACAGTGATCCCCAAAGGATTTAAACTGTTGTCATGAAATCAAGTTGCACAAATTTCAGAAAGGCATCAAAATTTCACTCTTGATGTAAATTATTGTTGAACTGGAGCATCATAAAATGGCCTAAAGTAAATGGACATTAAGAGAGTATGTCTAGACTAAAAACTATGTAAAGACAAAATGGTCAAAGGGAATATTGCATTTACTTTTTTTTTTTTTTTTTCCTTTAAGAGAAAACTTAGTTATGCTTTGGGTAGAGGGTATAGAACATGTCTGGAGAAAAGCAAAAATAACAGAGAAAATTGTTTGGTCTGTATGTTTGAGAAATTTGGAACACAGAAGTGTCAGAAAGGAACCATTGAAGTCACCACATCGTAATTCACCCCTCCCCTCTGACTGCACAGCAGCATTGCTGTCAACAAGGGAAAATGGAAGTTAGCTGGCATGCTTGAGAAAGCTTTATTTTCTGATTACTATACAGTCAATTTAGTATGTCAGCACTGTGGCTTTTTTTCTATGTTTCCAGTCACTGTCAGATGTGTAACACAAAGTTATTGAAAATTATATCCCCTTATTTGTACAATACCCTTGTGAAATCACATGTACTGTGGAACTGCTTCTTTGCAGTTGTGAGATCAGATTTATCTGTTAGTATTTGTTCTGTGGCTCTTTAAGACTTTTTTTTTTTCTTTTAGAAATTTACTTTAGAATGTGGGCTTTGTGTTTGGAGCTTACCACAGATTTTTATAAAGTGTGGAAGATTGCACTGGCAATGATAGAGAGTGCCTTGGTCCCAGCTGAAAAGGAGGCATACATATTCACCAGTGGAAGAAAACTGTCATGAGAAGAGCAAATTACAGTTTTGCAGAATATTTTTATTGTGTGACCCACAAATAGGTTTGTACCAATTGTTATTTATATTTTATGCTAAGGTTATGCACAGAATAATGACTGCAATTTGCCAGCAGATGTAAAGTGGTTCTCTGAATTGAGTATCTCTCCAACACGGAGATGCCTGAGAAGCATCATGTGGCCAGCCTACAAGATGTTGACTTTAACAGAGGAAATACGTATTCAAATACCATGACTACTTTCAAGTTTTGCAGAGCAGGTCTTGCTCCATCTTTGTTTCTTGCCCCTTTTTGTGAATCTCACTCCTGGTATCTCTGCAAAGGCTGCTCAGCTGCCAGTTTCAGCCCTGCTTCCAGTTATCTGACACTGCCTTTAAGCCTGGGTATTTTACATACTAAACTATAAGTAGCAAGATAGAAAAATTTCAACTACTAAACTCCTTAGGAGATAAATTGTTCCTGCTGTTAAAAAAGTGAGCTTCAACATACTCAGGTTCAGCTTTTAGCCACTTGTTCACATTTTATCTCTGTTGTCTAATGAATCTTGTTAAATCACCCTAGACCTTGAGAAGGTGCTGTTGGCAAGAGCCAATGAAAACATAATATTACAAAATGGAATTTTAACCAAATGAGGAACCAACATTTAGATTTGTGAACCAAAAAGGGTGATTCTTGTCTTCCCCTTGAGTTTCAGCCTGAAACTGACTGGAAGAGGAAAATTCAAGTCCCTTGTACTCCAAGGAAGCAAAAAAGCAAACAAACAGACAAACAAAAAAACCCAAACAAGAACCAACACACAAACCAAAACCCAAAAACTGAATCCCAGAAAAAATTGGTAGCTGTGTTTCTGGGGCAGGGTCAGGAAGAGGAATGTGTCTCTGCCCCATGGCTGAGATGCTGATCACAGCCAAGCTCACAGCAGTTCTGGTAGTGTGCTGCAGAAAGTCTTTAGATAGTTTTCTCTTGGGAATTGAAATATTTACATGGTTTTAAATAGTTTTCATATTAATTATTCGGTTGGACTCTACTGCTTGAAGGCTGTATCCAGAAGAAAGCACGTACTGTGAACTAGTCTTTCCTTTACATTCTTTTGGACAAATTTTAGACAGAGATTTTTAAATTCTTTCCTTGTCATAGGTTTCTACATATGCCTTTTAGGCTAATTTCTTCCTCTCTGAACAACTTTAAATGAAGTTACCTTTTTTTAACATGATATAGAATTAAATACAAAAGAAAAAAGCTTAAGTTTTGCCCTATTCGTATGTTTTATGAGTGACTGTGGGACCTGATGCTCTGCTTATTTTGACTAAATGAATATCAATATATAATTTTAAAGACACTTTTTCTCCAGTTTAAGTTTCCCACCACGAATATTTGTCTTCTCTTTCTTAGCCTTATGCAGCAATATAAACAAACAAACAAAACCCTCAAGCTAACAGAAATACAATCAATTCATAAGGGAGTACAATAATTCAAATATATGTTTTCACTGTGACTGGTAGTTATATTTTTATTGAAATAACTAAACAGTCAAATACAGTGAAAATTCCAACAAGTTTTTATAAAAATTTTCTTGAAATCCTGGAGACTTTTACTGCTAAGTTGAGTATGTTTGCATTGGGGATCTGGAAAGAATACTAAATAAAGCATATGGAAATTAAAGAAAATCACTTTGTACTTCAAATAAAGAAACATTAAATCAAATACCTTAAATAGAGATATATTTATACATTATAGAAGAGGCTAAAAAATATTACTTTACTTTAGCTGCTCTTTTTATTATTTTTAAGCACACTAGGCAGTTTTCCACAAATAAGATTTATAGAGAACATTACAATAAAGATTATGGAAAAATGGCTACAGCTTAAAACATCCAACTGTTTTGGGCTTTCCAGTGTCACTTTCACCTTTATGTGCAACACTACAAAACCAGAACTCTTGGCAGATATTCCTGAGGTTCAAAATTCAATTATTGTTCCATCAGAAGTAGTAGAGACATTAGCAGAAAAATTTTTGAAAATATTTGTGAGACAGATTTCACTCCCTCCTCTCATAGGAGAGGCATTGTTGTAATTTTTGACAGATTAACCTCAGGCCAGAATTTCCAATCTGTTGACAGTGTTTGTGGCTGAATAATTTATTTTGGCTGAAATGTCCCCAAAACAAACAAACAAACTAATCTACACCCCAAACCCCAACCCAAAATTTAGATCGAAGTTAGGTTAAGATACTGCTTTACTTCACCCTTTTTAAGGAATCTACCACTATCATGTGGTGTTTTGGAGTGCCTTAGTGCTCTTATGCAGTGGAAAGTATTCTTAAAGGAAAACCACACTCATTTTTATTATCTCAGTGTTCAGGCTGTTTTGGTCCCAGTTCAAGAGGCATTCCAGTCTTAAGTTCAATGCAGTCTGGATAATGATCCTTAAAAAGGGGATAATATAAATTTTAACTGTATGAAGGATATATGAAGGAGACATTTGGTGTTAATTCAGATCCTTTCACCGATGAATCCTGCTGACGTGTGACAGCATGACACTCCTGTTTTTCTCTTTATACCTGCAAGTCCTGCGGCAGTTTTCTAACTGAAACAGAAAAACAGAAGGCAAAGAAAAGGCTGAGTGGTTCATCTTGCTGCAGCTGTTGAATGTCAACTTCAAAATGACAATGCAAATCCCTCTTTGGGTGGTGATGTGTTTGGGAAAAGCCGTTGCTTACAAAGAAATCTAGAACATAGAATTGTAGAATAATTGAATCAAAGAATCATTAAGGTTGGAAAAGACCTCCAAGGTCATCAAGTCCAACCTTTGACCGAACACCACATTGACAACTAAACCATAGCACAAAGTACTATGTCAAGTAAGTAATTTCTGAAAAACCTCAAAGATAGTGACTCCACCACTTCCCTGAGCAGCCCATTCCAATTCTTCACAACCCTTTTAGAGAAAAATTCTTCCTGAAATGGACTACACTCGTCTTTCATGTCTATTATAATCAGGAATTAATTCAGTTAGACCATATGTTTTATTTCATTCAAAAAGTTGAGCCATAAGTTCCTACTAATTCCCACCAGTGTTATAATAGACAATTCTATGCACTAACATGTGGAAAGAACATGAGAATTAACTAGGCTTATTTTCTTTAAAGACAAATTTCTTACTTTGTGTATTCAGATTTGGGTTTTAGCTGAAGTTGTAGTAGATCTATGGAATATGAGGAAGAATATAGGACAAAAGGAGACATCTCGCTACATACTGTGAACTATAAGAGGTAGAATCTTTTTTCGTACTCCACTATTAATGTACATAATGTGGATAAAACTAGGCATGCTTAATTTAGCTGTGAAATATTGTTTTTTTATTGAATTAATCTGCTTACCCATTACTGTATAGCTTCATTGCATTATTCCTTTTGAAGAAGTACAAATACAACAATTACATTCTTGGTTATTTAAGTACACCCAGACAATTAAATGAATTTCTTTTAAATAAGTACATGTATTTTATTTTTAAGCTTAGAAACTCCTTCACTGTCTCCTCTACTATCTCCTGTCTCCAGGCTATTATTAGTGTCATATGACTATGTCTATGAAAATTAAATAATCAGTATTTTACTTAATTAGCTTGCTTTGAGCAGCCAGCAACTCTCAATATTTGTATTTTCAGGCAGCTCAGCTTCAAAATCGTTCTGCTATTCTGTGAGCCAGAGCTTTAAAATATACATGCAGTTGCTGAAGGTTGTCTAGACTGAAATGCAAAATTAGTACTGGAATAAAAGAAAAACCTTAGATCAAATATGAAGTGATTAAATCATTATATCCTTGAATACATTTCTTGTTGAAATCTATAAATTCCCTAGGTTCTACTCATTTCTTTTAATACTGCTTCTGCCACAGTTTGAATTGTTACATCTCTTATTCTGCTGGCATCTAAAGGCATATGTAACAGGCATTGGTCTGCTTACTAGAAGACTTGAAGATTGGGATCTTTGGAGGAAAGTCCTCAGCAGGTATTCTGCACAATTTCCTTTTCTAAATACTGTTTTCCTGACTACTTTCAATACTGACATTTTTTCTCCAATCACACTTATAGGAATCAGGAGAAATCTTAAGGTCAGAGGTACTACATTAATGTGCAAATCACATAACGAACAAGAACGTCTGTCCCTTCATGTTCTCTTCGACAGGCCAGCCTCGGCACTCCTGAGACAATGTTGTGTTTCACAGTGATGGCTGTCAGGTTTTGTGCTGAGCAGATGGACAAGAACAGCATTGCATCCTCCTCCTCCACTTTCTGACATCATGGAGGTTGTTGGAGTTCAAAGTGCTGTGGAAAGATAATGAAGGCAGTATTTTGGTTGATAATGTCCTTCCTTCCTTTGCATTCCTAATTAGGCAAAATATTAATTAGGTAATAGGAATTAGTTAGGTAATTAAGAAATTTTATTTTCAGATGTGGCCTAGCTATGCTTCTGTGATCAATTTAACACTAAACATGTTGTGGTTTCATTTGTATTATGCAATAATACCATCTTGTTTTTATAAAACATATATTTTCCTATATATTATTTATTTGGCAAATTCTAGTTGGCCTTACTTTTATGTTCTGTAGGATATAGGACACATAAAAAAAAAAAAAAGTTTAATTTATGTTAACTATTTCCCATCCCTTCCCCAAGCCATTCTAAATCAAGATTAGAAACCTCCAAGACATTCAGCTGTTGGGTCAAATGAGAGATGACAGGGACTGCTGGGGTTAAACACTTCTTTGTACGAGTAAAGATTACACTTGTATATATTTTTGACAATGTTTCACTCAAGTCTATTTCTAAGGAACAGCACTAAATCTTTCCAAGTGTTATTTCAGTTCAGTATTTCTATTTTAACATAAAGATATTTAAAAGTCTACAACTCAATAGGATTCTTCACCACACAGACAGCATAAAACTCATCCCTTCAGGAAAAAGAAATACTGAATGGTTCTATTTGTGCTTCTGATTCTTTATGAATTCTAATGCTCACGACCGCAGATTGAATTAATGTCAGTTGCCTCAGTCACACTTAGTAAATGAATCATAAAAATTTCATCTTTATATGGTAGGTTGTCTTTGACAGCAAATTAAGATCTTAATAACTGCCCTATTCAGAAAACACATACATACAAGTATTCTTCGTTCCTAGAAATCATAGTGAGAATGCAGATTTATTCATTTTTTTTTAAAAAAAGTTTTTTTGGTTAAAGAAAACTGAGTACAATTACATGTTATTTCTTAAAGCCTTGTTAGGGTATAACAGGAATTTTAAATTTAAAAGAGAATATTTCTGCAACTGCCTGAGCAGTTGGTAGGGAAAACCTCAATAATTTTTTTGCTGTTAAAGTGAAGTTGGCATCCTCATTGTGAACTATAAATTGGGTTTTGTATGCCTTTGAAGACAAAGGGAATGTTTTGCTATTGGCAAATGGGGAGCAGTTCTCACTACTCAGATCTAGTTAGTTCACGTCTGTTGTAACAGTTGGGAGAAAGGAGGAATGGGAAAACAAAATGACGTCTTTCATTTGCTTTGGAAAGATAAGTAAAGGAATGGATGTCAGTCAGAGTAGCCAGACCGACTTCTGTAAGTTACATGTATTTAGGACTGAGTTCAACATAGTGGACCACAGTATGTAAATTTAGAAGCCATAAACGACCTCTTCCTCTCTCACAAAAACAGAAATTCATGAAATATATATATAAAAGGCCTTATAGTGGAATAAAATTATACCTAGTTATATTTGCAAATGTTTTGAAATTCAAGGTTGATTTTCATAGCTGTAAAGGTAACTTCTCTATTTCCCTTATCCAGCACAAGGACATTGTACAGTTTAACACAAACTGAAATTTCTTGGTAAGAAGCTTGCTGCATTTTGACAACAGCAGGTGTTGGAGTGGCTTTCTATTTTTGCAGAACTCTTTCATCTGTCCATATATATTCATTATGTTTCAAGAGCTAATTTAGAGCTTTTAGGCTGCCTAGCACTAATGTCCAGAGAGTACAAGAGAGTCTTTAATTATGCAGTGCAAGTCTGCAGATACAATAGTGCTTATGAATTTCTACAGAAAATAATTATGGCACATGTGCAGATTATACTTTTCTGCATGAAATAATCCTAGACTTTTTAATTCATATCGTCAAACAACTAGCTCACATTCTGGACTAATGATCTGTAAAATTTCATTTGTAGTGTGAAATAATACTAGAGATGAGATCTTTTAAAATCTTTGTAGAAGAGTTACTGGTATGTATTTCTATCACACTATCTGCACTTTATAATGGAAACAGTGACAGTCCTTTTCAGTGACAGAGCAGCAGCTGAGCAAGTACAGCAGCTGAACAGACAAGGTCAACCAAGAAAAATGATATATCATTGAATATACATCATTGTTTAGACTCAGCACAGTGTTGCCACACTTAAAGCAATCTGTAATTAAAAATAACAAGGTTTTATTAAGCTAAATGAAATAACAATTGGTAACTATCCTCATCTGAGGCTGGGGAAACCCCAAGTCTTAGAAGATATAAAACGTAAATATGTATACATGTGAAGCTTTTTTTTCCATAAAGCCTTCCTGATTCAGTACAAGAAAGATGATCTCTTGCTCTTGGACAGCTATACCTCTATGACCTTTTTGATATTCACCACAAATCTTCTAAATACAATCCCAGACACAGAATGATCCATTTCTTCATGGCATTCTTTGGATTAAATTATAGCTTTGAGTCCTGTGAATGAAATGCCACCTCAATGACATGCTACAGTAAAGCTGCCAGTAGTCTTTGAGGCAAAGAAAGACAGGAATTAAAAACAAAGTATTAAGTATGATTAATAAATACTATTCATAACACTGTTAACTATTAATGACAATCGATACTGGGAATACTTTCAAGGTACTGTCTTGCATGCTGTTTTAGATTTTATGGTCATTCTTTTTAACCTTTGGTTTCAATTTTTGAGCTGTCTGCTTTCATGATAAATAGAAGTGAATATAACGTATAATTAAAGGTTAATTAATATGGCAAAATTTAGACATCCTTAAAATGAGATGAACTGTGTCCTACACTCCACTGTTTATATTGACTAGATTTCTGCTGACAGTGGAGGCAAGCTACTTTATAGACTTCTCTATTGAGTCTGATTAATCACATTTATATATCAAGTTGAATTGTAGACTTGGTAATGTGCATGTCTTCACACAGCGATTTAAGAGCACAGTAGCTAATCCATGGGGTTTATACTTTTATGACTTGACTGTGGGGCTCAGCTTTCTGTTCCTGAATTCACAAATCAACACACATTCCAGCTTCTGAAGCAAATAAAGCTCCAGTTTTATAGGCAGTTTTTTTGTGCAGCTTGTCAGCCTTCTGAAGAGATGTGGCACAGCAGGAGTGTCAGTGCCAGCAGGTGGGTCTCAGGGCAGTGGTGTTAAGGGGCTGCAGTCAGAACACATGGACAGTTCTCACTATGATGCTAACTGTTGCTTTAGGTCAGGGTTTGAAAACTGTTGGTTTAACACAAGCTATTAATAAAGTACCCGCCCAAAAAATCTGAGTTTTGCCAAATTTTAGGGACTGAGAAGAAAGAAAACTTCACTGATATTTGCAAACATTTCAAAATTCATACAGTTCTCAAAAAAGTAGACATTAAAAGGATCAATACTTTTCAATGTTTAAAGACATTCTTTCTAATTTTACTTGTAAAAATAATGGAAGTTTAGAATCAAATGACGTTTCTGTGAATTTCATCCAAGTCTGGACAAAGCAGCTTCCTTTTAAGTTTTCCTTCTGTGGCATAATTGGACTATAACCTGTCTTACTTCCCTCTTAAACTTTGTCTGTCTCCACAGGACATGCAAACCTGTTAGCTTTGACGATGCAGTCATTCTCAGGCATTACTTACGTGGGACAGGATCTGTCAGGAAAACATAAATCCTTTCTTTACTGACAAGAGAAAAAAGGTATTATCTGTAAGTGTTTTGGTTGTGAAGTGTTCAATGCCTGTGCACTTCACAGTCCCGCAAAATAGATTTCTTCCTTCAGTGCATAGTGTACATTTGCACAGTGATGAAAACACTTCATGTTTGACTGAGGCATGCTGAAACATTATGGAGAGGAAACGGGCAGATATTTTAAAAGGAATTTTAAAGTGTTGTCCTTCCCTTAGATGGGACTGTCCTTCAATGTGTAATGCAGGTATGTATTTATATCTCTCTGAATTGGTGGAAAAGACATTTGGAAAAGCAGATTTCCTGGCCTGATCATATGCATTTTTCTTTCTACCCCAGTTGTGACTTAAGGGGGCAGCATCTTTTGTTTAAGGAAGAAATCTCTCCTTTTGGATTTCATAGGCAATCATCACCTATATCTGCAAACATTTCTAGGGTTGGAAATCTGATCTTACTGGAAACTGCTGACAGACTTGATGTGTTTTATTGCTAACGTGCTGTCTCCCTTCCTCTGGCAAGAAATCCTGGGATCAGTAACTGACAGTCACCCATTGCCTGTGCTGACTAATATTTCCTGTGCTGTGCTCTGCAACCTGCTCTCTATGATTAATTGACCACATATAACCATATTTGTTAATGAGTTCATAGTATTTTCCTTAGTCAGTTGGCTAAACAGATACTCCATATCTTTGAAGGCAGGGATACACTTTATTGCTTCCACATATGGCTCTAAAAGGATGTGATACAGAGGAACACAATGTGCTTAAGCCAACAGGAAACTTTAAAAAAGAAACATGTACAAAGCCTCTAACAAATTTGTTTTTCTTCCCACTCAGTTTCTTGCATTATTCACTCCAGAAAAAGAGGCCAGCAATTTAAGCACTCTAGGGGAAGCTGGGGGGGAGTATAGATATAGGAAGAAAATGAAACAATGTAAAATAATAGCATTATTTTGACTAAGCTGTTCTGTTCTAAATTTTGACCAAAATCAAAGAGAATTGTTTGGGATGTGCTTACACTATTAAGGAGAAGACTGATACTTCATAATTAAGGTAGTGAGGCATAAAAGCCCCATGTTTGTAAACACTACTGCTCTTCTCGTAAAATATAAGGCTAAACTTTGCACCATGGAGAGGTTTATGGAATGTCCCTTGGATCGAAATGCTTTCATCTGACTTACTTGATCAGAAAGGTTCCTCTCTGCACAGATTTCACCTCTGAGTAACACTCGAGAACCTTCACAGCATCTCTCCAGCCATTTGTTCCTTGCAAATACCCCTCCCTCCCTGGCAGCATTGCTGTCCTTCACTGTAGGAGAGAGACCTCCACCCTTTCGGGAACCTCTGAGTGTGTGAGAAAGATTATGCTGCAAATAGATTTCCGGTCATGTGGTTTGTTTGGGCTTTTTTTTCTTCTTAAAAAAAAAAATTGTTAAAAAAAAATTGTAAAATAAAGATGTTTTGTGTAGTAGTTTTTCCCTAAGGAAAATAATGCTTTCTCAATTGACTTGAAACCAAAAGCAAGAGTAGCAGGCTTTGACTTTTGCCTTTGTTGCAGATCTGGTAGAGTAATGATGACAGCAAAGGGAAGGCACCCAGGAAAAATACTGTGTAGAAAACCTGACTCATGTCTACACTGTCAGGCATTTTTATTGTCATGTGTGCAAGCCAGTGAGGGGAAATAGAAACATGAAGCCAGATAAAATGTTTTTACGCTCCAGGGTCTCCATGGAGTGGAAAGCTGGGCACCACACTGGAATAATTACAGCAGAATAGTTCTGTTTAATTTTTATTTTCTTCAGGCCAGAGGGGTAGGTTTTCTCCATGCATGATTTTCAGAGATGCTAGCTGAGTCACTGGGGCTTGGTGCAGTGCTGAAGATCCTGGCTTTGATTAGTTCTGTTTTAATCCTAAATTCTGGTACTTGAGCTCTTCTGACATAGTATTTTTCTTTGTAAATAGCTCCTATCTTTTAAGTGTCTGTTGTTCAGTCCAATATTAGAATTTTAAAACTTTAGTGTAAAAAAAGTGATTGTTATATTTAGCTTCTGATCAACAATGATGCTAAAATAGTTTTCCTTGTAATTCTGTCTCATTGTAGGCTGATTCAGATGGAAAACTTAGCTGCAGTTTATCACAGTCAAGATAAAAATAGTGTCTTTTCCAGCATTACATACTTAATATCACTTTTGACCATGTCTTTTCACTGCTCTATCTGTAATTGCTACTCATTTTTTTATTTTCTGAATTCCTGTGCTAAATCCAGATTAGTCCTTTGTGGGGAATCATATGCAAAAAGATCTGATCCTCATGTAGGTGACAAAGCAGATCTAGGCTGAGACACTGGAGTAAGCAAATAGGAGTCCTCCAGGCTCTGGCATGTTCTGGATACGACTACACTACTTAGATATGCTTATGTTTAGAAAGTGCTTGTGTCCAAACTTACTGCTCTCCCAAGATGTAGATGAAATGGGCACAGAAAAGACACTGTCTTCTGCAGAGTATAGAAATATTTTAATACTTGTTTTCTTCTAAGATGGGGAAATAATATCAAGTATCAAAACTCTCACTGATAGAGAAAGTATTCAGATTTGAACAAATTTGTCCAACAAAGCTTAAAGATATAGTTATTTTGTATTTTAAATAAAATTATTATATGATATAATAACAATAGGTTCAAAGATAAAAAGGAAAGTAATCTTCCTTTTAAAAATTAGTTTGAAAAGGAGTGTTACATTATATGAAATTTCTCTATTACTCAGAAAGCAGCAATGTTGACTCACATTAAAAAACGTTTTAATTTTTAAAGAAAATTTTCAATGAATATTCTAACAGAACACTACTCTGTAAAAATTTTCAAAACCTAAAGCATACATGCTGAGCAGCTCATAAAACTTTTAGAATATTTTTTTCTCATCCTAACAGGAACACCCAAGGTAAATTTTTATCCATATGCAGAGCTGCTTGCATCAGCTCAGTCATAAAAAAAGTTCATAAACACTATACAAATATTACCCTGACCCTTAAATCACAGAGGATCCTACTCCAGCAGAGCTTGAAATGTTTACAAATGTCCATAATGGATATTTCACTCTCTCGGTAGTTACTGTCAGAGCCACCAACAAATGGGACCTCAGCTAAACCTCCACAAATAAATGGAAAAAAACAGGTTTTCAGAAATGTCTTCATGCAAATTTGTAAATCTCTATTTCTTAATATCTGAGATGATGATGTGCCAAGTGAAAAATATTTTGTTATTTGCTCATAAAAATGGGTGTTAGCAGTAGAAGGCAAAAGAACCATCAAGCTTTAAATGGTGATATAAAGCCATGACAAAAATATATGGTTTATCTGACAGAATCAGAAAATGTACTGGATGAAGAGAATGGGATATACGTGCAAGAACATTTTTCAAGTTGCGTCAACTCTAAATGGAGATAATGACCTGTGGGAAGTTCTTTGATAATAAATCTGGAATGAATTAATGTGCATGAAAAAGCAAAGGGAGAAATAGTTGTAGAGAACAGATGCAGTTTCAATTGTTTTTGTACATTTCTTTCAAACCCACTTTTTTTATGGTCCAGTGACAGCCTGTTTCTTAAACAAAGCTCATGCAACTGCCCCTTGTGAAATTATTTCTTCAAATTCGGTTTTTAAGGTAGTACTTGTAGACAGTGTTTACTCCCACAGAAGCACAAGTGATGCTCAGGGCTTGCAGAAATTATTAGAAGTCAAAACAGTCAGAGAAAGCATCAATGACACCATTACAAGAAGTGTTTTCACCTTTTAGAACAATATCTAATTAAGAACAATTCCTTCACTGGTCAAAGTTCAAACAACAAGCATCAAGAAATAACCCTTGCTGCAACTTGAAGAATGGTTTTAGAAACAAACATAGAGTTGGAAGAAAAATGCTTTTCTAAACCAGACAATTACCTAAACCTCTATGCAGTCTTATACAGGATAAAAAATTACAGGGATGGTTACGTACAAGCAGCTAGACTGCCTTACAACAATATTTACATAATTATTTTTTGTGCGAGTGTAAGTTATTAAAGAAGAAAATAAGTTATTAAAAAGAAACAAGTTACAAATATATTTCATACCGTGGGTTTCTTAAAAAAATGAAAAAAATGCTTAGTGGAAAGGCTAGTGCATTTCACCTGTAGGCAAAATGTTCCCTGCATGCCAACCACCAACTTCAATGAGTGTTGCAAGGTTTGAGTATTATTTGATCAGGTCTAGAAGACGAGCACTGGAATAAGAGGGGCATATATTGAAATATTATTTTCTATTCTTATCAAGCTACACTGTTTGAAACTGTTTGTCCAGTCCATTGAACTTGTGAAACAAGCCTGAAAGAGAAATAGTAAATTCCAGTAGAACTATATTTTAGAGATAAACATGTCATAAAAGATGTGCCTATTACTTGTGGCATAGAAATGCTGCTTTCTTTTTAATATATGACATCTCCTGTTCTGGCAGTTTCTGAAAAGCCTTCTTAGTTCAGACTGATGCAGTAGCTTTTAGAGCCTAAGCTTACAATACAAAATATAGGCAGCTTTAAGGAAAACTGTGTTATTTATGAACTGCAAGTAACAGTTCAATAATTCAGGTCCATTAGTCATTTACTCATATCTACTTTAGGTCCATCCAAGGCAGATTTATGAATACAGTTCATAACAAACAGTAGTCACTTTCCACTTCCTAAATCTGCTTAACATTTGTAAAAGTTGAAAAAAATGCAAGTATATGTACCAAAGGGCTTAAAATCTTTATGTCTTTTATAGAAATGTCAAGATCACTAAAACACATTTTAAAAGAAAATATCTGTAACAGGGAGCATTGCCAGGGACCATTTATTTGGAAAAAAATATGCAGTCTTGTAATTAGGGAAAAAAATGGTGGAAAAGACATGGGGGGGGGTATGGTTTTATTTCTCATTTCTATTTGTTACAGCAAATATTTTTAGGATGGTGTAAATTGATTAACACTGTTAGACCTTCTTGTGGTACTTACTGAATAAGGAAGCAATTTCAGGATTCAATTTTTTTGCTTTGTATTATTTTTACTTTCAACCATTCAGCGTCTTTGAGAAGTTCAAGAGTATCAGCCTGTAATTAGTGCAATGATAGTGATTAAAAGCAGTAACGATTAGTAAGGGTGACTTCTGGCCACTCAAGCAGTTAAAATGATCAGTGGGTCTCCAATCTGAACATCACATTTTAGTAGCTGATGTGAAATTCCAAAAGTCTAGATGTAAAATAGAAAAGCAGCAAGATAACATGGCTGGAAGGTATTACCAAAGTTGACATCATGTCTCTTACAGCCAGACGTGTAGAGCAGCTCTGTATCATACATGCCAGATTTGAACAGTCTTTGGAAAGGTGCTGGCATTCCATACTTGAAAGGAAAAATATCTTATTAATCACGGAATAATATTTTATGGGAAGAATGAAAGACTCAGTATTCTGGTTTTATCAGAGTCCTCCAACTCTTGCCAGCGCCAGCAGGCAACAGTGGAAGGAAACCACAGTCTGTTCCTGAGAATTCCCATCCTAATATCTTGTAGATACAGGAAAAGATCCACCTCAAATTTTGTTAAGTTTTAAAATATTTAAAACAAATTAAAAAACAGTCACCTGAAAAAGGACCTCTGCGGGCTTCTAAAACAGTTGTCACCACAAAGGGTTCTTATATCTCTGTGTTCTTCCCAGGATCTGGGGGGATTGCTGCCTAGTTCAGAAGAAACATTTTAAGTTTAAGCAAGCAACTATTACAACTGCTGCCATATGAGTAATCTCATGAATGCTTTTTTGGACTGTGATACGGAGGGACAGCCACTCTGTGCTCTAGTTCATGCCCAGTGTCGCACTGACTTATGTATGAATTAATGAAGAAAACAAAAAAGGCTGAAAGGAGGAAGAGAAATCCTAGACTGGAGTTACAGTGGTTCACATAACCTCATGATCTGGCTCACAAGGAAAGTTTTGAGTATTTCAGTCACTAACAGTCTTAAAATGCTTGTGACCAAATGGGACCAGGAGAACCATCAAAAGACCTCTACATTAGTTAATTGTGGGTGCTTCATGATTCTTTTATAATCAGAGGTCGTGTATGAATATTACAACACTTATATGCCAATTCTTACTATTTCTCCCTTGAAAATTGTGAGTAAGACCAAAAGAAACTATATCAAAAGAAACAAAGCAGCATTTTATAGCTAACTTTGAAATAAAGATAACAAGGTATACAAGTAACTTAAATAAAAGTGGAATGTTATGAACACAAATCCACATTAATTTAACTGTCTAAAGTTCTGAAAAACAAGTCTGTGTTGGTACAAGTCCGGCTTTCATTGATCAATAATTCAGAAAAGCAGAACTTTTAGTACTCCTGTGCAGTATTTCGACTCCCAGTCTACTAGGACTAGTTGTAAATAGAAGACCAGTGGAGGAAGATGACTTTTAATGAGTTGTTAAGATTAATATGATAAAAATAGATATTGCATTCCTTAAGGAACTCTTGGGAATGTGCCAATCCAGTTCAACTGCTTTGCAGAATAAAGATATGAAACAGCTTACAAAGTGAAGTGTGGAGAAAGGACTAATGTAAATGACATGAAGGTGTAATGGCTATTGCAGAGTTCCCTATGTGCTGATGATCCATAATTTTCACTTAATTTTCACTTATAAAGACTCCTAAGCCAGGAAAAAAGGTCTAAGAATACCTTCGAGGATTTCTCCTGTTACTTTGTTACTGAGTTTTTCACACTGTAGGGTCTTTCCCCTACGTCACTGCTATCGATTATAGTGTGTTGCATTGTATTGCAAACTTCAGGATCATACTGAATTTAAAAATTAAAAAATAATAATTGAGTTTGCTTAAGTTTTTTATACACTTCCAAAAGCACTCAATTGAGCACAGTAACTTTCTACTCACAGCAAGTTACTTCTGAAGGGTTGACTGATGGGACTGGATTTGCTTTGAACCCACTGCTTATGGGTAAATGATAAGAATTGGTTCCCATGATTTTTATGCTGGTCTCCTGGAAGCCCTGGAAAGTAGTGATTAGTAAACATAAAACTAGCTTAGATAGGTGAACAGCAAAAGGAAGCTTGTTCTGTAATCCTTTCTTCGCATCTCTTTATTCAGCCTGCTTTTATATCAGAGTGCAGAAAGTCCCTGTATACTAACAAACCATAAACTGCCGAATCAGCAGTGGACTGATAAAATGAAAAAAAACACACCAGGCAAGGGAAAAAGATGTGTGCTTTAGAAGAGCTCTTTAAAGCTGCAACTACATTTTTGAAAAATTGCTTACCAGGAGAAGTGTTTTACTGTACCTTGGTTCTTCCTCCCTCGCAATCACCAGCTGGCTCACAGCTGGGGGATGCGCTGCCGTGAAAAAGGTTTTGAGTGACGTTGGGTGAAAACGTGTTCCAAATTCATTGTAAAAGCTTATGCTAACCAACAGCCTCTCTGCTCTTTTAACAGAAGTGTATGTTCTATACCTCCTGTCTGGGCTCTGACAAGCAGCTCCTGATTGCCAGGCATCTGTCACTGGCATGAATGGACAGTGAAAACCCACTATCCAGCTCGGGTTTTAAAGACGGTTGGCTCCTGCATTTATGGAGAACAGCTTTGCCTCCAATAAAAAATGATTCAGAAAAATTTACTATCTCAGATCTCTTCTTCTGAGGACAGACTGGCTGCTTTGAAAGGGAAATATCTCCAAGAGTGATATGACTCTCACAGTGGCTGTGAGGACTTGACTGTAAGATTTACGCTTAAATATATAGACTGCAAATCGAGGTTCGACTTGCAATACAGAAAAAGTACAAAGGAAATATATTTTCTCCTCTGAAAAAACAGCCAAGCAGAGGGGCTGGACCTGGGGCTGTAGCTCAGTGAGGAGATATCTAGCACAGCTAGTGGCAGGATCTCCTCCCCCTGTTTTGCAACATGTGGAGTTGGGCCCAGAAAAAGAGACCCCTATGTGGTCAACAGGTCTGAGCCCCAGGCCCATCTTATCAAGCCAGACCAAATGCTACTTTACTGCAGAAACCAACCTCAGGAGATGCTACTGCTGATCATGGCAACATCTATATAAAACTTACCTTTTGCCTATATAGACACATTTGGACCAAATATTGTCCAGTTTCTAATAGGACACAGAGTGATAAGGAAAAAATCCAAGGAAGTTGAGGAGCCTTCTAAACTGTGAGAGCAATTCACCATTCTTGCTGGCATGGTAGCTTCAAAAATCAATGGAAATCCTTCGGCTGCTTTTATTGCACACCCAGTAAGGCCAGTAAGTTCTCATCTCCACTGCCTACTTTGCACTGAAAAAGTACCAAGTTTCTTAGTTCCACCTGGAGCTCCCATTGAACCTCCATAGTCTCTTACACTCTGGACTGTAAATAAAGCTTTGCATGGCAGAATTGACCTGAAATCCTTCACTGCTTCTGGATGAGGACACAGTGATTCAAATGTTGTTCAAAAGCATTAGCTTTTCTTCTGCCTTATGTCTATGTTCAACACAAAGTTGTATATGTATTTATTAATTTGTAGTAAACTGAGTCACTTTCAGGTTTTAGAGTGTGATGAAAAGGAAAATTACTTCTTAAATTACTATCTGAGGAAATTCCAAAGTTATGACAAGTGGTTTCCAAATAAATACTTAAGGGAGCAGGTACTACGTTTTATAAAGCAACTACATTACATGACATAATTCATGTCCGAGAGGGGACATTGCTAATGCCTCATCAAGTAAGGTTGGAACTAATTATTAATAGCAGTATTATTAGTTATTACTAGCAACAATGTTTGAGGCTAAATATGTGTAAAGATCATGTCACAAATGGAGCTACATCTCCTGGAGCAAGACAAACTGCTGCTATTCGGTTTCTGCTTGATGATCAGGGACAAACATGATCCACTGGGTTTGTCAGAGGTAATGCTGAGGCACCAAAGGTTCTGGAGGAAGCAGAAAGCAGGGTTTTGTCACACTGACAAATACGGACCTGTACATTCTTAAGAGATTTAGGTCCTTAGCAAATGTAAATGAGGGTGATCACAGCATCATCATTGGTTCTCAGTTGAACTTGATCCTCTTGAAATAGAGTATTCCTCTTTTCATATATTCAATCACAGTAACTCACACTGTTGGATAGAAGTACAATACAAGATAGTGCTATGAAATGCACATTTTTGAACTTACAGTTTCTTGTCTTAAAGGAATCAGTCTCAAGAGTGTTTCAGAAGTTGAAGCCACATGGCAGTTCAGGAATTCTGGAGCAGTGTAAAATTATAGATCAAAAAAAATCTGAATGCCAAAGCAAAATACTTACATTTTCCTGGTCTTGTAAACAAAAAAACACTGATTGCCTGTGTATTGTTCTATAAAAAGAGAAATAAATAAATGAAAAACCACATGCTGGCAAGCTGAATGAGCATTACCAGAAGATGGCAGTAATGTCTTTTTGCAGCTATAATCACTATGCCATTTGCAAGAATAACCTAATTGCTGTACTGTTATATCATAGTAAAAAAGGGACATTGGTATCTTCATCAGTCTATCTAATTTGGTATATTTTTTCAGTAATTTTCAGTTCAGTCTTCTTTTATGTTTAGACCACAGTTGTTTTGGAAATCAGCCAAGCTCTAAGAACATGAATAATATTTTAGTTGTAGCAGTAACAGTTTGACGCACCTTAAGTGTGATCATTTCCAAATAAGAAGAATCTCTTTGGAGGCCATTTTCCCATCAGTCACTTGATCTAGGCATCAGCTTATTTGCTTCAGGTTTTTGCTAATTTAAAGGCTCTGTGAAATAATGGCAGAAAATGTAGTGAGGGTAAATTTAACACAAACAAGAAAATTTATTTTATTTTATCCACTTCATAGACATATATATGAGTTCAAAAATGTTAGACAATGTGTTACATTAGGGGGGAATTCCCTAATCTCAACAAAATGATGTTACCCTTGCAAAATGCCTTTAATTTCATGTAGCGATGAGAGCCTGACAGTCATTCTCTATCCTGGATGATGCAAGAGCTATATAAAGAGAAAATCAAGGTTTCTGCTTTTAATTTCATAGGTCACAGAATTATACCATCACAAACTAGACAAATGAGTGATTTGTGGGTGGTATGTGATGCCTCTTGCCATAAAGCCTGTCACCCCTACACACTTCATTGTCTCTTCAAAAAGGAGCGTCTGCTACTGCCCGTACTGCCTTGTTCCAAAAGCCTTTCAGATCAAAGGTGATGCTGCTTATCAACAATTCAGCACTAATAATGTGATCTGCCCATTTAATTTTGGTTAGAAGAATAAAGGCTTTTTATTTGAATTGTACAAATGAACTTAAACACTGTTATTGGCAATAATACTGCCTTAAATGTTTTTTCTTTGCCAGTTACAAATTCCCTAAGCTCCTTATTGCTATGTAAATGTGAAAAACTCAGACCTTAGCAATGGATTGGAAGCGCTGATTCTCGTAAAGTCCCCTAAGCAAACTGAACACTGAGCTGCCATGTCAAGCCTGTTAAGTCATTTGAAGGAATTTGGGAAGTCAGCACACTGGGGTAATTTCCTGGCAATTCATCTATAATGTCTACTGCCTGTTCCAATTTCTGACACATAGATATATTATACCCAACTGTGACCAGCCTGCATAAAACGTAAACTCTCTTGAAAATATAGAATGTGAAGAAGTAAGCTTTCTGAGTACTTTTAGAAAGGTACATAAATCATATTGAACTTGAAATAACAGATGACCAGCTCCTGAATGGCTGAACACCTGTGTATATTTATATCTAAGAACTGAATGTAAAACATGTTGATAATGTAACAGGATTAATATTTAAAATTATTTCAGGGTGCCTGCCAAATACCTGAGCACCTGAAGCAATCTTCAACACATGACTCAGTTTCATGTTTGTCTAACACAAGCTTCTCCCCTTTATTTATAGAATACGACTTAAATTCTTTCTAAAGTATGCTTGATTTTACTTGAATTTGTGGTTCACTTTTGAATGTCCCATTCCTGGAAGTGTTTGAGGCCAAGTTAGATGGGATTTTGAGCAACCTGGTCTAGTGGAAGGTATTCCTGCCCATGGCAGGGGACTTGGAAATAGATGTCCTTTGAAGTCCATTCCAACCCAAACAATTTTATGATTCTGTGATTCTATGAATTTAACAGGCTCCTGGTGCATATTTTACGTTATGCCACTTTATGGAAGGGATAGACATGTCATTGGAAACGTGGTAGGTTTTATAATAAAGGGGAATAGAAAGCTTTTAGGAGATCAGGGGTCTTAATGCAAAGATGTAGGTCAGCTGAAATTTAAAGTTCATGGAGTACTCTGAAGGCTTTTGAACACATCTCAGTATGAAATTTGTGAGTGGACTTCAGGTCCTTGCCATGTAGAAATATTTTTTCTTATGAAGTTGTAATTCCAAACTCCAGAATATTCGCATCTTTTCCCTTTCATTATTCTCTGAAAGTGTGAAGTTCTGGTGGGCTCTTCATCACCAAATGACAGACACAACTCTTGCCCAAGGAAATTTATAATTATTTTATAAGTTTTGATGCACTACATTTTTAATTTAAGAAAACTTATTGTGGATATTCTTTTTTTAAAGGTGAACAGAATAGTTCGGTGGATAAAAGAAAGCTGCTTTAGAAAGCTAAAGGTGTCCACTGTATTTGAAAAGGGAGGCATTTCCTTGACAAATGTATTTATGGATTACAACCTTCCTCAACCTATTGAAACTAATATTTTTTTACCATAACTAGTGTTTTTTCAGATCCCACTTCTTTTTCTTCCAACATGGTACCATGTTGAATGAAACCACAGAGATTGCCATTACACAGCCAAAAATCTGAAAATTAAATCTTAAAAAAAACATTTCCTTTTCTTTTGCTCCCTTGCTCCTTTAATTTTCCAACCATTTCCAAAGTTTAGAATATTTCTATTCCTGGACAAAAAAATATATTTTCCAGTTTTTGTAATTTTTTTTTTTTTTAATGGTAACAGTAAGAAAAAAAAAATCAAAATTCTATTAACAACAAACATTTATTTATATTACTTGTTCACTGAGATAACCAGAAGACCTTGTTTTGGATAATGCTTTGGTCGTCATTTCTTTTCTTTTCTTTAAGCTCATACTCATCCTATTCTCTTTGCAATGATCAGTGATGTTGTATTGAAAGAAGAAAACTTAGAAACGTTTTGGTTGTTATGTATAAACTAAAATCATATCAAAATACTCTCTGGTTAGGATAATTTATACTAATCTGTACTGTGACTTTGTCTGTTAAAACAATCACATGCAAAGTTCGCTCTCTGATGACTGAAGAATTGGATTGTGCAGAAAATAAAAAATTGGCAGAGCAAAACATCTCAGCTCTAGGCTATAAAGGAAAAAGGAACATAGAAAAAGTCTCTGTTAAGAAGAAAAGCAGTGACTAAAGAATCGTTTCTGCATTCTGGAAACCTCTTGAAAAACGATGACCCTGGTAACTGGGCAGACAAAGAACACACTATTAGTGAGCATTAACTTCAGGACTGCAGCCAAGGGACAGATATTAGAAAATGAATAAAGCACTAAAATTCTCTTTCTCTCTCAAGACGGTGGAAATATAATGGCAAATTAATTAAGAGGAACCACACAGTCACGTGCTACGATCTTGTCAATTCACAAGCTAAGAAAGGTTATACGAGGTCAGCATTTGGGTGCAAACCCCTCTTGGGATTGTTTGGATCAGCAAAGTCCAAACTTCTTAGACTAAAGGCCAAACACATCATTCAATAGTATCAAAGGGCTGATATTCTCTTTTTGGGTAGATTCTATTATCTTTTCTTTAGGTAGCTTAAATGAAGAGCAGAGAGTTGAAAGTCTAAGTCAAGTTTTTTATTGGTAAATTCATGTGCACTGATGGAAAATAATTACTTCTTATAGTAAGAGAAAGTGTAAAGAGATAACAGTCAAAAGCTGAAAATGAGGAGTTCTCAATGGAGACTGAACACTTCAACAATCTACTGTAGAGACTCCTAAGGTAAGTAGTGAGACAAGTTTTTCAATTTTAACACTGGTTTTCATTAAAATAAAATAAAAAAACAACATTAAAAGTATATAAATAATTATAAAAGACAGATTTAGAAAGAAATAAATAGAAAGGCTAGAACTATATTGACTTATGCTTTGGTTAGAATTTCTTGCAGTTGAATTAACCTCTAAAATCAGACCCACCTTGAGCTTGTTTTCAATGCTCCCCAATAACCAGTGGGAGAAGACAGAAACACCCCTAGACAGAGAGTCTGCTCTTTGTGTTCTTAGATATTGTCTGTGAACTTGCTTTCCAGATGTGCCTTTTTCTCCAGAGAGTTTAGAAGAAGTTTGAGACAATGTTTTGATGATTAATGTGGAAATGTAACCCATCCTCATTATTCTCCATTCGCTCTCTGAAAACACGGATAATCACAGGACAGTCTCACAGGAATAGGGAAGGTATAGTTTGGTTTATAAACCAAACACTACTAAGACCTATAGAAATATATCTACTGACATGGTTTTGTCAGTTCAGTGTAGCACAAGGCTTTGTCACGACAAAAGTATGACTAAGGATGTGGAAATGTATCTCCTACAATAGGAATCTGGAAGGAACTTAAGAATAATAAAACTTAAACATATTTTTCACACTCATATTTTAATATAGTCCAGAAAGTCAGACTACATGTACAATATAAGTGAAATGGGTCATTCAAAAGCAGTCATCAGTCTGTCATTATAGCTTTCATTTGGGAGAAATCCTTTGTGTGGTACCTTTCATTACCACAGTAGTGATAGAAATGCTTGCAGTCACCACAATTATTTGAAAAAGCAAGTATTGTAGCTTTTCAGCTGACTTCCTAAAAGGCATTACTTCTTTCTGCAAACCTTGTTTTAGTTATACGTTTTGACTTGGAAAACACTGACCACGGCATGAAGAATAATAGTAAAGGCCGGGTATTTTTGACTGAGTCCACTGCTTAGTTTAATGAGGAAGAGTGTCATTGTCTGAATTGTTACAAATCACTTTGACAGTTAACGAAAAAATGGAGGACAAATTCACTTGGTGCCTCTTCAGTTATCTGTCTGATGTTTTTTAACCAGAGTTACAATAGTATCCTGTTTCCCTGACCTGTATAAGGAATGTGGGCTCAGTTACTTTTTCGTTTTAAAAGTCAAAGATTCCAGCTGGTAACAGCAGCTTTTCTGCCCTTTGAAATAGAGATAACAGATAATATTAGATTTACAAAAAGCCTAGCAACATTTATTAAATTTTAGAAGCCTTCCTTCTAAACACACAATATCCTTTAAAAACTTGATCTGAGGGGGATTATGAAAGAGTATAGTAAGAGAAGAGAGACTGCTGCCTGGTGTAGTTCAGAAGCAATAGAGAACACACTACAGAGTATTTTCTGCTTCAAGTGATTTTCATTTGCTGTTTTATTAGACAGTTTTAGGTACACTGTACGGTTTTAAACTGAGAACAATGTTAATCTGAGAAGATATATGCATTTGCTAGAATTGATCTACCATCTTGAGGTATTCACTAACTTTGTGTCTCAGCTCTCATCTCTATACAGGGAGACTTTTTTTCTGCAAAAGATGATAAAGAACATACAGAGTGTCACTTTGAGGGGCAGGAAGGATAGTCTCTTCTGAAAAGGCAGGCCAACACATCCTTACAGAGGAAACTCAATGGTAATATTTCTTTTCTAATTTATACCCATAACTGAGATTTAAAAAATCCGTTCACACCACTTTTAAGAGGGCTAAAAGTACAAAAGTAAAAATACATGTGCATAGATGATAACCAATAGGAATAGTGCTGAGGTAGGTACTATTCCTTTAGTGAGATTAAGGACTAGCAATGATTAGCAACACAGACCTCTACTAATGTCAATTTATACGATGATAGTAGTTAAATAATTAGACTTAGTTTGAATCTTCAGATCCTACTCCATATAGGGAGAACACATAAATAGGCACAGTATCTACTGAAACCTAAGACACTGAGGGCCAAAGAAGATTTTCGTCTATTCAATTCCCACTCCTCAGGGAACTTTCTACTTTTGCAGCAGAAAGATTAAGAAGCTGAAGCCAAAGCTCTGTGAGGTCAAGGAAGGTGTGGGATGGGCCTTCAGTCCCCGCTCTTCTCATGCAGAAGAAACACATGGGCAGGAAATGGCACAAAGTGTCCCTCTTGTGCAGTTACTCAGATAATATGCAAAGGGATATTCCATTTTAATTGATTTTTAACTGCCCAAGTTATGATTTAATTCAATTTATGCCTAAGATTTATCAGAGGTAGGTATGACTTGTTCTGTAATTAAATTTTTTCAGGACCGGTATGTGATATGAGAAGTCCAGCTTACAGCCTTTGGTATTACTGCAAGAATTTAGGGTGAAAACTTTATTTTAATAAAAGAAAGAAAGTGATCAAAGGTCTCAGCAAAATCAAACAGCAATTTAGCTGATACAAAATATGTTTGTTCTACTTGAAAAGTTTTCTTTGGGTTTTTTTGGTGAGGTTTTGTGTTGTTGGGGTTTTTTTGGGGGGGGTGGGGACGAGGTTTTTTTTGTTGTTATTTGGACAATTTAGAAAATCTTTCAGTCAGGTCTATTTTCATGTTATCAGAACATTTTAATATATAAGATTCATCCAGTCCCAGTGAATGAAAAAAAAAAACAAAACACAAAAAAACTCAAACCCAAATAAAAACAACAACAACAAAACCCCAAACAAACAAAAAAAACAAATAAAAAAACACACCAAAAAACCTCAAATGCCCATGATGGAAAATGTGCACAAACTCTTTTACTAAGAACATTTACTAAGACAGAACTTGCAAGACAATTGGCTGATGTAAAATTCCTGGTGAATGCAACTTTCAGAATACTCCAGTTTCAGATGAACCAGGTGTCTGGTGCATATGCGGAATTCCCTACGTGACCTGTTTATGAAATACTTGACACCAGCAAAGACATAGGAAAATAAGTGAATGTAGCACATTCATTGTACTTGTAAGTCTTATACTGCCTGTGTTCATCTTTAGGGAAATAGCTGGAAATGAAAAGTAACTTATCTTTGGCTTCATCTTTGACCCACCAATCAGTAAAGTGAGAATATCTAGTGCTTTTCTGGTGCACCCCTGAAATCTGTCTAAAGTTCTGTCATTTGGCAGCTATAGCTGTGGTTTCTGGCCAGCTGTAGGACTAAGGGAGAACATTTTTTTTCCATGGAAATGCCCTTTACCCCTTCCAACTCAGCCTCATTTGAATAGAAATTTGAATGGTATATTAGCTTCTTGGTTGAGCAATGGAACATCTGCCAATTTGTCATGCCAAATGATCAAATTCAGCAAAACAGAAAGGATAGTAATACGTTACAGTCTAGTCACAGTACGTTAAAGTTTGATATGTACAAGACTACCCCGAATTCAGGCATCCTTTTGTTCATATTTTTGAGATTGGCAGCTATATTAGTTTTGTGTTTGTATTACTCTTTACCCTACAACTAAAGTCAGGTTTTCAGAGAGTCACCTGGATGATTGCTGCAGTTATAGCAGCCTTAGATATCTGAATGACTGACCACTGGTAACAGATCTGTTTACACCAGCTGTGCTTCACCTCTTGGTCACAGATCAGCATGGGCAATTAGACATGGAGCTGTAAGATTTACTGATTTATTTTCTCACAGTTCCCATTTGTACTCTCTCCCTGCCTTGAAAGTAAACATCCTTTAATGTAGTTTATGGGAAACTTGGCATCTTTTGCGTGAATTCCTCAACTTTCAATACATGCGAAGAATTGTAACGTTCCTGAGCATTAATAACTGCTAGTATTACACTGCATGGCAGCTTTATTTAGAATTAAAGTTATTTGAACTTTGAAGTTTCTAAACCTGAGTCTCAAAAAATAAATAAAGTGGGAAGTATGTATCTATGTGCAATTTTCTTGGACACCCTACTTTTTTCAGTACAGTCAACACAGCTGTTCCATTCCTACACTCTAGAATTACACAAAGACTTTTTCCAAAACAGGTGTCCATTTTGTCTTCTAACTGAAAACAAGCCTAAAAATAGAGCACAAAGCTGGACACAAAGCTTAGCATTTTCCTCTTTAAATCTTTTCTGTAGAAAATTTTGATCAGGTTCCTTTGCACTGTGCTGCCTACCTGCTTCTAACAGCCATGATCTATGATGCTGAAATAACAGCACACAGCATGAATATTAACCTACATCAGCATCATACATATAAAGATTTGCAGTTAGATATTACATCTAGCCAGAAATTTTGTATTAGTAGTAAATCATATATCACTTTAGAAATGCATAGCAACATTATTGATCAGAGAGCTGGGCAGTTTACTCATGAGAAAGAGTGGACAGCTGAGTTGCAGCCTTTTCTGCTACACCTAGTGCAGTTTTTCTGAATGTATTTTTTTTTAACAATTCGTCAGACCTTATATGCCATTGAGATATATTTCATCCAGTCACCTGTGAACTGAAAGCTACAATAAATGCATCAGGATCTGTTATCTAAGTTAAATATTCCTCAGTTTTTGTTAACTGCTTTAATTGTCAGTTTTACAAAAAAAATGCAGCTTTCAGTAAGGAATCAGGTGATGTGAATTAAAGATTAAAAAAAAAAAAAGTAAAATATTATTTTTAAAATCTTTCTGAGTTTTCAAGTTTTTTGGGTATAAAAATGATATATTTCTTCCCTAAAACGTCCCTTTTCCCACCCATTTTGTTAATTTGCTTTCTAATTCTTTAATTCCTTTTCCTTACGCACATGAAACACAGCTGTAGTAGACTATGCATTGGGATTGCCTCCTACTAGATCAGTCTCTTCTGTCTGGCCTACTCCTTCAGACAACTATTTGTGCTGAAAATGACACTCAGTGTATCACACTGCAGATCCTTGGTTTCCTCAGTCTCATACCCTGAGCCTCCTCTCTGTCAAGTAATGTTCCAGCTTCCAACCACAAATATGAAAATACAAAATATCAGCCCTATCTTTATGGAAACCCTTATACAAAGAGATGCAAATGTGGAATAATTTAATCAGTGTTGGTAAGCATACTCATGAATGTATTTTTCTTCTGTTCAACGACCTCTTCCGGCAGTGTCTGGATAAGATTAAGAAAATAACGTGTAAGTTACTTACTGAACAACATTTTATATCTGTCATTTTATGTAATATAAACATAAGCTGAATATTGGAGAAAATTCCCTGAGGTGGAGATTGGAACTGAAAGAGTTCCCCAGTGAAAACTGAGTAGGAAGCCTTAAGAGATTTGAAGCTACACAAGATAAAATAAAAGACTGTAGGGGGAAACACTGCAGTGACAGACAGTGAGAATATGTTTAATAGGTCTTTTTCCATTTCTCACCTCTGTGCTTTCATGATTATTTTTTCCTGCCTGAAAATTTTGAAAAGGCTTCTTTTTGATAAACATAAGATTCTGTTCTCTAAAGCTATATGATTTAGGGTGATGATAACTAATGCAAGAGCTTTGAGCTAGTGCTCTTGAAGTAGCACTTGAATGATGATAGAACAAAATGGAGCATCAATTAAATACACTTTAAGGATAATTACAAAAAATATAATTTTAATTTAAAATATATTTATGACATTCTGCCAAAGCCAAATTAATTCTGAAGAACACTAAACATGGTCTCCTAAGCTCATTTAGTAGAAATAACTAAATCAAACTAAATATATATTGCTGATTTGTCTGTGGGTTGCCCCTTCTGTTCAAATTTAGGGGGATGAGTTTTATTCCTATCACTCAGTGCTATGACTACAAATCTGTAAGAAATAACAACCTAACCTACCTGGCTGATAGCAAATTTAGCAAAGCTGGGGATACTTTAAAAACATTTGGTTTCTAAAAAAAGAAAATAGATGAGTCTATACAGAAGTGTAGGGAAAACAGGTATAATAGTACACATGAAGAATCGTCCTTGAGCAGAAACAGAACTACCATTTATTTATTTCAGGATAAGAAATTACAGGACTGAATATGAATTAATGAAATTGTAAATAAGGTTTGGGAGCCCCTGGTGGTCTAGTGGTTAAGGCGCGGCGCTGTCACCGCCGAGACCCAGGTTCGATTCCTGGTCAGG
>JAYRBT010000082.1:11765139-11783082 GCA_036023395.1 Myiotriccus ornatus | reverse complement strand
AAAAAATCCAATGCGCAGGCTGGAAGGTGTAAAGACCTTCCCCGGCTCTTCGTTCGCGAAGGCGGGCCATTAAATAAGGTTTGGAACTTTGGAATTCTCCCAAGAGATTCTTCTCACACCACATAAGGTTAAAAGCAGAGAGACAATCAACACTGAAGGCCAATAAATATACAAAAAAGCTCTGGACTTTATCTTCATCTCTATTCAAAAATTGTACTAATTTAAATAAGCTGATATAAATGTAGTCAAATCCATACAAACACAGCACCCGTAGTAGTTAACATTCTTTTCCAAATTAAAGACATTATGTGAAAGCTATTTAAGCAAAGGCTTCAGCGGTTCACATATATCTACTGTACAATGAGTGCAACTGCTCTAGGACTGACAACCTGTAAGAGTGGTGATTTCCATGTAAGAAAAGACACTTTTTCTTGGGTTCACAAACACTGGTTTTATGCAACAGGCTTCAACCAACTAGAAAGAAAGGAAAGTGGATTGAAGTTAAATGATTTGAAATGTAATACTGATGTGCAAAAGATAAATTATTCTGCAGAGAAGGATAGAAGAGCAAAAATAAAAGGGTGAGAAACGAAGAAAATGGTTGAAGGTAAAGAGTAAAGAAGAGCACATAGGGGCATCTTTGCCAGCACAAGGACAATGAGACAGGGCTTTTGAAATGTAAGAAGGCTAAAGAAGTATTAGAGAAAATGGGCTTAGTAACACACTGGGGGAATGAAATTAATTGCAACTCCAAAGGACATGTGATAATGACTTTTTTTCTGTTATTTTTTCTATACCAGGAGAATAATAAACAGAATAAAAATTTCATATACTACTAAAGTATTTTTTATTAATAACACTCTAGAGTGTTATTAGTTAGGATAAATTAATGTGAGGTCCTTGACTTCAATAAAACTCACTGATATTCACCAGCTGTTGGCTTGGTAACTTGTACATAGTTATCTAAATATATATCTTAACTTTAATAAATTGTTTCTTGTTGTTTGATATCTCTTTCTGTGATTTCTTTGTCAAGTTTCATGATCTGACTATAGCTGTGTAATGACACATGGCTGCAGCTGTCCCTGTAGCAGTTCTGATCTGTTTTCTCAATTCTGTACCAATTTTAGGGAATTCTTGTACTTATTTGAACTGAGTTTATCCTGTCCACCTAAGCATTTTATGCAACTTGAGAATTGTATGGATGAGGATACACTAAAAGTTGAAAGTCCAACAAAGAAAATGGTCTTTGATTTTGTTTTTGCATCTTCAATGGGCTGAAAACTTCATGAGAATGGACTTTGGAGTGTGTTTTAATTTCACTTTTATTAGTTAAGACAGATATTTACTGTTACAGCACTTTCTGAAAAAACTTTCACTAGCCTTCTACCTAAAAATAAAACCACTATAAAATGATGTGCCTTCTCTCATATTGAGAATTATAATTACAAGACAAGACAAAAGGTCACACATTTATACTGGTGTATACATCAAGGCATCAACTGAGTCAACACCATGATTTATGTGAAAAGAAAGTGAGATAAATGCTTAAGTCATGCAGTAATCTAGAAGGTGAGAGGAACTTCACGCCAGCCCTTTCAACTTCCCCAGCAACAATTTACCTGTATTTCTGGGCTTTCACAACATGAAATTCTATGAAATATGGAAAGAATGTACATCTTGATACTGAAATGTTAGATATCTCAGGTGGACCATTAATGTATTTTTACCATAGATGATTAAGTCTACAGAGGTTCTTCTATGATCAGTGCAGAGTGATGGAGCACTTCTCCATACAGTTATCTGAGGTAGATCTAATGCATTAATCTCAAATGACGATTTCTTTTCAATGACCATTCAGAGGTGCAAGCCTAACTAACTGAGATATTGGAATGTACCATTTAGAAATCAAATATTAAGGAAGATCAATTGTATTGCACAAGATTTGCCTTGAAAGGCTTCTTCACAGCCGTAAATTTAAGCTGCATCTGCTCACCTGTACAGGTCACTCCCTGCAGTTGACCACAGGTCAACTACTCCATGAATTTGCAAAGATGACCCCTCTCCTTCCAGCAACCAGTGGAGAAATGGGACCTTTAACAGAAGTAGAAGCCAATGAGTAATGCTCAGTTACTGACAACTAAGTATCATTTAATTTTCTTTCAATAAGAGATTTTAAGTAGGTGGTGGAGTTATTACTAAAAAAAAAATCAGTTGTATATCACTGCAATCCCCAACAGGAGAACTCCTGTAAAGCAGGGCCATTGAGAGTGTTGTAAAAAGTAAAATATCTCTCCTCCCCACCCTGCTGAAGCAGTGGAACTCTAACAGTAATTGCACAATATGTTACTGCTATCCTTAATAAGGGTGATTACATTTTTTAAAGTCTTTAAAATAGTATATTTTCCTGATAATCTCTGATAGTAGTTTTGCTTTGCCATCTGTCTAGCTAACTCCTGACTTTTTGTTAAAGGCAAGGAATGTAAGCAGATGCAGATGGCATCAGAATCCAGGATATCTACAAAGATTTGCATGAGCAGAACAGGCAGCACATGGATAAGGTTACCGCAGAGTGGATTTGCATACCAAATAGAAAAACAAAATAGGAAAAAACAGGAGGCTGCACTATGTATGTGGTATATGCCATGATCACACCAGGCTGTGGTGTTTCATGTGCTATTAGGGCACGTATATCACATCAAATATTAAATGCTTGTAGAAACAACAGAAGGTATTGTAAGATACCTTTGTTTCCTGGAGCTCTTTAGACACCCTAAGGGGTTAGAAGAACACTGGAAATCTGTTACACAGCTAACACTATCAGGAAACAAAGTTAATACATTGTTTTTCCAAGAAATGTGTTATATTTAAAGGATTTTACCCAGTAGGGTTTCATGCTTTTCCAGCTTTATGAAAATTAATGTTGTTATATGGATGGAAACCATAATAATCTAATAAATAACAATTAATTAAATAAATACTTCAGTCTATTTGATCAGTTCCATTGCACAGCTACATAAAATCTAAGAACTCTATTTCATGCTAACACTTTCTGACTGTTTTTCTTCTTTAAATTTGAAAATAAATTGGAGCTTTTGATATTCCTGAGAGCTATAGGCTTCTTTGACAATGCAACAAAAGACTACACTTGCTACTGACCTTCAGTCTCCTGAAAAATGAGAAATTATTTCTTTCCCAGAATGAAACAAAAAAAACCAAACCACCCCCCCCCCATAAACTGATTATGTTAGAAGGAAAAAAACCACATTTTATCTATGAAAAAACCATGATGTAGCATTTCTTTCTAAACTGATTTTCTGTCATGATGTATCAAAATGGATTATTTTATTAAAAATAGGTTCACTGTCCAAACTATCCTTACTTGAACGAAAATTACAAACTTTGAAGAGAGCGAGGTTCTGACCAGATATTTCTGTTTTCCAGGATACTTTCTGGCTAGAGTTCTCTAAGCTATTCAATGACAAGAAAAAAGATATCATCAGGAGACATAATCTTAAACCACTGAGATCCCTTGAGAGATTTTTGTTGCTGAAGGTTTTAATTTTCCTTCTACTGCTGGTATTGTACTGAATAACATGTTGACCGAGAGACATTTATTTATATTATCTTTTCTACTTATTTAGAACAAATGACTAATTTATAATTAGGCTAAGTGACATTTTCTGATTCTTACTCAGGCCTTCCACTCAGGTGGCAGGATCTGTTGGCATTTGGTAGCCTATATTATGGCCTGTTGGATTTTTCCTTGTGCACCTGTCACTGTCATCCAAACTTTGGGCTAATTGCTTAGGACAGATTATGAAGAGATGTTTTTGCCTAATGCACAAGACTTTCACTTAACTGGTAACAGCACATTCCCATAGCCTTGTTCCAAATAAATGAAGAAGCTTTCACTTTTTGATCCTTCTACTGTTATTTTGTTTCCTGTTATTTTATTGCTCTTGTACACTCAAGCCCAATACTGCATCCATCCCACAAGTGTCTCTCCATGTTTAATAGTCATGAAACAGTTAAGTTGTCGTCATACTGGAGGAATGGTATTCCCCAGTTTGGTCTTTCCAGTGATGCACCCCAGACCAATTGGTCACTTGCCCCGCTTTGCAGTGGGATGGAGAGGAGAATTGGAGACATAAAAAGGTAAAGAACAGGGGTTGAAATAAGAACAACTTACTAGAAACAGCAGTGAAAGAAGAAAATGAACAACAATACTAGTAACAGAGTGTGCAAGACAGGTGAAGGATCCACATGTGATTGCTCACCACGTGGAACCAGCGCTACCTGACTGCACACCCCAACAAACTAGAAACACCATCACCCCTTCCATCCCCCCTGTGCATGGTGTGAGGTGGTTTTAATAACTTCAGGATCCTGGCCGAGCTCCTCTCGGCTGCTGCAAAAGTTAACCCTTTCCTGGCTGGAACCAGGACCATTGTCCCCCCTGTAAATGTGTTACTGGTGGCTCTACCATCCCAATACGGGGTACAACCAGAAATCTACCAACTGCATTGAAGCAAATCAATCAGTTGGATGTGTACATTGACTGTTTATCAGATCATAAACACTTAACTCTGTTGTGACACTTCTAGGTTCTCTTTTTGACCTTTTTTCCTCTACAGTGGTCTATGCCAATATTTGAATCAATAGCATCTTTTAGTTGAACAGGAATATATGGTTCTAATTGCTGTGTTTTCACCAGAGCACTTTAACATCTTCATAAAGATGTTATGGAACAGCTTGCAAAGCATCTATTTTCATCACAGTTCATAAGAAATATGCAAACCAACTATTCACAGTAGAGCAGTTTTTCCTTCTTTGAAGATCCAAAGCTATGCTGCATAGGTATATATAAATACCTTTTACTCTGACAAAAGCAATTTTGGCATAGACCTCCTAATCTGTTTTAGGCATTCTGGTGCTGGCTAAAATACACTTTGAAGCATATCTTAGTATTTCTTTCCCAATAATAGTATCAATAATGTAATTACTAAAGCTGATATTCAAAGTTTAGTCTTCTGGTGTTAAAACCTATCCTATTAACATCTGATCTGATTGTATTTAAATGGAAGAGACATGCTTATCACTCTTCATTTGATGCAGCTCCACTGAGTTTAAGAGAGATACTTTATTTTACACCTGGTGATAATTTTAGCTCCTGTGCAAAAATAGACTTAAGACAAATATGTATATAAAGGTGAACAGTATCAGACAAAGATGATTATCTTCTCTTACATCTCACTCTGCATGGTTCATTGTAGCAAAATTCCTTCTTACCTCTTGTGGAAATTTATAATGATCTTCCCTATCACTAACACAATGACTGGGGTTTACATGCTATTTTTGCTGGAAATCCAACCTCAGGAACATTGGGTAGCATATAAAGAATGGAAAATATGCATTTTTTCTGTGGTGGAAATAGATTTTGGTGACTTGAATGTTATGCAGAAGAAACTTGAAAATTGTTTTTATGCTTCTTTTTAACACCAATAGTTTACTATTTGTTCAGCTCTGACTTCTGAGAGGAGGAACAAAGTGACAGTATTCACCCTTTTGTTATCATCCCACAGGAGGCAGCCTCTAAAATCACAGATGTTATAACTGCCCCATTCCAAAGGAAGGATTGACTCTGGATCTCCTTTTTCTCATTGTCTATTCACGGAAAGCCAGCTACATTTTTAGCTTTGCGATGATCCCCCTGCCCTAAGGAAAGAGGATGTGGCTGGATGTAACAGGATCACTGCTTGTTTGCTCTGTACTTAAATTACAGTAATCCCACGCTCTGGGGCTTCCAGTGGGCTCTAATGACTGAGGAGGGAGGAAGGGAAGAGGCGACTCCTACTTTTATGGCTTTTGTGCCTTCCTGTAGGCCAAAGAGATGAGCCACCACACAAATGACCATAAGGCAAGGTGTGCAGAGATAATTAGGAGAAGTTCAATTTCTCCTTGGTAGCATCTTTTCCCTGCATAATCAAAATTAAACTGAGCATAAGACTAGGTCACAGTGAAAGGAACTGAGAGTATTTCTTTCTTTGGGTTCTCCACTGCAACATAATTGACCCTTATAGTTTTCCTTGGACCCATAGCCCTCTTTGCTTACCAAACTTGGCTGCCCCTGGCAGCCAGTTTATTGTTCCTTCCTCCTCTGTTTCACAGGAAATGATATTTCTTCTTTTTGATCTTTCATTAAAGGTTTTATATTTTTAAATGGATAGTGGAAAGTATGGTATATGGACACATGTACTGCAGAAACTATTTGGATTCCTTGAAACTAGGCATCAAGAGCATTATTGCCTGTGATTTTAAGGGAATTAATATAAAAGTCCTCATGGTCTTGTCCAGTTTTACATTCCTGCTGTAAATGAATTCCTAGATTCACTGTGGAACAAGAAAAATTTCAGAACAAAAACAATTAAATTAAATTTGATAGAATAGTAATAACAGGGACATAAGGAAGGGAAAGTAAAAGAGGATGCTGCAGTCTTATCTTTAAATAGGTAAGGTTTATTGAACTTCTAAAGCCTTCTCATAGTTCCACTGCTAAAACAAAGCAGACTTAAAAGCAGTGTAATAAAGTGGGATTTCTGCTGCCCTAGAGACATCTAGGAGGCTTCACTTAAGCATCAAAATGGCATCAAAAATACAGGAAGAGAAAGGGCTAGTGGTAAATTTTGTGTGACACTGTTTGTAGACATAGGCTTCTAGAGTTTCGTAATTTATCTCCTAGACAAAAAGTGTATGTGGACAAAAAGTGATACATTTTCCAGCCTGTGGCCCACTCTTTCTGTTGACCACAGTATCACCTATAAAATAAATTATTTCCCTTTCAGAGTGATTTTTGTTTTCCTTCCACTTTTAATTGTAGATCACTCAAGGGGGGAAAAAAAAACCAAAACACAACAACATGAAATAAAAGAAAAAATAACACCTTCACATGTTTTTAGATTTTTCTTAGTTGTTCCTTTACAGATTGAAGGTTTCTTTAACTTGATGCCTGATCAAGGGAACAGAGTGGAGATATAGCTGGGTGCTTGATCAAGAGAAGAGAGTGGAGATAGGATGGTGTAGCAGTACAGATGAATATTGCCTTTTCATTATTATTCATTTACCTGATGTGGTCTTGTTCAAAGAACTGCAAGTTAGTGGTTTAAATGAGATAGCATATCAAGGAAAAAATTTACACCCATGCTTCTCAAAAAGAGATAAACAAATCTGTACAATCTGCAAAGCATCATCATTCTGCAGATATGTTTAGCTAAGCATAAGAAATTTAAAAAGTCCATATGTATGCATTGCCATCCCATTCCTCAGCACAGATGTTTTCAGAGAAAGAATACAGAATGACTTGACTGGGAATTCAGCTAACCCCTTGACTCTCATCCAAAGTCTTTAGCAGGTGACTGCTAGGCCTACTGTGGCTTAAATTTCCTTCCACTTAATCTTTTTCTCTAGTAGGTTGCAGCTGTAGATATGTGATGGAAGAGTTATATTTGAGTGAGATATCAGACTGCATCACTGTGGATACTCTAGCTAAAGAAATAAAATCAAGTCTGTGCTGGTTTGTTGCTGTGAATTCATCTTTTTTTTTTTTCTTAATACTACATGGAAAAATATGCATTTAAAAAGTAAATACTGTACAGGCTTTCTCTGCAATCCCCTATTGTGAGCTTTGCAAGAATAATTCTGTTTTTGAAGGATTAAAAATCTCAACAATTTTAGGGCAGTGGCAGCAACAGAGTTACATCTTCTGAAGTTTAGTATTCTGTCATATTAGATATTTAGTCAGATATGAAGCTCTCTGAACACTAAACTCCAACTGGCTACTCACAGAGAATTATTTCAGATATACATAATTTACAACAAGTTCCTTTATTTTATCTGAGGGAGCTGGTGTTAACTGACTGTCTGGGAATGCTTGGGAAAGCTTAACTGGTGTTCGCAATGGGATACAAGGGTGGGTGGAATCAGCCATTTTAATATCTGGATATGGCAGGTAGCACATAGCATTTATGATTGGACTTGTCAATAGGGTGAAATCTAAGATGCAGAATGTAAATGCAGAATTCCAAATGTAGTGCATTGGTCTTAGGATGCCATAACATTCTTTTGATCTCTGTGTTTTTCCAGGAATGAAGCAAATTTTCACAATGTTTAAAAGTTTCCAAAGTGCAGTAGTGCAGATAGGAATCTGTAGAGAGCTTTGTGCTCTGGCTTTGCCTCCCATGCTCTTTTCTGTCTCTGTCTCTGGGGATGACAGAAAATGGCCTGGTTGGGAAAGATTCCTCCCAGGCCAGTCTCTGACTGCCTTCCTTGATCTCAGCAATGGAATAATTCTTTCAGTCTGTTAGTTTTTAGATTCCCTACCTGGTCTTCTCGGTCTTCTTATCCAACTATACTAGAACCAAGGTTAAATAAAAAAAGGTATAAACTTTGCTTGAAATAATGCTTAGAGAATCCTATTGATAGCATTTCAGTGTTTTCTATTCCTTTATATATTCCTTATTTTTTAGCAGTAAGAATAGCAAGAAAAGAAACAAGACTGAAATAGGAAATTAGTTATCTATTCTACAACTCAAGCTCTGATCAGTGATTTTAATGATAAGGAACTAAAGCATCACTTTTCTGTGGCTTGCACCTAATTACAACAGTGTATTCAAGTGGGAGGAAATAGAATGTGTGCTGGTTTTGTACACAGAGGCCTGACATGCAACAATATAAATGAGCAGGAGCTCTGTGACATAGTATATCAGCAGCACAAGCACATCCTAGTCATTTTCCAGTGGCTGTACTGACGAGGAAGGGGTGTAAATGGAACTGCTAAAACAAACATTCTGCCAACTGGACTTGTGTGGGCAGACACAGGTTGTTGTTATCTGGATGTGATTTCTATTACTCATTTGAAGGGACACAGAAGAGATGAAGCAAACAATAAAGCTTGATTTTAAATTGGATCGTTTAAAATATGTCTATGTGATGCAGTGGGAAATTAAAAATCATTGTAGCCCCTCTCTGGAATGGAACTGACAGGACATGAAATTACAAAAGTCTCAGAAACTTTCAGGTGTGTGGATTAAACATGAAGTGACTGTTATTTTCTCTAAACATGTGGTTACAGTCTTTGAATGTGTTTCTGAGCAGAGGAAGGACACTGACACCCAGACCACACATTGGAGGATGAGTCTGAGCTTTCTTCCTTTGAGCCCTTTGGCCAAGGTCCCACTGACTACAGAGGCACAATGTTGTGCCCAATGCAGGGAGACTATTTCTGAAGAGCAATGCTTTTGGATACCCCTCCCAGAAAGTCATGGGAGGGTGGGCAGCTTGGTAAGGAAAGGTGACCTCAGAACCAGGGGTAAGAGCAAGGCGAGTGAGGCAGTGCCTTCACCAGCAAGAGTCCTGTGGGGAACAAAGTCCAGTTGTGTCCAGACAAGTCTGTATTGATGAGGTAGAACCAAAGTCAGGCCAAGACTGAGCAAAAAGAAGCAAAGCATACAAGTTACAAACACACAAAGTCCAGTTAGATATTTTGAGGGGGGGGAGGGTTACAGTGAAGGTAGTCAATTACTGAAAGAGGGTTCCAGAAAGCGTGAGAATATCTCCATCTTTAAAAATATTTGAAACTTGGATAAGAAATTCATGGAAATCATTACCTAAGCTTACACTTTAATACAGAGATCCCTTCCACCATCAATTATTGTGCGATAAATACTCTTGTCCATCATCTAGCTCCAAGGTGGAATTAAATCTGCATTTTAGGTATGGTGAGTCACAGACTATGGTAGTTCTTAAGCTAAAGATGAATTAAAATGTAGTTCCTGTTGTGAAAAAAGCAATTCCAGTGTGGGATGGAATCAGGAGAATCTGATTCTATTGACATCATGTTAGTGAGATCTCAGTTGAGGAATGGTATTCAGTTTCTGCAATCCCATTAAAATGTAGCCTTACAGGACACATAACACAGAGTATACAAAAAAGCAGTAAAAAGAAAACGCCTTTTGTATTTTGTTTTTTTGTGAGCTTTTGGTTTTTTGTTGCCCAAAACTTTAACTCATGGAATAGTTCACATAGGAAAAGAGAAATGAAGTAAATGGTGTTATAAATTTCTGACAATAAATTAAAGGTATGGTTAGAAGGCAGTGTTCAGATATTTCTAAAATTGTTCTTCTTGAATCTCTTCAAAAAGAATAAAAAAGTGCATTTTTTTTCTGTAAAAAGGGCTCAGATTAGGCATAAGAGAAACCATTTTAATTCTGCTTCTTATTGTGAGCATAATTGAATCAAAGACAGGCTAGAGAGCCTGTGGATTACTCTTTTTGAGAATTTTGTCACAGCAGGGTTAGACAAACATCTGCCAGGGAAGTTTGACCACTATTTTATGCACCAAGGAAAGAGAGTGACAAAATATAGACTCCACAGAGAAATTTCAAATGAAGAAAGGGGAAAAGCAGAGTGGGGTGGGGAAATGGAGATTAAGGTATATATTGAGTTTAAACTGATGATGAATGAAACAGTGTCCTGGGGTAAGATTTTCACTGTTTTATTTTGAATTTTAAAAGGTAAAATTTTCGCCTGCTCCCTTAATAATAAAAGTACTTTGCAATTCTATAGTGTCTTCATCTTACAGTTTCAAAGAACTGTAATGAATTAAGCCTCTGAGTTTTCCTCCAAGCAAGATAGATGGGCTCCAAGTGTTTCCCTTTGTATGTCTGGCTACCTACTTTTGAATGTCATCATTCTCCAGTGGAATGAGGAAACCTGAGTATTGAAGGAATGAATATCTTTCAAATTGATGACATGAAAGCATAGCTTTCATGAAGGCAGCTTCCCATCCTGACACTTAATGCAAACACAGTGACCCACATACATTCAGAATGGACTGACAAAACTTACATTAACCACTTGATTTAAAATCAACAGCTGACTTCAAAAGAAGAGAAGTGACACAAATATTTTTTGTAATAAGGAGTATTGCCATATTCTCTTATTAATATGGTAAATAGTCATACTGTGCACATTTTAACACACGACTACTTTGAAGTCTGGCTTCAAAGTAGACAAGTTACATGCTTTTACTGTAGACTTCAGAGCAGGGAGCATTCTGCTTTTCTGTCTGTTCATCTGCTGGTCTCCTGAGCTATCAATCTTTTAAAAGCAAAATATCCCTCACCATAATGCCACTAATTCACAGAATGATGTCACGTTTTATTACTAAAAAAATGCGAAAACAAATGCATGTTCCATTATGAATAAATACAGACAGATGAAAAAATACCAATAAAAGATCCCTCTAGAACAGACCTTTTTTATTAAGGTGATTCCATGTGACTATAACTGAAACAGACCAAATACTGGGTTTGGGAATATGTGGGCTATTTTGGTACTTTTAAAGCTTTCAGTCTGGGCTGATATACAAAAGGTGAAATCCTGACATTTCCTACAGAGAGGAATTCAAAAAAGTTTTCATTTAAGAGCTGCCTAATTTCTTTCTTTCTCTTTCCTATTCCACCTTTCCCTCCTTCAGAAAACAAAAAGACCCTGGAAAGATAAAAGAGCTAATCTGAGGCAATTGGGACCAGAAACAGCCCTGAGAGCATCCTGAAGCTCAAGTCATGGTCTAACAGAGGCCAGGAGGGCAGCAGCCCAGGGAAATTTACGATGAGTTCTAGAGTGAACCCCTACTGTGCCACCAGCTCAAAATCCACGGGGGTGCGCTGGTACAAGCTTCCACTCCAGGCTCTCTACTCCAGGAGAGCAGCATGGGCAGGAGACAGATCCCAGCCCCTCGAAAGCAATTCTGTGGCTTGTTCCTATAGCTCAGGACCTTGATCAGGAGGGTTTCCTTGTCTAAAGGAAATCTGCTTGGCAAACCTGATCAGGAAATGTAAGTTCTTGAGGTCCCAGCAGCCTGCCAGGACAGCAGGCAGAGTTATACTGGAAACCAGCTGGCATTTTGGCAGGAGGATATCAGACCCATCAATATAAAAAAAAAAATGTGGGGTTGGCCCATTTTGCCCTAATATTTGGTTACTGGACATATGTATATATCTCTAATATATTGTGCTCCCGTTATATTCCTGGTGTTTCTGATCAGCTAAAACTGTAATAACAAGTGTCAAAAATGCCACTAGTATATATTGTTTACGAGGAATGCATAGCTGAGATCCTTTTATTTTTGCTTCCAGTGGCTTTAATTCTTTCTTTCCTTCATTTGTGCTGTGTATCTAACTGGTATCCCTTTGGCATTTTTGCCAAAGTGGGACTGAGTGAGCTCAGCATTTATTTGAATGCTGTTGATCTACTGATGATGTTAATGTCAGTCTGCTAAGCTGGAACATGCAGCTTTACCAGGAAACTCCACCCCATGAATCATTAATAGGACTTGCTGTAGTTTGCCCCTGAGGATGACAAGCATTCATGTGTGCTGTGTGAATCATCTTCTTGCTATGATGCCTGCCACTGAAAACTCTATCAGGTTATTTAACAGAGTTACCAGAGTCCTCTATATTATCATTGTTGTTGTTGTTGTTGTTATTCTTATCGATGTTGTTATTATTCCATACAAGAAATTCAGACTGTTTGAGGCTGGTTTTTCATGTCAGATCTCTCCACTCAGCAGGACATATAAAGAAGAAAGCAAGATCAGAAATACTTATCTCTTTGTATTTGGAGTCACAAACCTATGCCCCCAAATCAATGGGACTATTTGTGACAGGAAATCTGAAATTGTCTCTCTTTCTCAAAAAGAGGCAATTGCATAGACTCTTAGTGTGCTTTTTGTTCAACAGGCCGTGATAATAAAAGTATTGGACTCTAGTTTAGCCACTTGAAAAGCTTGCTTCAAGAATGGAGTTCAGAGGTATCAGAGGAGATAAGGACTTCAGGCCTCTCACCTCATTTATTTTTTTCCCCAAAATCTATTTAATGCAGAATTTATTTTTGAAAGAAGAAAAAGGGGCACATAAAATGATTGTACTCATTTGTGCTTTAAGGGATTGATTTGTTTAAGACTTATGCATCAGAATGTCATATATTAAAAAGGGCTCTGATGTTTTATACAACAAGGAAGTACCATTGTATGAATACATAAATAGCTCTTTTCAACTTACATTACATGAAGGCTGTGCACAGCATATGCCATGAGGTTTCACTTTGCTTTGAAGCTATCTTTAATGCAGTGTTAACAGCCTGAAGATTGAGCAGCTAACCACACCTTGCACCTTCAAACTGAACAGATTAAATAGCTCAGCTTAGCTCTCAGCCTGCTTCAAATACAGCATCCAGCAGTAATACCGGCCTGCTGCACCCTAGTGCGGGAAGCATTGCCGTTACCTGCCTCAGCTGCATCAATGCGCTCGGGCAAAGAAAACAAATATGTGACAGCCAAAAACGGATAAGAGAGGACTTCTAGCTGAAAATGGGACAGTTGGCATGCATGAGGGTAGAGATGAAGAGCATTGCTATAGAAGAGCAGTAATGAAAACACCAGTGACAGAGAAAATTCAATGGTTTTGATCGTGCTGAGCCTGCGTGCCACAAGATTTCAGTAAAAAGGCTGTAAGCTCTTTCTTCAGTGTTTGACCCAGTCATTATAGTTTTTTTCCTGCTGGTTCTGCAAGAATAGTGCTGAGGAAGTGGCATAACTAAAGCAAAGGATAAGATAAAGATATCCTTTAGACATACCTCAGGGATGGTATATTCTGTTAAGTAAATATTATTTTTATTTAATTTGACACCTGATAATCATTGAGGCTGTGAGCAAAAGGCTTCATCCTTTTGTCCAGATTTCTTCAAATTTGAACAGGTATAGAGTACATCAGAACCTAAAGTGATGACACTTCAATTACAGCAAAAGATTAGGCTGGCCACTGTAATAGATTTCTATATTTCTGATTACTGTCAGTATATGGAGTAAGTGTAAGTGTTAAGAACATGCATGGGCCTTTAGAAAAACTGTGAGGTAATGAGTAGCATTGACTCAGCTCCTCTTGTAGCTACTTGTTGATTAAGGTACTAATATGAGGATGCTCATTTGAAGGAAAAATGCTAGCCAAGTTTGTTCAAGTAAGCTAACTCCACTGTCCTTTTGTTTTACTGGAAGAGTGAACAGAAGATGAAGGATAAAAAGGTGAGCACAGGCTGCTGTCAGACTGGAGCAATTCCTTGTAGTATAACAAGGCTCTGGAGGATCAATATAAATAGTTCAGGTTTTGATTCTAATCTCACTGGCTTTGGGACTTTGAAGGAAACCACTCCTGTTTCAGACAACTGCAGCAAGCAGAAAATGGTTGCAAGGTCCTTGAGAAGAGAGCAAATACTGAGAACATTTGTGAGACCAAACTCCGCAGCACCTGTGAGCCCTAGTGATGCTGTCACTCTTCATGACAGCTGTGGTGAGAGGGACTGAGTTGTTATTTCACATCCCTGCAGCTTACTTATCCAAATCAACCTGTAAAACAAAGAAAATAAACCCCATCCAGTTAACTAGAAACGAGTGTTTTAATTCCACAGGAAGAGCTGGATCTTCTGTTCATATGGACTGGGATGTAGGATGCTTGGTGGAGGAGCTATAAAAGCAGAAAGGACATTTTTGCCAAGGTAGACATTTGTAAGAGAACCTTGCCCTTTTCATCTCCACACACACTGGCTTTCCATCCTCTCCCCAAATGTACATTTCACACATTATAGAAGCAAAGGGCAAACTAAAACATTGCATGAGATATTGAGCTTACCGCGTAGTGTAAGAAGACAGCAGGCTGTGTCAATTGAGGCCACCTGCTTAATATACGAAACTCTAAGAGCCCTTCTTATCCTGTGTAATGTAAAAATATATTTAATAAGGAATCTGGAATATTGTCAAGGATTTGGTTTGGAAAGCAGAGGACGATAACAAAGCACAGAAATGCTCATGGTAATTTAATATGTATTACTTAAGAAAACCATGTGGGTTTAGAGTAAATCACAAAATACTGAAGCAGTGCAGAGTAATGATACTGACATGATATTAATGTGAACAAACTCATTTTTCATTGTGTGCAGAGACAGCTACAAATGAGCAGGGTACTTTTTATGTGCCTCAGTTAAGAACCAAGACGCCAAATGTAGCAAATTTAAAATAAGCAACAGGCTTATTACACATATGATTAAAATGAGGAATTTATTTTCCCATGACTTTGTTCATGTCTAAAGTTTACATAGGTTAGAAAGTCAATCAAAAAATGACAGAAAAAAAAGTAGTGGACAATATTAGGTGAAATTACACCATCTGTGACTCAGCAGGTCTTGAATATGCAGAACGGAAAATGCTTTCGGGAATGTTCTCTCTCCTTCCTCAGGTGACTGCTAGTGGCCACTATGTTGGTTAGCTGGACCTTCTCAGCTGTGTCTGACATTTATCAGCCAAAATCAAATTTATATCATATATAGGAGCCAGATGATTTTTATTCTGATAGGAAAAAATGTCACAATTTAGCTTATAGTTCTAAAAGAAATTTATAAATAATATAAAGGTATTATTAATAGAAATATAAACATATAATTCAGAGAATTTTAATCTAGCTTAACCTTAAACAAACATACTTAATGAAAGGTATGCCTTTGTGCATTTGTCACCACTTTTCAATCAATATTCTGATTCCAAATTAATATGTATGCAGAAAGTTACGACAAATCACACCTAGAGATGTAGCCAATTGATTTTATTGACGTTAAATCATTATTGTATTGGACACTAGGGAAACTCTTCCCTTTTAATGGAAAGGATTAGTTTCTACATTTACATTAAACTGCAATATATACTCCTTCTTTGTAAAACTTTGGAGAAAATTAAAGTGAATTGGAGTCCTCAGACAGAGAGGCAAAAGCTGCCCTGACTTCAGAGTTGATTGAAGGAGACTATGCCTAGAATATCTGAGATTTAAAGGGTTTTGAACTGTCAATTTTTAAGTATTTTTTTCATTTCATCCTTTTGAATTTCCTTAAATTCTCGATAGCAAGACATTTGACTTAACACATTTGAAAGAAGTTCCTGGAAAAGAGTTTGCTGGAAAAGATGAAGGAGCTGGTTATTTGAGATGGAACCATGTGAAGAGAAACAAGAGAATATTTTTACTCAGCACAGTGGCAGGTCACAGTGGCTTTGGCTTGAGTTCACTACAAACCCACATTCTTCCATATCACATAGAGTAGAGGATTCTAGATAGAGCACAGCCTACGCAAACTGTAAATGTCATTGCACAAGCTTTCTGATGCATTGATCTGATCTTGATCTTACTCATCAAGGAAATACTTCCCTCTTGGAACAGTTAACACCTCTCCTTGCTCCAGGTCCTGTGACAAGAGAAATCTCACATTTGAGGGAGTTCGAGATTGTTTGTAATGAGACTGAAACAGGCTCTGATGGAGGGAATAACACCTGACAGCCAAAACAGACTTTATTAATGGAGAAATCCATACAACTAGAGAGAATTAGATGATGATGGTGGTGGTGATGATTAAGAGAATTGTGATGATGACTAGAGTCACTTCAGTTAGATGGGTACTTTTTGCTTAGGGTGTTCTTTAAACCTATTTTGCACCAATTAGGTCTGTGACTCACAGATTGAACGAAACATTCTTAAGATAAATGTGTGATAATCTTACACTAGAAAAGGAGCAGCTTACAAGCAAGTCCTAAGGTAAATTAAAAACCAGCTTTTAAAACTATTTTTAATATAATTTTACTTGTTCCAGTACCTCTTTATTTTTCCTTTTGCTGATCCATAGCACATTTTTTAGCCAACAAGGTTGTTCTTGAGATGGAAACTGATGCTCTGATAAGAAGCGATACTATTTGCATGTCAGGGAACTGATTACCTTACAGACGTCAATAGTTTTTAACATAATCTGCTTGTCCTTTGCTTTCTAGCAGAAAATGAACACTGTTCATTTTTCAAAAGTTGGTTTAGCATCTCACAGTAAAGCACTCTCATTAGGATTATTATCTCATGTTCTTTTTAGTTTAGTAACTGGCTCAACTTACATGAAAATACATATCAGTGGACCTAATGAAAGATAAGAAGCAGTAAAACAACCAGACTATTTAGTACAGTGATATTTGGGAATATATTTTGATTTACTGTGTAAAAGATGTATTGGTTTTTATTTGAATTACAAATACACTAAAGGGCTTTTTATCTTGCATATTATTTTTGCAGTAAGCTCCAATTTAAAGGTAACAGACATTTTCATTAATCCAAACAATTTAGAAAAATCAGATTTAAAATAAGATTAAAATACTGTATTGTTGTTTGGTGCACTTTCGTGGGGTGATTTGCATGATCTCAGATTATTTCTCACAGTGTTCTCTTTGTTAGTCTGCTGTATCAGTAGAATCTTCTTGGATTCCCAACAGATGAGCCAAGAGGGAAGGACAATGAAGACTATTGTAAAACCTCCAATGGCAATGTCTCATTTATAAGTTTAACTAAAGATTTAGTGTATCAGCAAAAACTTTCTTTACATTTAATAATTTTCTAAGATTATCCCAGAGACTTTAATCATGAAAATTCATTCACTGCTATATGGTATTTCATATCCATCACAGTTGTGAGAAATGTAAATTCTAGAAAGAAAGAAAAATATAATAACGTATAATAAAAATATTTTATCATTGTCCTGACTTTGGTTGCTGACTATGGCATCATATTTCTGGCATGTGAACTAACATTCAATGTTCCCCATGCACATTTGGAAAGTAAGTCCTCCAATATGAGTTACAGTATGAGAAAAACTGTAGAGAAGTTGAAAGAGTATGAGTAGTGGTGAAAAATATATATTTTATCAGTAAATTGTAGTACAAAGATCAGCGTTTATGGAGCCATTGTACTGTCTACTCTTTTATACGGATCTGAATCGTGGGTCATTTACCGCCACCACTTGCGTCTCTTAGAA
>JAYRBT010000082.1:11736230-11765039 GCA_036023395.1 Myiotriccus ornatus | reverse complement strand
CAGCGCGCTTGTAGCAAGCGTGGGTAGAGCCCTTCTCAAATCTTCGTTCGCGAAGCCCAGCCATGATGATGATGATGCGTAGAATAAGTGAATTATTTTCCTTCTAAAATTAAAATAAATCAGAATGAATTACTAACATGGCCTTTTAAAACTCCAATATTAGACAACAGTTTTTATACCAACAGTAGACTATGATGTCGACACATGAATTGAAACGTTATAAAGGTGTTATTTCAACTTAGCCAAAGGTTGTTGTAAAAACGCTCCAAAACTTTACTAAATATTTTTGGTGGTTTTGAAAAACTGATAACAGCTATGTGTACATTACAGAGGTTCAGATATGGCAAAGAAATCCAAGTTTTAATAATTCCTCCAGAATAAGAAGTTTATGCACTAAAGTGTTGTAATACATTCTGCAGTACTAATCAAGAATTTATATCTTATGTGGCTGTCAGAGTTATTTTTAACTTGATCAAATATATACCAAGCAGGAGTTGTGATTACATGGATATTTAGGAAGTGGTCTATTGCTTTCTGTAAAAACTGCAGAAAAACAGACATCAGACAAAAAAGTCCCAAAGCTCTCTAGAAGACAGCAAAAAAAAAAGTGCTTTTGGTAGTTGAATTTGACTGTATGTGACAGTTTGTTTTTCACAAATATTTGAATTATATTTATTACCACAAATCACACAAAGTCCAGTAAGAATGCATTCAGACATCACAAATGGACCTAACTTAGCTTTGTATAAAACTTTTCTTAGTTTCCAAGGTCATATATTCCCTTACTTGTAAAATTCCATTTCAAAAACTCTCTCTTCTTTGGAGTTATGATATGTGTATTTCTGCCTGTAAACAAGAACATTAATAAAATATTAATCTTTAAAGTAAACTCTTAAGTTTTCACTCTGTCAGTGAATAGCCAGTCTAACACTCTCCCTATTTCTAATCACTTCTAAGAAATTGAAATCAAGTTCCTTCAGAAAACAGTTCCTTTGTAGTAAATGTGCCATACAACAGCACATCACTTGATGGACCGGACTGAGAGGATTGCCTTTCCTGAGACACAGATTTTTATTTCCCTACCTGGTAGAACTTCTTTTACACTTAAAAAGAGATTAATCTCACTTAAGGCCTGTTTTCTGTTTCTAAATGTAGCTTGAGTCTGGAAAACCCCTAATAAAATTATGCTTCTGGTACTATTCCTAGCACTGGAATATGTTAACATTTAGTACACACTGAAGTATCGATTACCTGCCTGAAGAAATGGTTCAAAGTTCATTGCATTTGAAATGATTCTTCTTTGATTCCTGACTCCGGAGGAAAAATGTAGCAGTTTTCAACTACTTCTGGGAATGACTGCAAAATGCATTGCATTTTAATACCTTTCTGCAGTCAACCTAGCAATCTTTTGTCTGTAAGATGCTTTAAGTTTCAAAACATTTTGGAGCAAAGAGTAATGAAAGCAGTTCTAAACTAGTATTTACTAAGTCAGAAACATTGAACACAGTTTTGAGTCCTGCTTTCTCTCTGCAGTATAACTATTTGGAAAATATCAGTGTGATAGCTATGGTATATATTCAGTATTTTTTGGCAGGAAAGTATTGAAGCTGGTTAATTTTCATATTTCTATGTTAAAAGACAGAAAATAATTGCTATCAAATCTCAGACTTTCATATCAAACTACACGTCACTAGCAGCCTTTAATTTTGGAAGGAATTCACTTTGTCCAAATTCAGGCCATGTAATAGGTCTCTGGAGGTCTCTGTCTATCTCCAAAGGCTACCTGGGAAATCTGTCTCTATACTTGCCTTTCAATTTCAAAGCCATTTCAGAGGAGTCCCATTCAAGCACTCATTTTTAAGAATGAGTAAGAAACACTGTTATTCAGCTCTTTTGTCATTTCACTCACACTGTCTCTGTTTTTGAGATACGGTAAGAAAATAGTTCAGGGAAGCCTGAATCAGAAAATATTGCCTCATACTAAAACCTCTACCTTGCTTTGATTTTGATCACAGTGCTTTATCCTTTCTCTAGATAATCAAACTCAGTGTTTAATATTGCTGAGGTTGAGTTCAGCTTTCATGTAGAATCAAGAAATTATTCTCTCTGAACAATTAACTGGCTACTCAGAGTATGAACTTGGAGGCAACCAGCAAAAAGTGACTGCTTACAGGATCAGAACTTGCTCATGAAGTTCAGTGATTCTCAAAGGTGACATCACAGCCTTTATAAAATGATTCCCAAGCACCAGGGGAAGGTGATATCTCTTGTCTATGTTACATTATTTAAAGGACTAATAGAGCCATCTCCTATTATCCTATGGATAATAGGGGCATGTATCTCTTATTGAGTATGTTTAAAAGTGTAAGTCAATTGTTAATACAATTTGACAAGATTTCCTTTTGATGTCATAAAAAAAATCACAATCAAGGATTCAGAAATCATTATAGCATTAACAATTTTAGATTTGAATGGCCTTATTGATGTTTCCTGCAGGGAGAAAGTGTCCACTTGTGTCTGATGTGCCATTTACTGAGAATTAGCCACCATCTGTAATGTTAGGACTTACTCCAAAATCCTTTGAAGTCTATCGAAGGATTTGCATCCATGGCAGGGGACTTTTATGAAGTAACTACTACTCTGAATTTTGAAAGCTGAATGCACTAACTTCTAATCCTTTGAGACTCAAAGGTGTGGGTATTTTGAAGGGATTTGAACAGAAGACTTTGTGAGTTGAATCATCATGATTCAAGTACTGGCGCTGTACATATCTGGATACATCAGGAGGATGTAGTTTTGTTTTCTTTACATTTTTAAAAGTAGGTTTTTCAGGAAGCCAAGCAAATACCCGAAAAATCAGATAAATCTCTTCTGTCTTAATAATACATAATAACTAAACTTCTACTTGAAGCTGGAATGTGTTTGGAAAGGATATGTATTCTTCAAGAATACTTTAAAGATTTGTGAATCAGATTTAGGGAATCTCATTTTACAGTTCAGATGTGAAGTCCTGGAGCAAAATGACATGCCAAAATTTAAAGAGAAGAGGACTTTCATTAATCAAATTCTATTTTTCATAAAAGTAATAAATGAGAATACAGTGTGTAAAATACTGAATTTAATGTTTGACCACATTTTTTTCCATCAGCTTGTAGTAGTTTAAGCCCTGCTCAGTCCCACGCAGCCACTCACTCCCTCAACTCAGTAGGATGGGGAGAGAATCGTAAAAGTAAAAATGGGAAAACTCATGGGCTGAGATAAAAACAGTTTAACAGATGAAGAAGAAAAAAAAAAAAAGCACATACAAGCAAAGCAAAAGAGGGAATTCATTCACTATTTCCTATAGGCAGGAAGGTGTTCAGTCATCCCCAGGTCAGCAGGGCTACCTCTCATGTAATGGTGACTTGGAAAGACAAATGCCGTCACTCTGACCATCCTTCCTTTCCTTCTTCTTCCCCCAGTTTTATATGTTGAGCATGACGCCATATGGTGTGGGATACACCTTCAAACACATGGGATCAGTTGCCCCAGCTGTGTCCCTTAAGTCCTTCTGCCCCCCCAACCTCCTCAACTTCTTCACTGGTGGGGTGGGAAGCAGGAAAGGCCTTGACTTTGTCACAAATCCAAACTACAGTACTATGCTGGCTACTGTAAAGAAAATTTACTATTTCTAGACAAAACCAGCACATAGCTCTAATGTTTTCTCCACTATTAATTAACATTTCTCTATGATTCTTTATCATGTCAGGTCAATATTTGGTCATCTGTAAAGTTGTGGTTATAGTGGAGTTTGATACCCATAATTGTGTTATCCACTTCTTTGTCCAAAGGAATATAATTTAAGGTTTGTCCAGTCTTTCATAAAATGAAAATTAAATTTTACTAGAGTTAATTATTAAATGAAACAGCTAGTTTCTATTGAAAAAACAGAATTCCTGCAATATATGAGGAAATCTTTCCATAGGAAAAAACTTTTCTTTCTAAATTGGCATATTTGACTAAAAATATAATTTCTAAAAAGTAGTATAAACTGAATATTTTGTGATTAAACACTACATTATGTTCAGGAAATAATAATACTCTATTTTTTTTCTAAAATCAATATGTAAATGCAAATAAAAATTGCATTTAAATATCAGAGATTTGTTACTTAGTTGATAATAAAATTATAAGGTCACTTGAATAAGAGTATAAATGAAATGAGGTTTTTTGAGTAAGAACTTTTCTCATTGCCAAAAGTTTTGGTATTGTCTACACTTTAAAGAATCCTTCATTTCAATTAAATACATTTTTAGTCATGATTAGTGATAAAGATGAAGTTATTATTTTGGAACTTTAATCTGGGGAAATGTTGATTTTAGGTGACTGCTCATATTTACAGTGTTTGTGAAGAAACAAGTGTGCACTGTGTTCTTTCTCTTTATGTGAGTTACTAACTTTGATTACAGCCCATTCTTTCATGATTCGATCATTCAAAAGGGGTAGAAACAGTTTTTTAGTGACTAGTACTTGAACGGCTATACAGAACTTGATTTATGGAACCTAAATAACAAAGAATTAAAGGAAATATAATTTATGCCAATCAACATGGGTTCAAGAAAATGAATCACATCAAAGCAACTTAATATCTTTTTTGACGGGATTGAATATTTGGCTGATAAAGATAATAGTGTTCATATAATATGATTAGATTTTTGATTACACATCACGTGCTTTTTTGATTAAAGAACTTGAACAATATTCTATCAACACATTAAATGGATTAAAACCTGTTAATTAAGGGAACTCTACATCAAATTGCAAATGACTAATCATCAATGAGTGGATGTTTCTGAAAAATTCTCACAGATTTTTTTTCTTCATCCTATGCTATTTTGTCAATGATCTAGAAAGCTCAAAGTGATCTCCAGTAAACTGCAAATGGCAAAAAGTTGAAAGAGTGTTAAGAGAACAGAAAAACAGTTTATCCATCTAATGATACTAGGCAATTTAGATTGATCAACACCACAACCACAGACAAAAAATGTGAGTTTTAATTTTGACAAAATCATGCATCTAGAAACAAGGGAAGTATACAATAAGAGTCTTGATGAAGCAGCTAGTCTGAAAAGGACTCAGGCATCTGGATAAAAAATTGTCTTTGTACATAAAATGAAAAACTCCTACTCTTCAAAATATGTTTTCCAGATGAGAAAAGCCTATTTAAAATGGCCTCTAGCCCATACTCAGCACCTGAACTGTGCCCAGAAAAGATTTGGAAGTAGTCCAATTTGAACAGATCAAATACACAGACAGAGGGGTCTGATGGACACGAGTGATCAGTCACCTGGTAGGACTGTCAGACTCAGTCTGATGGCTAAAAGGACTAAGAAATGTCCATATGAAAATGAGAGAATACTCATAACACCACTACTATATGATTGATGATAATTTTAGTGATTCAGGAATTGTATGCCTAGACTATGTGCTTCAAGAAAGGTGTTGATAAATAGAAAACAGTTCAAAGAAAATCCATAATAATGATTAAAGGACTTAAAATAATCATAAAGGTATGTGAAGAGTTTAATCTATTTTATCTTATCAAAAGAAGGTTAACAGTGACTTGTTCATGGACTCTGAATATGTTTATGGAGCATATATTCACATACTCTGAATATATATAGACAGGCATATATATGTATTTCCCAAATCAAATATATATATATTTAATTCAGAATTTAAAACAAGTTTCAGAGTATAGTAATAAATTTTCTGTCTGTGGCAATCATGTAGAAATTCCAAATCAATTCTCTATCATATAGCTTCTTTCAACATTAGTTTGCTAGCGTGGATGTATCTCTAATGTCATCTGAACCACAACAAAGCCTTGCAGTTCAGATGATTTGCACTAATGTCTTTAATGAGGAATAGACATTCCTGCTGTGTTTTAATCACCGTACGCTTCAGCGTCTGAGCCAGAAGAGAGGGATCATAGCATGCCACGAAGCACACTGGTTAGTGAGGGATCTCAGCAAAGAGATGTTACTAAGGGAATAGGACACCTTAATGTTATTTTTATGACTATGTGGACTAATTTTGAATTGAGATAAATTGTATATTTGATTTAATTTCCACTGAAATCGTTTCATTATCTTTTTAGAGGGCTCTAAACTAATCATTGCAACTTACATTTTCCACTAATAAAAAAAGAATTCTAAAATCTTCCCACCACTAGTCTGTATCCCTAGAAAAATTTCACTCTGATTTATGGCAGAAGTTTCCAGGAGATAATGTGATCCAAACAATTATCTCCCAGTTTTGATTAACGCGCTTTTCTAGATGTATTTGCCCACATGCTATCGAATTGTGTGTAATAAGCAATAAGTAGACGAGAGAGATTTTAAAACTAAATATTATAAATTAATGTCTTACCCAGCACAAGAAAGCACTTTCACAAAGTAAAGTGAAATTCAATGACCAAATTATTTAAGTCTGGTATTTGTATATATTCTAATTATGAAAGTCCATGCAAGAGAACAGAGACTCAGAAAGCTATATGTGTTTGAAGTAAAATGTTCAGACCTTCTGAAAGTTGAACTCCCTGAGTTTCTGAGTTGTGTTTTTTAAAATAATTTTGAATATTTAGCACAAACACAGCACTAGCGTTTATGGAGCACTGTGGGAAAAAGTTAAATGAAAAAATGGAAATAGGGCTAAGGTAAACATAGAAATCATCTTGGAATACGGAGCTAAAAGTGAGTCAAAATGTTACAAAAATTAGCAACCTCCCTGATAGTTGATCAAGAGAACTGATCATACATACATTCCAAATATTTTTTTTTAACATCTAAAAGAATACACATGAGGAAAGCAGATTTTGTATGCAAGAAACAAAGAAGGAAAGGAAATTATAAGGACACTATTTTAAGTTTTAGTTTGGATGAAATGGTAAGAAAGTGGTGGGTTTGAGTAAGGAACGCTTGGGAAAATTGGAATGTGAAAAATATTCTGTTTCTCTGATAGAGATGGTAGTAAATAATAATGATGAGATGCAGCAATCAGGTGGTGTGGGGAACTTCATTCCTTCATGCTGACAGTACAGCCTTATAAAGGTTGAATAGGGGCAGACTTTAACCACTTTCCCATCTCTGCTCTGCATAAGTGTTTTAACATTTTGGTTTTGTTGCCGATATGATGTGTGAGGTCCATGTGTTCAGTGTTCATACTCCCTCTTTCAGTTAAATCTTGATCATTTGCAGCTGTGAAATATTCCCAGGTCACAGCTCTGGGTACCTGTTCCAGCTGGGCCTTGAATTTATATTGGGGTCAGTTTTCACCGTCTGGGTTGAAATTCTTGGATTATAGCTTGCACAAACTGAAAGCCCAGGACATAAAGTGAATGAAGCCATGGTTGCTCTAACACATCCCTCACCTGGACAGTCAGAGCCATCCTACTAAGTTCCCTGAGCCGCCAGAAGTAAGGAATCTCATGGAAATTGTCTATTGATCACAAAGGGCCCATGTAAAGCCCTGAGCAGGAAGGCCTTGGGGATGGTTTTGCGGAGCACTTACTGGACAATCTGACAGACCAGAAGGATGCTCCTGATGCTTAAACAGCTCAGACCATGTAGGTCCAGCACCCAGGTCTGGTCCCAGATATTGCTTAATGCACAAGTAGAGATGCGGTTTCGGGGGACCAGGATCTGAGGGCTCTTCACTGTTTCATTTATAGAATAGTCTAAATGTAGTAAAAAAATGCTCATGAAAATAAGAACAATTCATTTCCAAACTATTTCAGAAGCTTGCAATCCTCAGTGGAGCAGCAACGATGACATTAATTAAGAAAAGGAGCTTGTCATTTTACTCCAGCACACATTAGCTTTGTCTATCTGATATTCCTAATGGATGTGTCTGTGTAAAGGCCCACAGATGGCTCCAGCAATGAGGAGGAGGAAAAGGAAAACACATAATCTCTAAATGTCAGAGAAGAATAAAAGCCAGCTAAACAAACCAAACAAGATGCTGACAATTGACACTACTCTGCCGCAGGAAGCTAAACCCCTGCTTTTGCAGGAAGATTATAAAGCTGCTGTTGTTGTTGTTATTGTTGATCACCCCAAAGAGAGAGCTTTGGCAAGGGAGAAAGATCGATCACTGTGAAAAGCACAAAGCTACACAAAAATGAATTCCAGTATTTTACTGACCTGAGTGCTCCACTGTTGGCAGACCACATAAGAGTAACTATTTGTGTAATCTAAGGCTGGATATTCTCAGGAAAGTACAATTTATGGGCTTCATTGAGGCACAGTCTATGAGTCATAATAACTATAAGTGGTTAACAACCATCATTACTCCCTAACCAAAAGTACTCAGTGAGTGGTCATTGAATGTTTGTCCACTTGTTTACACCTTTTTATGTGAGACTGAGACAACTTGAAGAGATATATTATCAGAAAGAAATAATTTTGCCTTTGTTATATCAGTGGAGGCCAGCAGAGCAGGGAATTTGGTGGAATCTTGCATCCCAGAAAAACTTTGGAAGGTGGTGCAATTCAGAATTCAGCAGAATGTCACAACAGGAGTCAAAATCTGGAAGGACTTTCAGAGATATATACTGTGTATTCCGCTCCTGGCACTGCAGAGACACACTCTGCTTCACCACATCATCCTCAGATGTGAAATGACTGAACGTACTGCAAGTAACTGCAAGTGACGCATCCATAATGCTGTCTGCATGTGAAACATTCCCAGAGACTGTGCACTGGATATTCACTCTGGGAGTACTTTCTTATTTGTTCTGCTTAAGCCAAAAAGACATCTTAAAATAATTGGTTACTTAGACGCTTCCAATTATCTAAATGATTTTGTTTTATTGCCTTGAGTGTCAAGTTAATTATTATTAGAGATGTGAGAAAATATTTTATTTCCCAAATTGCAAATAGATTATATAAAATTCTGGTAAAACCAAACAGCTTCTGATAAATCTTTATTTGCAGTCACTCAGGAGAAAAAGAAAAAGTAAACCAGAAACCTTCTATATCCATTGCTCCTGAGACTATAAACAGTCTTACAGGAACCATAGAGTTTTCAGTGTTCTTCCATAAAAATGGAACATATTGAAATACCAGAAAAACCTGATAAATAAAACAGTTAATGGTGTTGCACATAACTGAGCAGGAGATACACAGTTCTGAATTCTTAAAGCAGCTAAAATAGATTATGCTTAAATTCTGACAGTACATAATATATATCGACATTGCAAACTAACATGTCCCAAATAGTAATGTACCCACACACTTCATGAGTGCTTGAAGTGATGAACTCAATGCCAAAGGACTGTTGGATACACCATGGGATTTTTACAGGCACGTAGACATCAAAAGTCCAAAGTAGTACATCCTTGACAGTATTTGTCTAAATACCCTTTTTAAAATCTTGAAGCTCTTCAGTGCATTTTGGGAACCTCAGTGTCTGAAAACTTGGCTGTGAGCTGCTCTGTGCCTCACTTCCATATCATCAAAGCAAGATCAATATGCTTCTCTGCCCAGTAAAAGAACTGTGATTGCAAATGGTTCAAATATTGCAAAGATTGGAAACCTAAATTGACTAGGAGAAAATTGCGTTTGATTGCACACCAGACCCTCCATTGTGAAAATGTATTGGATTAAGTGCACTAAAATATCTCTTTCCCTTATATTCTTTCACCATAGTCTGGGGTGAAGCTTTCACCGAGCCGGGGAAAATCTTCAGAATTGCTTAAAAATTGACTTTCTTTTTGATGCAAAAAGAAGCCAGAAAACTAAAGCATTCATTTCAGTATTACAGTCCATCTTCAGATTCCCCATCAGAAAATATTCTTCTATAGGTAGTTTTATTCTACAAGGCTTGTGACAAGGTCAAAAGGAAACCCTTCATGTTCAAGGAAAGCGAAAATTTTGAATACTACATTCATCTGCTGCACAACTTCTGGTCTCCTTCTCGAAGAGTCCCCGCTCCCATCCTTTTTAAAACAGACCAAAAAAAGCAGCAGCCTTGCCTATGTGCCCCATAGAAAGCTTTCATTTAAAGATCATTGAAATTTTCAGCACTTGTTCCAAAACCTTTAAAATTTGGCAGGCATTTAAGAAACAAAAGCAAACTTGAAAATTGTTTTTCTTTTCCGTATATGAAAAACACGGCTGGTTTTGTTTAATTGTAAATATCACCAATCCTCCCCCTTGATGTGACATTCCTAACATGCTGTATTTCACTGAAGTTACGTGCCTCAGTCACATTTACAGTAATTCAAACACATTCACAGCCCTGAAATGCTATAAAAATTGGCTATCTTTCTCGTAGTGTAATGTCTTCATATGTTATCCTAGAGGTGCAAGAAGCCTCAACCCATCCTTAGAACAACATGGTTTTGAGCAAAGTTATATGGACTTTGCCAGATCTTAATGCCATTAGGATTTTAGAATTCAGCCCAAAGTATATAAAATCAGACCGTAGAATTTTTGGCAGAAACATGACTAATATATTCCCTAGTTTATACATGAAAAAACTGATCAGTCACAAGGGCCAGTGTGTACTTTCTACCCGTAAATGCCATAAAACAGAAAGAATTAAGCAACAAATTGCATACAGGGTAATAATAAAATATGTATTATTTCAAGAGAAGGTTTGCTACTTAAAGGACAAAGGAAATTAGCATTGCAGAAAGAGAAAATATATGTGGAAAGTTTAGCAAAACATAGCCTAAACATAGTTTAAATTAAATAAGAATTATGCTCTTAAATGTTTTTAGTGTGGGGTTTATTTTTTCCCTTAATAGTCTCAATTATTTAGCTTCCTTGGAATTATCAAGTAGTTCTTTTTGGTTTTATCAAGATTACAGTGTTAAAAGCTCAGAAAGGACTCAGGAAAGTGTAGTGTAACAGAATTTTATGAAATCTATTAATAGCTTCTCAGTCAAGTCAGCATTACATCACCTTATATTATCCGTATGTGCAGATATAGAGGCATCTATGTCTCTTCGTTAGAGTTCTTAGTACTATTAAGACTTTTACAATATCCAGTGACTACATATTCAATACCATATTCTCTCTGAATAGAGTGCATCTCTTGCTTTAATAGCTCATTTCAGAATAAAAATAAAATGTGACAGAACAAATCTGAAATATCTATCAGAAAGTAGGAGTACAGTGACCCCCTCGGCTGCATTCTGCTTCTGAACTGAAATGCAAAATGACATCTGCTTTGGTAACAGAAAATACATTTGCATTTAATGGTGTAGTTCTAGATTAAAAATGCATGATAACTCCTTTCACTGAGCTCTGCTTACATTGCATTAGGTGTTTCATACAATGATGTTCACTCCACTGCTGATTTAGTCCTCTTTTGCATGTATCACTACTGAAATCAACGAAGTTAAGAAAATTGTTTCTGTACCTGGAAAATGTCACTATCAGATAATATTGCCATATGGTGCCACTAAATTGTCGCCCTGTGCTCTACATCACTTGAATGCTCTTTTTCCAGGGGAATTCAGAGCAGGCAAACTTCCAGTGTAAGGCACAGACTCCGAAATGGCAGCTCCCAAAAGAGTGCTGGCTTGTTTCTATGCAGAAATGACAAGTTTCTTAAAGTGTCTTTAAGAATCTGTTGTGTCTCCTGGTACTTTGGATGATCTAATCACTGTGTGCTACAGCCAGGCTGGTGAGTCCAGCTGAGAACTGGATAGCAAATGATGATTTCCTTCCAAAAGGAATTGTCTCTGGGGCAGTATATGTAAAAAAAAATACCTTTGCTGTCTGTACTTCTGCCAGGAAACAGCCACTGTGGCAAGGTACAAGATGAGTCAGTCTTCCATCATGAATAAACCTCATTGTATTTCACTAAAACTGTTGTTAGTGACTTTTAATTTTTTACCACTTGTTACTTCAACATGAGGGATATTTGCAACAACTTTAACTGTATTCAGTCCTTCTGTGCTACCACACAAAATACTCCACAACACTAGAGACGCCCTTCATCAGCCTATCAGGTATGAAAAAACTGTTTATGTCTTTTTTCTATAGGTGAGAGGGAACTTCTAATTACGGATGTATTTGTCCAAAAGTACAGGTAGCCCTGAAGGAAAGACAAGGGATATGCAAGTGTTCACTTGTGAAAATTAAATTTAGTTCATGTGAAGCTCGCCCTGGCAGAAATTTAAGCAGAAATGATTATGCAAAAGAAGTTCAAAATGAGTGTTTATCCCAGCTACTCAGTAATAGTGGAATAACACCCCAAACTCCTGACTTGCTGGTAATTTGCTCAGCTTGCTAAATATCAAGAACCAATATTGTGTTCCCTCTGTCAGCTCCTGATATAGCATCTTTTCCAGCATACCCATTTGTAGTAGATTGCTGTGCCAGAACCTCCCCTTTTCTGATTGCAGTGAATATATCCTTTTGAAATGTGTTTTGCCCTTAAATATGCCAGAGTATGTAAGTGGCACCCTTCCAGGTAAGAATCAGCATTACATTTGGAAGGCATTTCTCATGAGATGCAGTTTGGTTCCTGGGGGAAGGACAGTTGCAGACTGGCTTTTTAAATATTTATCTTAGCTCTGCCTTGTATGCTCTTGAGCATTATTTGATATTTTTGCATTTTCTGATAGAGTCTGAGGCAATTAAAAATATTAATCATAACATTAGAGATTTTTCTTTGCATTCCATTCTTAGATATATTCAAATCAGAATAAATACCTTTTGGTGATCAGTGTGAAGTATGTGATTTTTTTTTGTTGTTATAGTTTGGTTTTTCTTTATTTTTCCAGCCTATCTTGCTTTCATCTATCATTCACTGATTGGAAAGTATCCATCCATAAACTATAATCATTCTCAGCAGAATCCCAGAGGGTAGAGGCTTAGTTTTAAGAATGTGTTGATGTGATCAGACTCCAACTTCTTCCCTTAAGAAAACAACCAACCAACAACAACAAAACCCCAGTGAAGTGCTCATTCAACTACCTATATATCTACTGTAAATTTAGCATTTAGCAATCAGTTATATTTCCCCCCTTCATACACATGATGCAGTTATCCAATTTGTGATATTTGATCCAAATTCTATTAAAATATGAAGGAAAGCTTTTTATGTGTGAGTTTGTTTATTTACATGATTTTTTCAGATCCCTGCATCTGTTATCACTGTCATTGTACCTGATATTAAAAAAAAAAATCTTAGCAGATTTTATAAGTGACAGAAGAAAGGAAAAATATTGACATTCATCCTATAACTTTCAGAAAAGCACAATACATATTCAAATAGAATTGGGTTTTTTTTTTTTGATGCAAAATTCACATTCAAAACTATAACATTTGGAAATCTAGATGATATCTCTTTTCTAACTTAGTCATTTCAGTTCTCTTTATATCAGCATCTATGAATGTCAGTCTAGATATTTCCAAGTTATTGTGTACACCTTTATGCAAATATTGTGTGTTTTGAACTTAGGTCAAAAATTGGAATTGTAGGTTTCAAGCATGAATTTTAATGGCTGTAGACATTTAAGATTTAGGCTAAACATTGTAGGAGCTACATCCTTCTGCAGTCATTTGTAAGGTCTGCCCTAAACTCTCTTGAATTGGATTCATCTTATGAGGATATGAGTGCTTCAACCCTTTTAAAAAGATTCACTGGATACTCTCAAACAATCATCTAAATATGTCTGGCCTGAAGATGGAAGGATCTTAAGCATCATTATCACTTTTATAGCTAATCATGAGATTAGAATTCTGTACCTCTTTAGGAAGAGGTTGTGTATAGTATCATGTCAGAAAGGTATGGTTTCTGAGAAATTACAACAATTTCTGAAAATTACGTAAATTTACTGTTGATTTTAGGGGTAGCAGCAGATATAGAATACCTTCATTTGTAATTGGAGAAAGAACACTGCATAGAATTTCCAGGTTTGGTTTAGTTTATCATTATTTCAGTACAAAAGGAATCACAAATTTACAAATGCATAAACAAGATCCACACCTGAATATGAATAAGTTTATAAGGAGTGCTGTGCTGACATGTATACCAAGTTTTCAATTTCAGAAGCAGCTTTGCTATTTCTGCTTGAGATAGTGGTATTCTTTAGAGACAAACAGAAGAGAAAGCCCAGAGCACCCAAAATACTGAAGCACCGGTATCTTGGAAAATCATTAACAAATGTGAAATTCCGGATGCTTGGAAGACAACAAAGCCTTAAGGTACAAAGTGTGTCAAAAATAACAGGAATGTTCTCCCTTGAATCCCTCAATCTGTCTTTCACAAAGAAGCTTGTAGGGATCTTTAGGCAATAAACCATTTTTTATTATTATCATTACAGTTACTTATAGTACACCTTCAGTAAGAGTATAAAATTAGAAGCTGTGATGTTACATTCCTGCTCCTTGGAACTGCAGAAAAACACAGAAGTCAGAATTCACTCTGAGGGATGTTGTTTTCTGTTTCTTCTCAGACAGTGGATCTCTATTCTTTTCTCTTATCAGTTCATGGTCATCTAAAACAATCTGAGTGTTTACTCCTGGTAACAGTTCAACATTTACTACAGCTCATTGTGCCTTTTGGCTCACCCTGCCAACCATTTCCATGGTATTTTTGTCCAAAAATGGGCTTCACAAGCAGGTCTTGCTATGTTCAGGTCTTACATTCTCTCACTTGTTTGTTATATTTTATTTGTGTGCATAAGATCAGCCCTTGCTATATGAATTGAAATAAAATGTTTGTACAGGGTGGGTTACACACTGAGGAAGGGTGGGAAGAATCAGTGTTTGCTTTCTGGATATCCTTATTACCAAAGGGAAGAAATAATATAGAAAAAAAATTCAGAAATATTGAAAAAATATTAAAAATTACTGTTCTCAATTATGTTGTGAATTGTTTTGCTCCATCAATGATTAGTGAGATGGAACTGTATTCTATTTAAGTCATGCAATACTTCTGGTTCAGAGCATTTTTAATTGAGCTCAAATAATTTGTTAAATAATATTTGCTGATGACACCGAACTGTGTGGTGCAGTCAACATGCTGGAGGGAAGCGATGCCATCCAGAGCGACCTTGACAGGCTGGAGAGGTGGGGATGTGACAACTTCATGAAGTTCAACAAAGCTAAGGGAAAGGTCCTACACCTGGGTTGTGGCAATGCCAGACACACTCAGAGGTTGGGCAGAGAAGTGGCTTTGAGACCAGCACTGTGGAGAAAGACTTGGGGGTGATGACTGATAAAAACCTCATGCTTGCAGCCAAGAAGGTCAACTTTCTTATCCTGGCCAGCATCAAAAGGAGTGTGGCCAGCACACTGAAGGAGGTGATTCTCCCCCTCTCCTCTGATCTTGTGAGATCTCACTTAGAGTAAGTATTGCGTGCAGCCCTGGTGCCCCCAAAATATGGAGGGCATGGAACTGTTGGAGAAAGTCCAGAGGAGGGCCAAGAAGTGGATAAGAGGACTGGAGCACCTCCCCTATAAACACGGGCTAAGAAAGTTGAGCCTGTTCAGTCTGGAGAAGAGAAGGTTGCGTGGAGACCTCATAGCAATGTTCCAGTATGTGAAGGGGGCCTGCTGGGAAGACAGAGAGGGACTCTTCATCAGGAACTGTATTGGTAGAACAAGAAGTAATGGACACAAATCAAAAGAGGGAAAAATTCGGGTAGATATTAGGATGAAATTTTTTACTGTGCGGGTTGTGAGACTCTGGAACAGGTTTCCCAGGGAGGTTGTGGATGCCCCAACCCTGGCAGTGTTCAAAGTCAGGTTGGATAAGGCCTTGAGCAATATAGTCTAGTGGGAGGTGTCCCTGCACATGGCAAGGAGGGTTGGAACTAGATGATCTTGAAAGTCCATTCTGTGATTCTATGATTTTCTAAAAATTATGGAAAATTTCATAGGGATAGTTGTACAAAACATTCTTGGACCAGGATTTGAACTCATCAAAGGATATTCTTCTTATGTCACTTAGAAACTAATATATAATACTTTTTTACTTTTGTTTGCAACTTTCGATTATTAACCGTGTTTTACGTCATAATGAGGCTGTCTGAATTATGTTGGCACATGTCAGCATTTCACAGTAAAGACATTTCTTCCAAGTATTACACATTTCTGATCTTACTAAAGATAACTCATGAACTAGATTACTTAGTGTCTGGATTAGGAGTAACAGCTCTAAAACAAAGAGGGATTTATGAAAAAGTAACAGAAGTAATAGAGTCCAATGAAATGACTATGGCATGTTTGGCGGACCTGACAGTGCTGCAAATAGAGACAAGTGAGAATTAGAATAATTATTATTATGTTCAAGTATATGTCGGGATTGTGTCTCTGCAAATTTTAACCATATTAACTGAAAGAAGAAACTCTCTTAAATTCTTTCACCAAAACCTTTGACTGAGACCTTATTATTTTATGTCAGAAAGAAAACAGCCGACTTTCTGTTTTGATTTTGCATCTCTCTTTAAATCTTTCTTTCAGCATAGACTGGATTTGAAAATACTGAGATACCACAAGAAAGGCACAAAATGCAATAATTCATGCAGCATTCAAGGAAAAAAAGAAAGAACTTTCCAGATGGGCTTTCTTAGGAGAAGTTACTCTTCTCCCTAAGAATAGGGTATATGTAAAAGTACTTGTTGCAAAGCTCTGAAAATAAAAGGTTTCTTTCATGATTAATTTCTCTTTGTTTCTCCAATTCCCATTAATATTTCTTGTATAAATTCAGCACAAGAAAGCTTTTACAAAGCTCATCATTTCAAGGTCACAAATGTTTCATTGAAATTTATTCAGTGCTAGTCAGATAGTTTAATATACTCTAAATTCTAGGATTCCAAGGACATCTACTAAACTTTTCAAGGAAATGGGAAAAAAAAAGCTGCCTGAAAAATACAGGGTAATACATGAAGAGCTGCTACATTATAAGATTATTCTGTTGTCTAAATGCTGAAAAAATCATCCTCTATGAAGATTTTTTAGTTTTACGTCTTGTGTTACTGACACTACTATGTGAGTTCACTAGTTTGTTGTCAGGTTGAGTGCAACGAAGCTCCCTGTGCAGGCTATTTTATCCCTTGAACCCCTTTAAATGCAAAAGTAATACGGAGAAAGAGAGATCATATTGGTGTTTGAATATTATCTCACAACATTATACATTGGGAAAAAAGAAAAATTAGAGGGTTTAATTCTCATGTTCTTCACGTGAAATAAATAAGGCCAAAGGCAAAGAACATGAAAATATTTCTATTCTTGAATGAAGTGGAAATATTAATAAAAAGAAATAGGACAGTTCAGTAATAAACAACACAGTAGATTACCACTAAAAATTAGCATAATTGGCAGCTGGCACGTTCAATTTGTCAAAGCGGTAGGAGGCAAGGCAGACTTTTGTAGGCAGTAGTGGGGTTCAGTTCTTGGTCCCTTGAATATGATCAATGAGTCTTTAAAAAATACTGGCTGTAGATAATCACAAATGAAAGCCATTAGAGATATTTTTTAGCTGCTTATAGGAATAGAAAGGTCTGCGTATTAATTTACCATGTTCTTTCATTAGTTTTGTGTCATTTATTTCATTAGTCATCTGCTGTTTCACACCGATGTCAATGACACAAAACTAATTTCTGGTTAAATTGTACTGGTGAATTGCATCCCATTACAGGAATAATTCCATTGTGCTCATTTGTATTTGGAATGAATGGTTACATCAAAGCTGTTGGCTGTAACCTCTTCATCCAAAACATTTCCTCTGTGACAAGAGGAAACATTTTCTATGAAGGGTTAGATGGTCTCTGATCTGGATTTTGAAAGTCAGAGTACTTTTGTAATTCTGGCTTTAAGTGCCTTCCTGAATGTATCTCTGATACATGACTTCTACATTCTTCTAATGTAGGTATGCACAGCTACTTCATGAGTGTAACTTAGGAGGCAAGTCATTAAAACCCAACCAAATAAATAAATAAACCAGAAACTCAGCCTTGAAAACTTCTTGCCAGCATAGTATAGGGAAAGTGAGTTAATGCACCTGGCTATAAATCTTCATGTCAGGCCTTAGTTAATGGTTTAATGAGTCTGTAGGTGTCATCCCTCCTATTTTTCTGTGGAGGGAAAGTATGTCTTTTGTTTTAAATCCTTTTTTTTAGGCTTCTATAGATTAATTCTCTTTTTGATGGCATCAGGTCTTACTGAATTTGATAGGAATTCTTTTATCTGACAAAAATATGGCACATTCATGATGTGGTATAACTACTTCCAAAAGGAGACCTTAATTCCTAATACTATCTAGAAGGTTTTCCTAAAATGAGGTCTTTGAAAAAGGGGATACAAGAAAGGTGAAAGAAATGTCTGAGATTACATTGTAGGAAGACAAATGCAGTTCAAAAAAATCAGAACTTTCTCCATAACACTGCAAAATTCACACTCATAAACTAGATCTTGGAAAAGCACTTTATATATAATGAATAAATGACACAAAATCTAGCCTGACACCTCCAGCTGAGACTGAACAGCCACAGTCACATTCTCTTATTTTCCTTCTATTATGTACCTAGAAATTGTGCAGTGTGCTACTGTGTAGTAGCAGAAATAAAATATTGTATCATTTATGTTTGCACTTCACTCATACTACATTTGATTAAACACCTTTTTTAAAAGGGCAGAAATACTTTTTAGCCTTGCAGAATAACTACTCTTAGATGTAGACAAAAAATAGGGATTTTTTTCCTGTGCTTCCAATATTGTTATGTTTTGGGCAGCTTCTATGAAAAGGAGTCAGATACTTCTGGAGCCTAAAGCAAACTGACAGAGCAAATGACAATGTCTTAAAAGGAGAAAGCTACTTCATTCTGAAATGCATAGCACAAAATGACATGTTGTGACACACTGAAAGATGTCTAGCAGGCACATTTTTAATCAGCTTGCTGGTAACCTTTGACCACTGCTGTGAGTGGGTTGCAGGTAAGCAAATGCTGAAGCCCACCACTGTGCTCTGTGTGAACTTACGGTGAGCTGTGTGACTGATCTTCTCAAATAGTACATTGTGGTGTTCTGGGTCAGGGGTTCAGAGCTGTACTAGGAAGGGCAATAGTTGTCCCTTCACATATTTTTAGGGTTAAGATACTGTTACTGAATAGGTCACTTACTCTTTGTGCCTCAGCCATAATTTCTTTTCACTGGATGAGTCTTAAGAGTAAAAATTATGAAATGTTACAAGTGCAATCATCCACACATGAATATGGATTCAAGAAAATGTTCATTCTTTTCTCAGAAAGTTATTTCTGTTTCATCCTAAGATGTGACTCGAAAATGGTATAAGAAATTGGAATTAAATCCAAGGACTTGGGTGGCATTAAAATGGCCACAGGCTCTTGTCATTAGATTTCTGTTGACTTTCTGCTGAGAAACTCCAAGTAGAATATGAGGCTGAACAATGAATCAAATCTTAGGATGTATTTGAGGTTCTCATATGATATTACCACACACTAATAATGGCAAGAACTAAAAGAACCCCTCTAACTCAGGCATTTTGGTTTCATTCTTAACTGTCTTAATTTCGGAGAGTCAAAGGACAAAATTAATCTGGAGTTTATCTCCACTCACTTTAGTGAAGGTAAATCAGGTGATATATTTGCTCCACTCTCTCAAGACACTGCTGTACTTGATGTACTTTGCTTTGTGTATGACAGATAGAAACCTGATGGTATGTGAATGATGAAGTTTAATATGGTTATCAGAAGGTCTTTTAATGACTATAATAATTCCCAAATCCTAGGCTTGTCAAGCTAACTGCTTTTGCTTTCCTTTAATTATAACTAATGATCATTCTCAGGGACAGAAAAGGAGAACTAAAATACAGGAAGAGAAAGATGAGTTACTAGAGGGGACTTCATATGACCTTATACTGCTATAAACAATTAAAACCCCCAATCATTTTATTTGATTAGATGGTTTGCACTCATTCTGTTCCAACATGAGCTACTTCTGATCATACCATTAATCATGTTATTTAAGGGAACATTAATCTAATGTCTCTTCATTATGAAAAATGTGAGGAGAGACAAATTTGTCTCAGTGATTAGACCAATGAGCTTTCTCATTTCTGTGAGAGCAATAATTAAAAAGTGATATTTTCTACATATTATAGAAATTGCAGATAGCAACAATTGTGAAGGCAGAGCATCAGACCTTTCAAAACAAGAAAATGAACCTTTTTCTGCAGTATCCTGGTTTTTATTATGAAATGCAAGAGTGATATGCATGCCTCAAAGAAGCCTTCTGACTCACACAGGACAATTTCTCTAGTTAGTTTGAAGTAATTTTACAGAAATAACAAAGCATAGTACATTATTATGAAAATGCCTGAATAAAATAATCCATGAAACCTTTTGTTCAGAATCTGCTTGCATTTTAGGGGTTTGTAGAGCTTTAATTTTTTTTCTTTGTTTATTTTTGTTTTATTTTGATTACCTACACCAAAAAAGAAATTAGGTACAGTGCATCTTAGCCATTGCTCTTTTTCAACAGTTATACATCAGACATTCCAGTTTAATGGACATTTAATAAAAAGATTATTGCTTTCAGAATTTTTGTTTAGTATGTGGATGGGATGTCATTTTGTTTAGGCATCAGCTGTTGACATGGTCATGCAGCTAAGGTAGGAAAAATATATTTTTCAATAACAAAATATATTTTGAAACTGATGTGGTGTGATCGAGTTGAATTCAAACATCCAGCATAAAAGATAATTCAAATGCCTGATCTCTAAGGTTCTTTTTTTTACTATAACTAGGAAAACCTCATACTGTAATTCAGGAAACATTAATTTAAGTGAAAACACTCAGAGCTCCCTACTACCTTAGTCAATGAGAAACTACCTGATGAGCTCACAATAGGTAAAGAAACTCTAATAAAAAGAGTTACTGAAGATGTAAGATCATCTGTTTTAAGGTCATCCCCTGGTTTTGTCACAGGTCTTGTACAAGAGAAGGTGCCTTTGTGTCTCACTGTAGGGGCAAACCAGCTTACTGGACAGGCAGTGAAAGAAACAGGGAGCTTCATTCTCCGTGCTGGTGGGGTGCAGGAGGGGTGCTATTGCCACTGGCTCTTTTTGCATAGGAACAAAATGTCTCTGACAAAAGGCCTCCAACAAAAATTCTTTACACTAAGAGGTTTTGCCTATTATTGAAACGGTTAGCGGTCACCTGATTTATTCTGTCTGAAAGGGTTAGAGGAGACATCACAGCAGCAGCTCCAAGGAGGATGAAGCAGAGCTACAACCAAAAAAATGTGTCCCCCCCAGACTTAAAAATTCAGTCTCCAGAGCATCAGTGAAATAGTTGCACTATTATCTATGAAGAAATTAGACAAAAAGATGATTCTTTGACCTCATCTATTTCACAGAGCAGACAGTGAGATACTAGCTGGGCTTCTCAACCCCCGTTCCCCCTTTCGTTTGCCTTTCTCTCATTTGAGACTTGACCTATTATATAATTATATTATTCTTTTTCAAGAAATAGTTTTGTTTTCATCATCACAAGGTTTGGAATAGCTCTTTGGAATCATTTCACTAACAACCTCTAGTACAAATGACCATAATATGAGAAAGAAAATTGAACAAAAAGTAGGAAATGAGAGCAGCTCCTCTGGAGAACACCACTGCCATCAAATAAGTGTAAAACCCACCATACAGTAGCATTTGCACCTACTAAGAGATTGTGTAGGGAGCAGAGCCACAAATAGACAGGTTTAGATGTTTTATTTCTTATAATTTTTCATTGTCTTTTGCTTGGAGGAGCGACTAGAATGATAACATCACAAACAAGGAATCAAAGGTATTTTGTTTCCATTATGATTAGTTAACATAACAAAACTTTAGTTTCAGTAATAACTAATTCCAATGCCAAATTAAAGGACATATATTCTTTTAATATATGCATGCATATGTATACACATATGTAAATGCATTGTACATGTATGAATTTTAATATTTTAATGCTGGACACGTACCATAATGAAATACCTTTAAACATCATGCTATAGTCTTCTGGAAATGATGTGACACACATCTAGAGTTTATTTATGCCACATTCTGGCACCTTTCCCCTTTTCCACTTTCAAAATTCATGTTCATGCAGTTACTAACAAAATATATACATGTACACATACATACATATTTGTATCAACACACAAGTGCTTATGTGTTATGAGAATATACCTGAAAAAGAAAATCATTATATTCTCTCTCTTACTTCTTGTATTGAAATGAATTTCCTGTCATGTTTGCTATCATTGCATCCTAGTAAATTCACAGCAAACACACTGAAAAACATGTAGTAAGGTTTTCAGAAATTCTTTGGAAGTAGAAGTGGACCCTAGAGATAAAGCATTAGGTAAGCATAAATTGTTGTAAGAGAGCAAATAAGTACCACACTTCCCTGTAGCAGCTGCAGATACGAGCAGAGCAGAATTCAACAACTTGGTGTCCGTGTGCTCACATACTAAACATCTCATTTCCTCTGCATGCCTAGTAAAATCAAGTAAGAACAAAACTGGCAGTCCCCAGTGAAAAACAAGGAGGTAACAATTAAAATGGACATCTAGAATTTATTTATTAGTGGAAAGGGACTTTATTCCTCTCATCTTTCAAAACAGTAATGAAAAGTACAGGAAATCTATTCACTGTTAAGGTATCTGCCATATTTTGCTGTGATATGGTGGGACTAAACATAACCTTTCTGATGCTGTTGCCCAGCTGTGCAGAACATAATGTAGTTTCTGACGCTCTCTGGAATCCAACATGGAGATGGCAGGGCTGAGTTGGCTTCCTATTCTTCTCTCCACTCTTCTCGGGGTCAAAGCGAGGGTGAATTTCATTGATAGCTGCAAATCACTTGAATGCTGTAACAGCTGGCCCATGTAGCCAAAGCAAATCTCAGAGACAGGTTAGACACACAAAGCCACATCTGGATGAAGACACTGCCAAACAACATAACGGCGATGAAAAGAACATTCATAAAAAATGTCCTGAAAAGACATGGAAATCTGTGATTCCCAGTTAACAAAAAAGACAGCTAAAAGCTGATCTGAGGGGAAGCTGAAGCCCAGACACCACTGGCATGTTTTGCTCAGCTCTCTCTGCACAAGGGGGACCAAATCACTGGGAAAAGCAGAGACAAAAATCAGAATCTCTGGAAAATCCACTGTCCAAGGCCATGAGAAGTAACATATAGTTATAGCACACAGTCATGAGTAAATTTAATTGCTTTTACTGGTACAAACACTCATAGAGTTTAATCCCTTTCTCTGAGTGACACCCCACTGTTGATGAGTTGCACTTCCTTTTCTCTGGACTAAAAGCAGATAAGACCTTTCTTATCAGTCTAAGAGCATATTTTGAAGGAATATACAGCAGAGAAAAACAAGAACTTTGTAAAAAAAATAGTACCTCCCTAATGCTCAAAAGTGACAGCTTAGTGCCAAAAATATTTGTTTTGTTCGCGCCCATAATCCCACATGAAGTGACCCAAGATGGTTACAAGGATACATACTTTTATTGGTTTTCTGCCCAAGTTCCATTTAGCCTTGTTAGTCAATGTTCTTGCTGTGTGGGAAATAAGACTTTTTTCCCACTATTCATCTCCAAAGTTTGATTCTTCAGTGCTTGCACTTTTGAACTGGCAAAGCTGTTACATGAAAAACAGCATTGGTTCACAAATCAAAGGTAGGCTGAGATCACTGCCACTAACTGTCTTCCATGAACACAAAATTCAAAAGAAACATTTGCTAACAACAAAAACAATAAGTGACAAATGAACATGAAGAATTATGAAACAGTGGATAGTGACATTTTATTTCCTGTTTGTTCACCATGAACATGACTGGATCTTAACATTGCCTATTAATATTGTAGTCTTCAATTTAAAAGTTTATTTTTATTTTAATTAATAGGGAATACAAAAACAGTAACAGCTTTTTGGATTATTCCCAAAACTAGTGTAGGGTCCTTGTTATGCAATGACATAGGTATTTTTTATGTGATTTTCATCTTTGTTGCTTTTGGAACCATCTAAATGTTCAAATGTTGCTGGAAGGCATATTTTGTATGTTTATCTATGTCTTTTTATGCGGTTATTTCACCTTTTCACTTGTTTCTGTTTGTAACTATTCCCGTGCTTATTTTAATACCATTGATTAAAAGATTGATTAACATTTACAATCATGAGTCAGATTTAAAGAAATAGTTGAATGAGAGGAAGAAAATTGTACTTGCTGAATTTATAAATGCTGAGTAGCAGAGGTGATTTCTTACAATTAAATGTTATACAGTGTTCAAACCCTGCAAAAATTTTAAATGAGTTTCCATTTTGACCTCTACTTTCTCCTCAGTATTTTCGTTGACCTATTATTATGTAAGACTATCCTAGAATTTGAAAAGATTTGTTTCTTTATCATCAGTTTATATCCTCCTTACACCTCCTGAAAGGAACTGACAGGAAAAAGGAACACCATAAATTTAATAAGGACCAAATTTAATTCCTTTTTTTTCTTTTTTTTTTTTCTTTTTTTTTATTTTTTTTTTTTTATTTACACAATAGCTGTGTTGTCAATTGCTATAAAATTCGCCTTTAACTTCAGTAGGCAAAGAACGGGATAGGGACAAAAAAAGACAAGTGAAGCTGAAGATGGTGAAAAGGAGTTAATAGCTGCTGTACTTGTGCAGCACAGGTCTAGTACAGGGTCTGTATAGGCTTTGGTTCAGTTCACAGATGATGGATATTTTGATAGGGTCTACTTCTTTAAAAGATATTCACTCCACTAACTGTATTTGTTGAACCAATCTTGACCATGTTTTGAACACATTTAAAATATGTCATGGCTTTCTATTGAGTTTTTTGTTTTGACCACAGGTAATTGCCATTTTTTACAAATATCAAAAAATGCAGTATTTTCACTAAAGTGTAAGGAGCATTGTCAATTTAAGGGCACATGTTCTATGAAGGGCATTTTACTGCTTTATTTTTTAAGAATAATAAAAGGCAATAAGATATATATTAGTATATATAGTATTAAATTAAATTATTTGAACTATAGATCTTTTCTGATTTTTTTTCCTGCAATATTTCTAAAGTCACCTGAATGTTGCTTAAGTGCAGATTGCTCTCCAGTCTTATTATTCATTTATACTCCATATGATAAGTGTAATATCTCTTGAAGTCCTGATTCAATTGCCCAGCTCTTTGTGGCTAGTGACATTTTAGAGGCTCCTATCTACCATCTAAATGGTAGACTGGGACAGATCTCCTGCAGGTCCTAAGCATCATCACAGTAGGATATGTCAGACACTATTAGGTGCTGCATCAAGTAGATACGTGTGAGCAATTGAAGTAGGTTGCAAGTGACTGCCGTGATCTTCCAGGTCATCTTTCGCTTATAGAAATTAACTCAAGCACCAGCCCTTAAATATAAGCTGGGAATCTAGTGCAGACCTCTAGTGAATAAAATTAACAGAAACTTGAGAGATCTTTCCAGTTTACTACAAAGTAAACACTCAATGTTCAAAACAGCCCTCTAGGCCTGTGTATCAACTAGATGTCCACTGACTCTTGCCAAAAAAAACAATTCCCATCCTTATGTGCAGTCATTCTTAGCTACAAATAGGTTCAAGCACATTTCTAATGCTCGGGTTAAAATGTGATGAGTAGTGGCAACCTTCTAACAAAGTGGGGTTTCTATTTAAAATCTTTACATTAAAATAGTAGCCAAAAAAAAAGTTTATTTGTGCTAGAGCAGCACCAGAATGTGGCTTTCTACCCATTTTGTTGCTATGTATTTTCTCATGACTTGTATTTTTTATGTGTATAATTTATCTCTTTCAATTTAATACTCCTATCAGGCTTTTCCTTCTTTACTGATAATTTAAAAACTCTTTTGCTTTTATACTGTTTTCTCATTTATCTACCCAGCTTGTCAGTGCTCATCTGTGTTTCATTGCTTGAACTTTCTTTCATCAAGTCCAACATTTGTTAGGGTTTTACAACTGACACAAACCTAACCACAGTCAACTGCCTTAGATCAACTGCAAAGTTATTATTTCTTGTCCTAACCATTTCATTAATCAGTTCACCTTTGTTTTCTGCAGTATTTCCCTCAGGGAACTCATCTGTAGAGTCAGCATCTTTTGTCTGTTATCTTGCTTTGTGGATCCCGACCTGTAAAACAGTATTTCTATATGACACAAATTTGATTTTTAATCAGTTATTTTTACTTTAATAAAAACCCACACCAAAATAAAACAAAACACATTTTTTCTTTTAATTTTTTTTTGATTTTTACAAATTCTGTAACAAGTAGACTCCTTCTCACATACTTTCAGTACAAATACTGTTGCAAAACCAAGTGTGTTTTTTTCTAATCTGTTTAAGTCCTTGGTTTCTTAATTTTTATATTGTTTTATTGTTTCTGTTCTTATCTGTTAACTATTTTTTTAACATTTTGCCTGGTAATCTTCTCTTCCATATTTTCTGATTTTTCAGTCTCCATCATATATTAATCTTGATAAAACAGTCTCCTTATGGCTGTGAATTCATTGCCACCAGCAAATCTACAGTTCCTCACTAGTTCTTTATATAGCATGATTTCTATTTCCCATATGAAAGCTAAAGAGATGATTCTTTCTAACAGTAAAACGAACATATCTCACGACAGTTGATCTGTTGTCTATTCTCACTGAACTCCTCAGCTTACCAAAGAGGCAATCCACCAGCCCAGTCTATTTCTAAAGAATAATATACATTTTGCAAACTTGGGGTTTTTTATATACTGTTAAAGGCCTGTTAAAAGACTATCAAATTTTAGCAAAATATTAATTTATGCTCTGCAGAGTTCCTCAGGATCTATTTTATCACAAACAGCTGAGTAGTTGTGTTGATCTAAACCTGATCTGCTACCTCACTGGCCCTGTTTTCACGAATATTTTAATTTATTCCTCAAATGTCATAGCAAATATTTTACCTCTCACATTTAATAAGCTAACTTCATTATAGCTTCTTCATTTATGCCTATGTCTGTCTTTGCCATTGTTTTTAAAATTTTTTTGAGAGCTACTGAGTTGATCAAGCTTCATGGCTTCCCAGGATCTCTTTCTTTGTCAAATTTTCTGCTAGAGCTTTTACTTCTAAGAAATCTGGCATCTGTTCTCCCTTGGTTACACTGAGAAGCTTTGCATGACCCCTGATGAGCAAAAGGCTATTCTGTGTCTTTTACACATTTCAAGATATTTTTCCTATCTCTTACTTTTCTTCAGACATCCTTTATCATTGTTGGTGTGCATTTCTTTGCACAAATATCTGAGTTATTTCTCTGATCATGTGATACAGCCTGAGGTCCTATTTCCTCTGAGAGTTCCTCTGAATATTTGCACAATTTGGTTATCCACTCACCCTGCCTTTTCTTCCTTCTTTTCTCATTTAATGACTCTGTAGTTTAAAATTCTTAAATATGTACATCCATTTGCTCTTGCTAGATATATAAGAGTTACTTCAGTGCCCAGTGGTAGAAGGGTCCCTACATCTGGAAACTGAACACGTACCAGATGTACAGAATGCCTTGCTTGCCTTGCTTGCCTTACTGAGTGTTTGGCCTCCACTCCAGAGACCTGCAAGTCTCTGTGCACAACACAAGGAGTCTGAGAGTCAAGCTGAGAGCAAGCGCAGAATTCTGTGCCAGGATACAGGAGCCCAAAAGACATTTCGGTGTCAAAGGCCTATTTTACACTCTGCCTTGATTCTTGTTCATCTACTTGTAAAAGGACTAGCACTGCAACTCCACTGAGAGTTGCTGGTCTCTACAGTCTGGAAAGAAGATACTCAGATTGGGTCAAATGTTGACAGCTACCTAGCCACAGAAGAGATACTTGTCTTTCCTTACAACATGTTATATTGTTTGGGTGGGTTTTGGTTTTCTTTGTTGTTGTTGTTTGTTTGGGTTTTTTAAATGGAATACTGAAGTCATAAGTAAAAGAGCTAAAGATCCAGGTCTCAGAAATTGCAATGTAGAGTGTTTTTCTCTAGATACTTCTATTTTTATTATATTCTGTATTCTAGGATTCTCGTAACTATGTTATCACCACTTTGACCCATTAGCAAATTTGATCTACTATATTTTCTTCAGTATGTAGGTCTTCTAACTAGTTATCCTTAATTCATAAGATGCTTGTATTCGAAACAATCAAAGGTCCCCTCTGCAAACCCAGGTGATTAACTTGAATGCAGTTATTTTTAGACCAGAGAATATATTCCTGTCTATCTTACAGACTACTCAAACTGCCTCTGGCTGCAACCATGGACTCAGATCAATCATTCCGACTGTGCTGGACCCAATTTTGTCTTCTTTCTTCCTCTTAATTAATGCTAAGAAGTCTCTAGGCATACTTCTGCACTTTCACAACAGGATGTGGTCAATTTGTAGTCAATTTTCTCACCCATAACACAAGTTATGGACGTAAACAAGGGCTAACTTCTTTTCTAGAGGAAAGCTTATCTAAACTTCCATTTTTCTATTGCAAAATAATTGGAAGGCAAATTTTTTACTAACCCTTGCTTTAACGTTTTGCATAGGAAAAAAAAAGTAAAGGTGAGGGCATGTGTGCAGGAACTAAACATGTAGTGTTGTATAACTGAAGAACTGTTCTAACAGTTAGAAATTAGAATTAGAAATTAATCAACTACGTTATGCAAAATAGATATTAATATTTACTACCATGGAAGTTCAATGACCACAACAAAAATTAAACAAACTGAAGTGCCATAAAGGAGCTAAGAGAAATCAC
>JAYRBT010000082.1:11712478-11724230 GCA_036023395.1 Myiotriccus ornatus | reverse complement strand
TTTCAGCCAGGAGGAAAAATTCCGACTGGTGATTACCAGCCATGATTTCTTTGCCATTGCAGAACTACGGTCAGTTCTATCTGAGGCGAATTTCCAATGTAAAACAGTCCAATACTCCATGAACATATTGTTACATTCAGATGTGAGCTCACTTGTTTTCTTTATTACCTTGTTCTGACTAAGAAGTATTTTTTTCAGTCTCTATTGTTGACTTTTAAGTTCAGTATATCATCATTTAGATCTTACTAACATCTATAATTATCTTAATAAAAGAAAATCTGATTTTGCATTTGTTTCTAATTCATAACAAGTTACTTAACATTCTTTTTTCCTTTTTCTTTTTTAATAGGCCTCTGTTGAATGGTCATAAGCTTTAAAATAGCATTTTTTTCTGAGTTTGAATAATAATAAAATAATAAATAATAAAAGGGTAAAAATTGTGTTCAGTGCCGTACATATGCAAAAGTTGTTACTTTGTCATTGCATTCTTCATCTTCCAATTTATTATTTGACATTTTCAGTGCTTGGATTACAATGTGTGGACTAAACAAAGACATACAAAAAGCCAATAGTATGCTGAGGTGCATCAAAAGAAGCACAGCCAGCAGGTCAGGGGAGGTGATTTTGCCACTCTACTCTGTCCTCGTGAGATCCCACATGAAATGCTGCATCCAGGTCTGTTGTCCTCTGCACAGGAAGGACTTTGACATGCTGGAGCACCTTCAGAGGAGGCCACAAGGACAGAGGAGGAAAGGCTGAGAGAGTTGGGATTATGCAACCTGGTTGCCTAGAGAGGTGGTGGGTCCTGCTTCTCTCTGGAAGTGTTCAAGGCCAGGCTGGTTGGGACTTTGAGCAACCTGATCTAGTGGAAAATGTCCCTGCCCACAGCACAGGGGATAGAATGCAATGATCTTTAGTGTTCCTTCCAATCATACCCCTTTTTATGATTCTATGAAAATGCAATATATTTTCATTGGCATTTGTTAACTAGTTCTTATAAATTATTGACCAGTGCATGGACTGTTAGTGACAGTAAAAAAAAATAAAGAATTATGGGCTGAACAATACACTAAAACATATGGGTCAGAAATAAAACCAAAATAAGTTAATATGTGTATCTAATTATTCTAGAAAAAAACCTAACAGCTGACAATCTTTTTTATTCAAATAAAAGCAGAATAATCAAAAGCTGTAAAATTCTTTAGCTTCTTCTGCCTAATAATGAGCCATGTTCAAGCATATCATAGAATCATAAACCAGTTTCAGTTGGAAGGGACCTTAAAGATCATGCAGTTCCAATCCCCTTGTCATGGACAAGAACACCTCTCACTAGAACAGGCTGCTCAGAGCTCCAGCCAGCCTGGCCTTGAACACCTCCAGGGATGAGGCATCCACAGCATCTCTGTGCAAACTGTTCCAGTACCTCACCACCCTTACAGTAAAGAATTTTTTTCTTATATCTTATCTAAACCTAACCTTTTTAGTTTGAACCCATTCCTCCTTGCCCTGTCTCTACATGCTCTTGTAAAAAGTCCCTCTCAATCTTTTTCACAAGCTCCCTTCAGGTACTGGAAGGCTGCAATTAAGTCACCCTAAACCTTCTCTTTTCCAGGCTGAACAAACCACATTCTCTCAGCCTTTCCTCGTAAGAGAGTTGCTCCACCCCTCTAATCTTGGTGGCCCTCTTCTTGACTCTCTCTAACAGGTCAATGTCTTTCCATCTTGACACCACATACAGGATATTTAGAAAAAATGAAAAAATGAGAGTTAATGTCCATTAACAAGAAATTCAATTGTAACTGATACAGAGTGTGACATTTACATCGAAACTGTGCTGAGATCATTGCATTCTTGGACAGAATGCAATTTTAGTGTGTCAAGAGTATATTATGTCATCAGTATATTATTGAAAAAAATTAAGGTTTAAGACTTTCATTGTACTCATCAGGTCTTCAAGTCTTCAGCTAAAATGAGGATATTTAAATGGAAGACTACTTTTAATGTACATTACAAAAAAAAATAAAGAAAAATAAATAATAAATACTCCATAGTGTGCTATTTTTAAGGATGTCAATGAGCTAACTCAGGCAATTTTTCTAAGAGAGTTAATTAAATGTAGCATCTCCATAAGTATAAGTAAACAATTTGTCTTTACAGATTTACATTTTCTTCTTACTCCATTGCAACCAATTCAGAATTTTTGCATATTTTTTTTTCAACAAGACAATCTGCTTTACTATGATTTTGAAGCAAATTGAACAAGGCATTTGGAAGACATAAAGGTTCATATTGCTGTCATGATTTCTTTAAGTTTTTTGGATTTTTTGCTTTCCACCTTTATTTGAGTTTGACACATGGCTGTTCAAATTTGAAATTCAGAATGTGGAATGGCAGGCACAATTTCCTCTAACTTCAGGGACCTCCAGATCATGCAGGATGTCTTATAACCTCCTAGCACAGAAGCTGCAACCGTATTCTGAAGTTTGCCACAATTAAAATAAATACTTCCATTTTCAGCTGAGTGAAAACCTTCACTAGTTCTACCACTTTGCAGAACTCTATAATTTTCTGTCTTGTGTATAATGCAGGGTGGGCACAGGGGATTCTGAGAGGTGATTAAAGTACCAGTTCATGAAGTTCTTGACTCAGTTTACTTTTGAGAAATTTAGGGAGTTTTCCATGTCTGTATATAAAGCCTTCCAGCAACCCAACCATACTTCCGATGCTACTGATCTATGGGAGGGAAAGAATGATATCTTTTGTTTTTCAATTCCTTATAGAAGATTTTGTGTCTCCAAATAAAGTTCTAAGATATGCTTTCCTTTTAAAATATCAGCACGTTATAAATCTGGGAGACCACAGCAACTCAACTATTTGGGTCTTACTAATGAAAAGTCACTCTACTGAACAAATGTTTTTTTATGGTGCATGTAACTGTGATGCATCAAAGCTATATTTTACTCTCTTTTATGTATATGACTCAACTGTCAGCATGACCAGACTTGGATTTGGGATTTTTTGACATAATTAATAATATTTTTGTTGATTTACGAAGATGTATGATGATTTCTTAAAATTGCCATTGTCTTGGTCATCTTTTGACTGTAAATATATAGAGATTGATTCTATCAGCAAACTGATGTGATGGGGCTGAGGGAAAGTATTTATAGTTAGAGGATCTAGAATGTATTCCTTCTATTTAAAATTCACCATTCTGGTTTCTAAGATGTAAACTGCAAAGCCTGGAACATTCCCTTAAGACAAATCTTTTCTCTGGAAGAGCTGCCTGTGTTGAAGGTGGTGGTGGGCTATCAGGTGCCTTGTCTAATCTCTTCTTCTGTTGACAAGTGTTATTCCTGTGGTAGGCATTAAGATTTAGGAACAGATGCTAGCTGCTGGTACCTGCTTTCTCCTTCAATTTATGTTCAATTTTTACTCATGATGTAATTGTCAGACAACCTATGCTGCATGGTGACTTCAGCAGCAGCAGGGGTAACTGGAAATTTCTTCATTTGTCTGGAAATTCATAATGGTAAGTTCCCTTAGGACATCTAGGGGTACAGTGCCCTCATAGAGGTGTCAGCATAGCATTATTAAGGTCTGAGAAGATTATGAGACAATTCTCACTGTAATTACTCTTATATTCAGTTAGTTTTACTATTTTCTTAGGCAGGAGGTTACCAATGAGCCTTATCTTTAGTCTTGACTGACTTCAGTAAAACTAGTGATGCTGAAAGATGCTGGTATTTCCTTACACTTGCAAGATCAAAGGTTCACATCGTATTTTGTAGTCTGGATATGTGAGCTTACTTTACCATTAAGATTCATGAAAAACCCCATGGAAGTCGCCAGCATCATTTTGAAGAGGACATTCAACAACACACGTGTTAGATTTCTTCCTTGGGCATGTAGCTGACAAACACGGCAGGAAGGAGAAATGCAGTATCTCCAGTTTCAAATAGGATAAAAATCAGAGGCTATCTTGCAAATCCCTTGTAGAGTCTTTCCTGCTGTGCCAGGTTTATCCATAACACGATTGGTAGGAATCTATAATTGATCATGAAAGCTGTAATTGAGTGTGTGTCTTCTCACTCTTTTCTTTTAAGAGGACGCAGAGTGTGAATCTATGTTATTTTTGTTGCCACTCATTAATTTCCTATACCGAAAGCTGTGTCTCAGAGACTTTCCAGGGAAAGTGAAATGGTATTTTTGGACCACTCCCACTACAGCTTCTGTGTGTAGTGGAAAGGCAGGATACTGCACAGCTGTAAATGAAGGTTTATAGTGGAAGACTCACAGTGGACTACTTTGCAAAATTAGAGCCTTGGGAGCACAGAAGCTCATGGCATGACGATAGAGCTGTGAATAAATAAAAGAAAAGGAGATAAAATAAAATAATACATTTGCTCCCTTCCTTTTTAAGCTAGATGCCAAGATTTTGTGTTGCAAATGGTTTTCTTACACTGCAAGCTAGACATCTTTGAGTTATATCTTAAATATATAGAGCTCTGAGAACCAGATTCCCTAAAGATTTATATATCCTTTGTCAGAACGGAAATCCTTACTGCTGCAAACCATCCGGATCCTAAGAAACTGCTTTGTGCTTTTTTTTTTCCTCTTTTATTTCTTTGGCAAGCTTACTGGACTTGTCAGGGGAGGAAGGAATGTATTAGCAAAGGAAGGGAGTGGGTGTGGTGGAGCAGAGTTCAAATTCAATAATTCTTTATTAGCACAGTGGCCATTAAAGAAATTTTTTCCCATAAATACACTAACTTAACCCCTCTGAAATGACATGCCAGTTGCACAGCTAAGAAATATCCAGATACACTAAATCACAACAGGGAGGGGTGACTTGATACAGCTGTGTCAATTTTCGTTATAATACAGGAGGCTAAAGCTGCCATTACAACAGTTAAAACATTGGCTGTAAAATTAGAAAATTTGTCATTTATTCATTTTCATCTCTATTATTTAAAGTTAACAGGAGACACTTGACTTAAAGACTTCAGAAAAATTAGTTCTGAATGACACTCTCTTTGCTTAATTTAACTGCCTTTTTGCTCTCAAATTCTGAACTGAATTAGGGATCTAGTGTACAAGAATATTTTTACTTGATTATCTCTGGGTTGAAAACAATGTTCTAACAAAATTTATGTTTCCAAAAAGCACAGTAATGTGATATTTTTTGAATTACAGTAGAGTAGTTCTCTTGTTACAAAACATAAACAAAAATTGAATGTCCAGAAGATGCATATTTTGTGGGGTTTTTTTTCTGTCTATCCCCTGCTTTGTAAAGGGTCATCTGATGATCCACTTAGATACCAGTACGTCTTGGTTTTTTGAATGGAAGTTTATGTCTGCAATAATAAAATGAAAATCAATCAATATTTTCTCTGCAGCAGAAAGACTAGAGGTAGGTGAAGACAAAGGTTTTAGCTGTTGATTGGTTGTTGCACAATCTGAAGACCTGGCATGATGCAGGAGACAGAGATGGCAACGAAAAGGTTATGCCTGCAGTCTGACATCCAGGCACCTCCGCTCTTTACTCTGGTGTCTCAGCATCCTGCTGAACCTCAGGTAGGAAAAAAAAAAAACAAACGTGGATTTTCTCTGGGTTTTATTCTAATTTAAATAGAATGGTGTGTAATTTCAACATTTATCATTTGTCTTTCTCACATGACTTCAACTTTCTCCAGTCTTAATCTTATTACTGCATCTAACCATGTGTCAGCTGTGTGTATCACCATGCAAGTCCATGAAATAGATTTTAAAAAAAAAAAAAAGTCATTCTTCCCTTGCTCCCTTCCTTTCTCATCTCTACACGTTATTCAACCAAATGAGTCTCTGTCACTTCTTGACCTCATTCTTACCTCTCCTCTTCTTTCACGAAGGATGATGTGGGCGATTACAGGTTTTGGCTTTCCAGTTCCTGCATCAAAGGGAAGATCTTAACAATTCTGCTGTGCCTAACTGGATACAGGGCATAACAAATTGGCTCTTTCTGAATAAAAATGGAGCCTGAGTATGAACTGGAACTCATCTGTGACTTCACATCATTCCAACAAGTGCTTGCTGACTTTGTTTGTTGCTTTCTGTCACTAAATCCTTGTAAACAGCTTTGAGTCCAGTATTTACCAGGATCTTCATATCATTCTCTGGACAGAATCTCCTGCTGTTGTTGAAGCTGACAGAGACTGTGGCTGAGATGTGTTGATGATGTTCTGGCCGCTTTTCAAGAAAGCACAGATGCTCTGAACATCTTTCTAGAATTTTTAAGTAGTCAAATACTTTCCCATTAAAATTAACAGAGGAAATGGAGAAATAAAGCTTAATGCCTCTTTCTAAACAGATATCTCTGTATACCGATGGTGAGCTAATATGTTCTGGTTAAGAGTCTTTTACATAAGAATCAATATATTCTGTAAACACTGAAATTCATACTCTGATTGGAAAAACAAATGCTCTAAAGACACCTGAACAACAAAAGCCAAGCCAATAAACAAACAGAAAAAGTGTCCCCAAGCCTTCTCCAATATCAGTTGTTTTGAATAAAGTTCTTAACAGAAGCAGAAGTCTTACAAGTTTTTTTTCAGCCTATTATATAAAATAAAGAAGGATCTCATGTCTGGTTTTGGTTAGGGTTGTGGTTGTTTAGGGTTTTTTTTAAATGTGTATTTTATATCCAATAGGTGAAGAAACATCAGTCTTTGCTCTGTGAATGTGAAGGGAATATGGTCTTTTTTAATTTAAAAAAAGAATCTGCTACCTTTTTAAAAACAATTTTAAAAAAATATAAAGGGCTGAAATCAATCTTATTTAGCAAAGCCTTAAGGAACTAAAGAAACCATCAATCTTTTCTTCAACTGCTTGTCTGGTAATCTCCCAGTAAGAGTCTGTCTTTCCCTTTAGATGGAAATGAAGTTGCAATTAGAAAAGTGCTTCAGTCATTTACTGCTGTCCTTAAACTAAGAATGGGAAAACTAGGATGAGTAAAAATAAGAACTGACCCCAAACTGACTGCAGGGTCAAACTGAACTTGAACCAATTATTCTGTTTTTGTAAGTTGAGAAGACACACTGAATTACAGGGGCAAAAAGCAATTCTTGATGTAGTTCTTAAAAAGTCAACATGTCCTGAAAATCTTCCTGAAAATAGCAGCTTCTGTGAGGTTTACAACTGAAAATGAAGGAAATATTAAGCAAAAAAATACTTAAATGCCTAATTTTATCTAACTCCATGGATCCTGGCTGTCTGGAGAGGTTTAGTCTTTTTAACACCAAATCTGAGTTATTGGCTTTACTGGCTGGTTTCCCAACTCTGCCACAGCCCTGCTCTCCCTGACCATCCCAGGGCTGTGTCTGACCTGGAACCCCATTTATGCTCTGCCCGCATACCTGCTCACAAAGCTGCAGCAGGCATTTTGACACCAGGTGTCAATCAGTACCTGGTGCTTTCTGACTGTTTTCATGCTTTCTCTCCCAGCAATTCCCTGAAGGACTCATGCTGTCAGCCTCTTCCCTGAGAGATGAATAACCTTTAGAGATAAATCCATCTGCTCTGCAGCTCCTGATCTGTGTCTGGAACAAGCTGGCAGCCAAAGGGTAGAAGAGCAGGCAGGACTTTCATTTTCGTGGAGTGAGGCAGCATGGGGACCTGTCAGGGATAAACCACCCCATGCAATTGCCCAAGCAATTCCTGGCTTGAGGCAGCAGTTCCTGCTAGCAGGCTGCATGGCCAGCATCTGTGCAGGAGGTAACAGGCACACTGCGGTGTCCGAGCAGCCTTTTTCCAGCCCTAGAAGCTGAAAGCATTCTACAACCTCCCACACCCCCAACACTTGATGTTAGCCCCAGGAACACTCTATGCCAGAACAGGGAAACAGCTTTGTAGCTAAGGTTATTTATGGGCTTATCTACAGCCCTGGTGAGCAGAGAGATATTTCACATGGTGATAGTTTCTTGTCTTGTTTACCAGACCGAATGCAGGTCTTGCTTTACCTTGTTCATAGCAACTTTCTTCCTCTCTAAGAGCTTCCTGATTTCTTCCAAAGTCAGATCGGTAACTTCAAAGTTCATGGAAAGTTCCAGTTCCGTGGCTTACTGGCAGACAGGCTTTTAATCCTTTCAAAAACCTTTCAATACCAAACCCACCTGTGTCCATTTCATTTATGTTCTTGTGTGTTTGAATCTCTCTATTGTTGTTTTAAACAAGTATCCTTTTTTGTTTAAAATTATTTTCTTTCTATTGATCTTACTGATCTTACTTCAGGACTAATGATTGAAGCACCAGCACTGGGTTCTTTAAGAAGCAGTGGGTGCTGGCTTAGAAACATGAAATTGGAATGATGCAGCAGCAGAGGAGATCCTGCAGCTGCCTGGGCACTAACAGTGTGGTCTTTTGGTTGCCATCTCTCCGTCAATTATAGCTGAGCACAAAAGAAACCAAACTCCTCATGGATATGTGTAAAGAAAACCTGGCTGAGCACTTTAACTCAAATAATCTTTCCTTCTTTCTTTTATCGTAGTTTCTTATTTATTTTCTGGCAGGCATCAGCACTCCTGGGAAAATGTTCCGTGTATGTAATAAAAGTAAGATTACTTTTGTGTAGCTTTTGATTGCCAATGTTTTTCCAGTGCTACTTCCATACCCTTTGCAGAGGACTGTGTTATTGTTATGCAGTTTGGTTTAACTTCGTGATTTGTAGTAAACATGGTTAGTGTTTTCTTTGTTAAAGGAAATAAAATAAGTGCATGTCTTTAAGCTATAACATTTCTCAGTTGCCAGTAAAGCCCATGCAGAATGAAAACCATAGGAAAGAGGCGGCGTCAGAGTTACTCAGTCGTGTAGCTTTTTAACCTATGAAGAAATACATGGATGTTATGCTTTCTGCTTCTGAAAGATTCCCATAAAAATATGATACACAAGCCTGGAATAGTTTATGCTAGTAAAATTTTAATTCAAGTAAAAAAATGACTTAAATTTGCCTCAGTTAGGAATAATCCAATTAATTCTATAGTAAGGTTTTAGATACACCAAAAGTGACAACAAACACAACTGGTTTCATAGATCCATGCTGTAGTGAGAGGAAGAGAACTTCTGTTTCCCATAATAAACTACAGTCATATCAGTGTCTCACTGTTGACCAGTCACATAACTGACAATAAATGCTACTGTTTATCATGTGATTATTAGGAAGATCAGAATATGAAATCACGATTCTGAAGCAAGACCATGATTAATTTAGTTCAGCTCCTTGAGCTCAATGAGAATCTTTTTGTTCAACTGAGGATACTTCTTAAAATAAGAAAAAGATATAACTAGATATAATTCATTAAGCTCATAAATGTTCATAGCAGTATAGAAGCATAGATCCACGTGCACCAGTCATACTTCTGCTGCTAAAATCTTTGTAACAGCTAAATTTCAAGGAGATAGTAAGACACTGTAAGACATAGACAATTGTTATGGGGTAAGAAGAGGTCTGAGAATACATTTTTTCTAAAATTTTTCAAATTTTTTGAGTTTCAAAAGGTTATGGAGAACATTTCAACTTTGATGTTACCTTCTCAGAATTTCAAGCACTGGTGCAAAATGGCTTGGACTGGCTCTAATCCAAGACCACAGTCTAGCCTTGAGTAATAGGTACTAACTCATATTTAGGCTATATATCTGAGACATGAAAGCCATTTTTTCCAATGCTGCTTTTCTTAATCCGGGCACCTTAAACTTATGTGTCTCAAGCTATAAATCCATATATAGAAATAAGGAAACTAAATCCCCTAAATCCCAGTCTTCAGTTCTTTCTTTTAGCAAGGAACTTCACAGCTAAATTATTTGAAAGTCAAACATCTCAATTGCTTTCTCATGGGGAATGCATCTGCGTTTTTTTATAAATTCTCATCTAGTGTACAGTCAATTTACTTATGGAATATAAGCTTCAAAACAATTTCCCATGCTCCAGCAAAGTGTACTGAAAATGCAAAGTTAGTTGCAAGTGACCCAGGAGATTAATGATGATCTGCCTTTACTTCTTGTCCTCTTCAAACCTCACAAACCCCCCAGCACTTTAGCATGTTAATATTTACCAAATGGAAAGATATAACAGTCCTTTAAGGCAACTGTACAACTGCTAATTGGAAATAGAAATTATTTTGGATCTTGCTACAGCTGAGTCAGTAGGCTAAGTTTACAAGTACTGTGAAACAATTATGGGGTTTATATTTGTTATGAAAAATTTGTATTGTTTTAGCATTTTAGGAAAATTATTCAGAATACCTGCCCTCCCCCAACTTTGGCAAGGGAATGGACTTAACTTTTAGAATGTCATCTTTAAGAAGTGTTGATATTCTGCTGAGCTCAGCGTGAGCAGAGGACGTTTCTGAAAATGCTGTACCTATTAGTCATCCAACTACCAGTAAAAAGCAGTTTAAAATGACATTAGGAATACAAAACTGGCTAGCTATAATAAAACTGAAAACAATGAAACACATATCCATCAGTTCCTCAGTAATACTGTTATGATTAATAATGTCAACAATGAACAAACTATTTCAGAGAGATTTCCTAACAAGGTTCTCTTTTAGTAGATATTAAGAGTTCACTAAGGAGTTTTTCCTTTTCCAGTTCTGTCACTTGGAATCTGTGGCTCAGTTGTGGCTGGTCTATGTTACAGCAAACAAAACTTGCAATGAGGTTCACCCTGGATGGAAGAATCAACCAAAGAATAAACAAAAAGTATGTTAATTTTGATAGGCAAGATGAGTCTGAAACCTACCAAAATGACCAGAATTTTAATACACAGTCTTGCAGCTTGAAGGTACTCAGTCAATATCAATAGTAATACATTATAACCCTTGATGTTGTAAAGTCAGCTAGGATTTCCAGCTGAAGGAAAATTTATGGTATTTTTAAGGAAATTAATACCTTAAAAAAATTTTAAGGGATAGCCAAAAGATCTTTTTAAACTACATGGAGTTTATCATAATGACTAATCTCTTTCCACAAAGAAAAGTTTTTTTTTCTGAGGCATAAATTATTCCCCTGCCAAGTTTTAAAATCTATATGGAGTGGGACAAATCCTAAGAAAAACTTTGACTGATGAGTAACTTTCAGATCTTCCCGCCTTATTTTTTAAAACTATAGAAGCTCACAACACCTTTTATTCCCTTTTTCCTAATATCATTTTGATATTGTAAAGTAAGACCCCCTTTTCTCATACACTTCTTTCATATAAGTAAGTGCAAACTGTCTACTTTGTTTCCCCAGAATTAAGATTTCTCATGACATTTTATTTAGACAGCTTAGCACTCTGGCATAAATAAACAAACATATCAATACACATATAAATATTTTTTTTAAAGGTAAGAAATTGGTTTTTGTCATCTCACACCATGGAAACAGAGTGGAGCTTGTTATCTATACCACTAACTTCTTTCTGGTGCTCACTACATTTGAAGCACTTTTTTTTTTTTTTCCAGTTTTTCCTCAGTATTCCCAGTTTTGCTCAAACATCACTTCTCTCTGCTGATAAATTTGGAAACAGCCCAGATTGAACAGCAGAAGGGGGTGGATTAATACAACTGAAAATTGTTGCCTGAACCAGTCCTGCATTTTACTTTGCTTCATGACTAAATTCAGAATGAAGACATTAAAAACCAAGCAAATTGTGAGGAGAAAACAAAGTCTGGAGGAAAGTGTCCACAAGGTTTAAAGAGTAGTCAGTGGAAAGTATTATGAAGTCTAAATCACTTTC
>JAYRBT010000082.1:11696598-11712378 GCA_036023395.1 Myiotriccus ornatus | reverse complement strand
AACAAAGTCTGGAGGAAAGTGTCCACAAGGTTTAAAGAGTAGTCAGTGGAAAGTATTATGAAGTCTAAATCACTTTCAAGGGTTGGGTCAACTTTTATGAAGGCACAATGTACTTCCAAGCTCAGTGTTTTACTTGTTTGAACCCAGAACTTCCTCTTGCAAGGTACAGGGCTAGTGTTCACGTGGGACAATTTGCTAACATGCATTTGTGTATGTGTAGGTATTTGGCTTCAAAGGGTAAGTCCATTGTATTAAAAGTAGTTTCATTCTGAAAACAACAAGGATTTAAAAAAAAAAAAAAATTCTCATTTGAAAAAAACCGCAGCCATACTGGACATATGGAATCCCACTTGCAGTTGATTGCTCTAATCCCTGTACTACAGATTTGGGTTCCTTTTGCATTTTCTCTCTGCACACTGAATTTTGAACCATATTCAGTACTGTAGGAAAAAACATTACTGAGAGAGTTGGAGAGCAACCAACAGCCTGAGTTAGGTGAGACATTGTTTTTTCAAACACTCCTCAAGGAATCGGTATTTAATTCCCCTCTCAGACTGTGGCCATAACTGGGTCTTGAAAGGTTCTGACCATGGTTATCATAGACAAGAGAAGGGCACCTCCTTGTCCTAAAGGAAAATGATTAGCGGCAGGCTTGCTTATGAGGAGGAAAGCCTCAGCTGCTTCATCTCAGAGGTCATAAACCCTAGGGAAGAGAGTGTCTGCTCCACACACCTATGGCATGTTAAGACTCCTGCTTGCCCTAGGTCCAGGCTGGTTTCTGCTGAGCTGTCCAGTTGTACTGAGCATCCAGACTTCACCTCTCTGTTTGTATAAAAAAAGCTATCTGTGCAGCCATATTCAGACTATCACTTCAACACCCAGCACTTAATGACTGGGTAATGTAGAGTCACAGTCTTGACTGAATCCAGCTCTGATGACCTTTTATAGGAAAGTCCCTGAACATAAGGAGCAAAACAATTCTTTTGATAATCATATGTCCAGTTCTCTTACTGCACTCAAGGTAGGGGCTCTGTGACTGCAGGAAGACCTTAAAGAGCCCAGAGGAGGACTCACAATTATTATTATTATTGCTAATATTAGTTCTCCTCTGTGTTCATCAACACACCTTATGGAAATCAACCCAACCTTCAGTCAGCAGGGATTGTTATGGAGCATTTTAATACCTTACTGCAGCCAGCCTGCTTTCCTCAAAGCATTGAACTGGGTTTCTTGGACTTGTATCTATGCTTGACCCTGTCACTTCCTCATCAGCATGAAGTGTGGTCATATTTCATGTAAAATCTGGCACAATCTGCGAATCTCAGAGCAAGACTGGTCTCTAGTTTTTGGATTCTGATTACAGAAAACTCCCAGAGATGGAACATGTTCATGCTTTCTGGTATAAAAAAGCCCTCATATTAGAACTCCTTTGCCTGTTTTCTGGATCCTTCCATGCGATATCACATGATATTCTGTATATGTAATTAGTGGATCAAGAAAAATTATGGACAATATTTCTGCCAAAAATTCAGCAGATTCAGGGTGAAGCAATCTGGTATAAATAACACCTAGCATTAGTCAATTCAGTATCATTAGCTCCACATAGCTTTAAATAACGTACAGATGGGGCTGACCTACAAAATTTGGAATAGACTGGATTTTAAGTCTTCAGATTTTGGAAGACTCAGTTCCAGGTTTTTTCTTTGTTCATGATGTCTGTAGCTAACATTGAGAAATATAGCTTCCAATATTCAGTTTTAAAAGGAAAGGTCTTCTGTCCTATGATTATTTATTATTGTCATTTTAAGCCATATTTGCTTCACTTATTGTTCTCCATTTACTAAAATCACAGTCTTACAGACCTCTGTAGGAAAATATCATTTACGAATAGTCATGGACAGATAGCAGTAAAGAGAGGGTAAGGGGTAAAGGAAATAAAGCAGTCATGACCACAGTGAAATGTCCCTATCCCATAAAGTTTCTTTCAGTGTAAATCCAGAGAGATATTGTAACTTAAATCCCATCTATACATGTGCAAATGGGTTGGAAGTTTGATTGAAGATTCTAGTCGGTTAATGGACATTTAGACAGGAGCTTCATTTCTGGTCACAAGAACTGCATATCCTGCATAGATGCCACTTTATCTCCTTGAAGTTTTTTAGGTACTGAAGAAACAACGGTGCTTTTGGGTCTTTCTTGGGTCTACTGACTTTCAGTTAAATTCTGTGGCAGAAATACCTCAAAAAATGTCATGTTCAAATATACAAAGTATATTCATGACATAAATTACACACACATTGAAATAACCATTTAATTAATTTTGTGAAATAATGCATATTTCTTCATTTTTTTCCCCCTGTTTAGCATTATCTGCAGTTTGTCATGTTATATGATGCTTAATTTGTTGCTCAGTTGCTGGGCATATTTTATCTGATTTTCAGTTTTGTTAGCTCTTCTAAGGTACTCAGAAGGCAGTAGATGTTAACAAACGTCTTGAAACAAACAACAGAAGAGATTTAGGAAAATAGAATAAGAATTTGTTAACTCTCTAAGTGGTCAGGAGAAAAAAGCAATTGTACATGTCAATCTATAAAGACTTCTAAAATGTAAATGGCATAATATTGAATTGCATATTCTTCAGAAATATGTGTGGGTTTTAATGCAGGACACAAGTAACTGGTAACAAAGAGTAAAATCATCAGCCACAAATGGTCTTAGGTAGATCAGATGGCAAACATCCTTAAACACTACAGACTGCCAAAGGAACCTCAGGCAAGGCAATTGCTTTCCCAGATCTGGATGCCATCAAGACCCACCTCCAAGTCTGAGTCATTTTAACTTGAATATTCTGTAAGGCTCTTCAAAAACCTTTCAGATGATTCTTAATCCCTGATGAAATATGAGTTACTTTCATGTCTGATCTGCATTTCAGCAGGATCCATGTAGGCATTTTTATTTTTTTCTCTGTCTTTAAACTTTCTTCCTCATTTCATTGAAGCTGGGGAAAAAAAAAAGTTCTAAATTTTTTTTGTGCCATTTTGCTTTATATATTCTTGAACTCCTCCTATTTCTCCTCATACCCAAAATTATCCAAGTGGGCAGTCACTGCTTTTATGTGTGCTTCTAAATACTTTCTGCTTTATCTTCAAAAAAATTACAATATTTTTATGGCAATTCTTTCCTTAATTAATAAAAAATTATCTAAAAAATCCAAGACAATTATCAGTATATTTCCTATTAAAAAATAAGGTGGTTTATATTCTAAATTTTCTAAATCCTATAAGATATGGCTCCTGCTATTATCAACAGTTTTATGGTAGGCGTAAGACAGAAAAAAAAAAAACAGCTAGTAATGCCTGAATTGGCCTTTCAGCTTAATTTTCATGTTCATAGCAGGTAGCAATAAGAGATGAAGAAGCCAAATGAAAAAAAAAGCAGTTATAAACTAAATTTTCAGTTTGTTGATCATAGTGGTAGCTTAAGAAATAAAAATGTTGTGAAACCTACTGGCATAGGTTTTTGTGAAAGGGAAACAGAAAAGTAACAGAGGTTTTATGTAGCTATAAATGTTCTCCACATAAAATATGTAAAAAAGTACGTTTGAAATGTTACTAAGGATGAAAAAGCAAGACTCAGAATTGGAATGTGCCACAGTGAAGATTGCCTGCAGTCTGTCTCTGGTATTCATGAATGGTGACCAAATCATTAACTATCTGATCATATACCTCTTTTTTGATACTATCCCTGTCTTATTCAACTCACATGAAGAAAAGTGTTTTATTACTTGTTACATTGTGTCATTCCTCATACATATTAGAACCTGTGCTGAAGAGTAACTATTAATTTCCTTCTTGTACCCTGATACAGTGTGCTTCCCTATAACATTTGACCGTTCTTCATTTTCACAGTGGTCCTCAGAAGTGAAGGAGAGGCACTATCCTAATTTTTAAGATGAGGCATGAAAAAGCTAAGGGCAGAAATAGCTAAGTTACTGCATGAGAACACATGGCTTCAAATGGCTTCAGCTCACAGGTAAAGACACCAAACTGTAAGTTTCTGAAGATACGTGTATTGAAGGTCTCACTATAATTACTGGAGAATTGTTTAATAGAATTGGTGGAATTCAGAAAGCCAAGTGCCAAGGCCAAGTGCCGGGTCCTGCACTTTGGCCACAACAACCTCCTGCAGCCCTACAAGCTGGGCACAGATTGGCTGGAGAGCAGCCAGGCGGAAAGGGACCTCGGAGTTTGGATTGACAGGAAGCTTGGAGGTTTCTAAGATGAAGCTGGATGTGGCACTTAGTTCCATGGTCTAATAACCACGGCGGTGTTGGACTTTATGATCTTTCCAACCCGGTTGATTCTATAATTCTATGATTCTATGATGTACTGCACTTTGGACAGCCGGAATTCAGCTTAATTGCCTAACCACACAGATCTGAGGCCACATAATGTCCCTTATCCCAAAGGTTCTCTAGCAGTTCCTTCAAATACCCTAGAGGATATGAGTCATAGATGTTCATCCTGAGGAACTTGGGTAGAACAAAAAATTTCACATGTCAATCAACGACTGTATGTAAGAAAGATGAACAAGCTTAGTCATGTCTATCATTGATCATGTGGATTGTTCTCTAAACTATGCTGCTGGGCAAATACTCTTCAGTTGTAAGGGGAGCTTTGACACCTAGTTCGTGCACTTGACTAATGGTAGTTGCCTTATTCAATGAGATGCTGAATCCTGCTCTGTTTTCTAAAAACCATGTTAAATAGTTAAGTGATTATGTTTGTAGCAAATGTACTGTAAATGAATCTTCAGCCAGACTTTGATTACAAACTGTAAGCTGAGTATTCCAGGCCCTCAGACTGAAGTTTTCCCAGTACTTCAGTGTTAATGCCCATCACTGACTTTGTGCCGTGCACCAGACTGGTCAAGTTACTTAGTGATGGGTAATATTTTTGTGAGCACACAACATCCCTCACTGCAGTTGTACTTGTGAGTACAACTCAGGCCCTGAACCTTGTGCTGAATACATATAAAAAGAGTAACTTCTAATATCCTACCCTATCCTTTATTCCAAAGTCCAGATTAATCACCAGATTTGCCTTGTCCTGAGCACTAAATAAGCAAAATAATTTTCTGCAGTTAATGCTGGATGCTGACAAGTAACTGAAGACTGAGCCATGCCTAGAGTGTTTGAAAGTGAGGTACTACATCATGGATCAGCTATTAGAAGCCTGTCAGAACAGCAACATACCACCTTTCTATTTTTATTTATTTTGTTTTCAGTATCCTGGAAGTCAAGGACCAGTCACTAACAAGAACAGAATCACTCTGCAGAATACAGAGTGCTTTTCCAGGTAGGCATTGCTAAGTTAGATGTCTGCAACACTTGTGCTAAGAATAACTTTATTCTTCAGAATGCAGTAGAGAAGAAAGTGTAGAGTTATATCAAACAAGATAGTTTACCTGATAGTTTGATGAAGGATTCTGCTACCTATGCTGGAAGACTTGAACACTATTTTGTGATCTCAATATTATATAAAAGATGGCTGTTTTGATGAGTGTAATGGACACCAAAACTGTATCCTGTAGCACAACATTACAGATGCTATTAAAGCAAAAGACAAAACTTTTGCTGAGACTGTGGAAATTCTGCAAAATTACCTATCCCCAAAGCCACTTATGATTGCAAAGCATTTCTGCTTTTATACATAGAATCAAGAAAATGAAACATTTGCTGAATATGTGACTGGATTAAAGCAATTAAATGAGCATTGCCAGTTTGGAGGGAGTTTAAATGATGCATTAAGAGAATGGTTAGTAAGTGTTATGCAAAATAATTCCATCCAAAAGCAGTCTTTGATGGAAGCAGATTTGACCCCAAAATATGCAGTAGATGTTGCAATTTCAAAGGTGCCAGAGTTGCAATACTTCATGAAGCTTATACAACAAATAGACAGTCTCAGAAAGCAGGGCACAGAGAACTGAAAGATTAGGTGCCTCCAGTGAGAAAAACAATCTCCTGATACTAATCATTGGTGGTTCAAGGACAAATTCTGAAGGAACTACAAATAGCAGATACATTCAGAAATTGCCTGGGTCAGTGCAAAAAGTAAAACTAGCATCTCATAAGCACAAACATTAAGAATACCTGATGCGCTGTCTTGCAAATAACCACTACAAGGCTGCATGGGATACAGTAGCATCTTTAAACCATTTACTTTATAAAATATAAAAAAGAAATTAATAATGCTTAAAATGAAACCTGAGAAGGATTCTGTTTTTTCTGTCCTTTAATAGCAAAATTGTAAAGAACTTAGCACTTCTAAGAATGTGTACAAAGGAAATTCTTAGTCTCCTGGGTGTTATTCTGCAGACGTAAGTGATAACTGTAAACAGAATATGCTAATGCTCTGGTTTGTAATACAGTGTCATGCATTCCTCAGTAAAGGATATCTGAAAGACATTCAGATGGACTGGCCAAGTGTAAAGCCTGCAGGCTCCAAAAATAATTATGAGCTGTTGCCAAAGCAAAAATTAACTGAACATTTCAGCAGCTGAAATCTTTCTGATAGTACCCAGAAGTTTAAAACATGTGAATGCAAAATGTTGTAATTGACCTCTCTTCAAGCACAATTTTTGCTATGCCTGTCCAGTATCTTTGTTCACAGAACAGCCAAATGTCGAAGGAACACATCATCGCTTTCCTACGCTGGTAGTCTTGTACTGGAGGTTAAACAAAATAAACTGCAGTAGTGGCAGTAATGAAAGAGAAAGAATGTCAGAATATGTGGTGATTCACATTCTGTTAATTGAGGAATGCATGGTATGCTTTGCCAGACTAGAAGATACTTGTCTCTCTGGTGATTAGTAAGCATTTCCAAAGGATCATACTGATTAAAGCCTACTGGCAAATGGATACTAGGAGCAACAAGCAGTACCTTACAGCTCTTCCAGCCTAAGAGGGTAATCTTAGAATGGCACAGCTGCATGCTCTGATGTAAGTAATGACTCTTGGTTTTCATGACATATCTGTTGCTCATTGTTATTTGGACAGTATATACACATGGGGGAGGTAGTGCTGAACTCCTCAAATGTGTGTTAAGACGGAGTCACATGGTATTTTAAGGTGTTTGTTTAAGTAAGTTTTATTGAAACTCAGCCTTAAGTGTTAAAAGTCACAAGTTAGGTTCCAACAAACTTTTTAAAGTGATACCTCTAGGGTTCTTTTAGTTCTTCTACTAGCATTTGTAACATTGCTGTTCACATGGTTATGATTCTTCCTACCATAAAGAGGTAGTTAATAATGACATTGAATGACTTAGGGCAATAGGAAAGATTGTGTTACAGGACACTATGAGGAACTACCCATCCTTTGGCACTGTCAACATCATCATCAGACTATAATTGGTAGTAAGCCAATATCCTACCAGAAGTTTCATCTATGAGTGTCAATGTTATTACACAAAAAATTAGGTGGCAATAACGTCACATTATCGTGAAACCGGTGCTGCTTCTCTTCTTTTTGTCATCCTCTGTAACCAGTCATGGAGATGCATTTCAGTGTGGCTTTGCTCTTTGTGTACAGTCAAATCTTTCTCCAGGAGGTGTCATTCAGAAAATAACTGATGAAGGGAGAAGTCATGCATCACAACGTAAAGGAAAATTTAACTGTACAGTTCCATTACACGCTGAAATCTCCAACTCATGATCCATCAAGGGAAAAGATTTCAGTGAGATTGCCTGAGAAAAAACATGAAGTATTCAGAGAAAGAGGAAAAGGATCCCTGCCTTCTTTACAAGAGCTCCAAAATCTCTCCTTATCCAAAAGACTGAATTTCATCTCAGTATATGGTGATATTGTGGCATATTTTTTGCTATCAGTTAAAATGAATGAATGAAATAGTATGGCATTTTTTAATCTAAAATTGGGAGGAAATACTGTTTTAAAAGTACACTACTTGTCTTTGCATATGTATCTCTCACATGTTTAAATTATTTTATTTGCCAAAGAAAAAAATCTGCAAGGAAGTGAGACACGAAAACTAAACGAACTTACATGTGAGGGTTTTTTCACCTATGTATGAAATGTTACCTAAATATGGAATTATTTAGATGAAAATCAGGTGATAAAGCTCACTGGGAAATTAGAGAAATCAAATAATAAGGACTTTTCCTGTCTGGCCTGTAACTGGGAGAACTGTGCTTCTCTTTTTTACACTGTGAGCCCTGATACCATGTCCCAGTAATAAAAGAGGACAAACATTAGTAATGCAGGCAGAATCAAAGTTTCATTTGTTAAATAGAAATAGTTGATATCTATTTTCTTTACGGATATCATTACTATTTTTTTATCCCACAAAAAAAGCCCACCCTCTTATTTATGATGGATCTGATTTATTTCATCTGTTTTTACAAGATGTTCTATGTTCTGACTGATTCTGTCAATCACTTTGAAATATTTTAGTCCCTGGATCTTTTTTTAACCATAGGAGACATCTTACTTATATTACTTAAATGTTTAATAATTGTCCTTTGACATATTTCAGTAGGATTATCACATAAATTAAAGTAAGGTGTACAAGGCAGTTGTATGCAATATACTGCCATGAAACAAGTCACTAATAACAGAATGAGAATGATTTTCAGAAGTATATCCTGCAGGCGTAACAGCTCTTAAATCTCCAAATATTGCAGTTTATCTCAGAACACCTAAATCAATGGAAAGAATTTACTCCCAAAGGCTTTGAATCAAGACCCATAGGGAATAACAATAATTTTAGATGCTTCCTTTTGTTATTTAAGTTTCTGAAAGAGCATGGATGAAAATAAACAGTGAACAAGGACTGTTTTGCTGGCTGGGAGGGAATGACCGCTGAAGGCACGTCTGACATCCTGGGCCAGGATTCTGAAGGCAGGATTTCACAATGACATGGCAACACAGATGTTTGAATCAGCAGCCCTTTCAGTGAGACAGACTTTATTATTTTGATGATATACTGCGATATTACTTAACAACCACAGTCAGGATGCAATATTTCTCACAGCACTAGACATTGTACAAACAGAGAGTAAATAGAATTTCCTTCCCTCACAGTGCTTAAAATCTTAGAAAATCAAACAGAACAGCAATTTGGCACAGGGAAAAATATGAAAATATAATGAATATGTTGTCCACTTGATAATACCACATCCCTGGCCTGATTAAAGGCAAATTTTGTGGCCTTATGGCAAAGGACAATTTCAAGTAAAGGATTAGATGGCAGTGAAAAGACTTTGCAGATAATTTCAAAGAGTTTTTAGCATTATGAGTGGCAACATCAGCAAAGCCTGAAGGTGATTTCTTGCAAATCTAACAAGCTGGCAAGTGAGGCTAGCACCTCTTACCAATTAGGGATAGTAAGTGAACCTAATTCTAGTGAACATGACAGTTTAAAATGCTGGATTCTTCACAGTAATTTTGAAGCTTAAAAAAGCAGTCCTTAACAATTATGTGCTTACACTGAAGTTATGTCTATTTTTGTGAAATATGTGAAATTTTTTGTGAATTAAAACTTAGTGATTCTACATGAAGAGCTGATTGAATTCAAACTCATATATTAATATTCCAAGAGATGGACACACAGCAATATAATGAAAAATAGGATTATTTCACACAGAGCTAGTCATGAATAAAAAGCCCTTCCAAGTACAATATGAGCAGGCATGCTGTTAGGATGCCAGTTGGCTTCATCATGTGGAGATATTGCTGCCTTTAGTGTCTGTTTCTCCACAGACTGACACAATAAACTGAAGCTCCAAAAAGCTAAGGGCTTCTTAACTGCTCATTGACACAAAATAGTGGTCTCCAAGTACTCTTTCAGATGTCATTATGCTCTATCATGTCAGTGATCCATGGATAATAAGAACATCTCACGTAAAACACTGGGGGGTGTTCTGCTAGCTTGTTAGGTTCTCATATAAATTTAATAACGGATTTTTTTTTTATTTCCCTTTTGAGAAATTAAAATGGCTTGAAATGTTTTATATATAGCCACAAAAGCAAAATTATCTCCCTTGTTCCACGGTGATGTGTTTTGGTTATCCAGCCCCTTTCCTTTTGATTCCCCTTTTTAGTTCAGAAGGGAGCGTGTTTCACCCCTATTTTAACACCCACCAACATACTGCAACTCAGCTCCCAGGATTCCTGTTCTTTCAGTCAGTATTTTCAGTTTCTCCTTCATGGACTCCTGGCTGACCCTGACTGGAGAAAGGGGCAGGGCTAAGTCTCTGTGGGCGAGAGGGGTTTATCACGGCCCGGTGGCTACAAGCCCTTTATGCATAGGCTTTCAGCAGAGTGTCCCCACTTTCAGGGCTTCCAATTGGAGGAGAAAAGTCTTTCATGACGCTCAGCAATTACATGAACAGCTTCATTAAGTAGCCTTTCGCTGTTACTCACAGCTTTTGAGAGATCCCTGTGGTTTTGTGTGGGTGTCTTGGTGCCAAGTTTTGAATTTGTGTTCAATACAAAAAACACTGTTATTTTTCTTCCATTCATATTGGGAATTCAGAATGAAAATATAAAGATAAAATAGGAATACTTGGTGTATAAAAGAAAGAACACATCAAGCCCTTCAATTTGCGCAATTACCTGCACTAAACTGCCTATGGCATGTATAGAAAAGTACCTGTTCCATTTCATATTTATTCAATCCAGTTCATTATGATTGGAAGCTCTATGTCATCTGAAAGGATTTTATTTCAGTGTGTTCAGCTGACTTGGAAACATCTGGTTTTGGATCGACTGCCTTTTTGAAAAAAACCTGCTTTATCACCCCCACAGCAAGTAAAAGCTGCACCTGACCCTGACATATTGGATTTAATTATGCAAAATCAACTGACTGTTAGCTGTTTTGCCAACACTGTAGAAATCTGGGTAGTTCAAAAAGCTTTAATGATTATTTGTCTGCAAATTACTGAATGATATTTTAATGGAAGTTATAAAAATTACATAGTTTGAATATAAGTGGGTATTTTCATTCCTGAACAATTCAAATTGATATTTTTTTGAAAACTAACATAATAAGAGTCTAAATTTTCGGAAAATGCATGATCAAGCAGATTATTTTTTTACCTTAATTTAATTAGAATTAATTGCCATTGTTTCTGTTTAAAACACTTATCAGTAATTACAGCCTCATCAGGAATTGTCATAATAATACCAGCTATGTCTGTTTATAGGCTAAACAAATGTTGAGACTTGATGACTCACCTGATCGGATCAATGTACTCAGAGAGTTTGTGAGGTTTGATATTGCTACTAGGAAAAATAATTTCCTTTATATTCATTAATCACTTAGATTCACCTGGTAAGAGCAATTCTCAGTTTTGACATTATTCCACTGTATAAATTATTGCCACACTGTGATAACCTGCTTGATTCTCTGGGAATCCTCCTGGGTGTGTAGCACAAAATCCCTCTCTGAATGGAAATATTGGCTGTCTAGTACAAGCCTGGTGTATATGATTCTCTAAAAGGCACCCATGAGAGGTGAATGCATTTAGAAGAAAATTATTCTATCTTAAACCATGTCTATAATTTTGTATGTTAATAACTCTGAAGTGGTTTATCTCTCAGTGTATTATAGCTTAGATCAGAAATTGTCTGCCTAAATTTTAGACAGCTGCAGTCAGATGAGGTACACCATATCTTAAATTTTTTTTTTTACTCTAAACTCAGCTCTTTCAGGTGGCTTCTGAACTTTTAGATTTTAATTTTTCAGCACAAAATCAATGGTTTTGAAAGCCACAGTGTATTTCCTTGCATATCATTGCTTTCTTCCTTTCTTTTTCATTTTTCCTTTTGCTTCCTCAGATCACCTGTAAATATCTGTTACTGGAGCTATCAGAGTTAATGAAGCAAGAAGCTTGTTCCCAAATTGCATAGTCTGATGATATTAAATCCAAATACTCAGGTATGCTTTCTACTATTCCTTTGACCCTTTCCTTACACTAGGGTGAGGGGACAAGCAGTTGCCCAGGCAGGTTTTTCAAGAACAATATAACACCAGACAAACAGGTACACATTTGTGTCCATAGTAGAATCTAGTCTATCACCTGACTTTTCTCTTAACTAATTTTTGTTGAAAAGAGCCAGAGCCATGGCTACAAACATACTCATGGTTAAAGCTAAATATTTCAGTCTACTATTGATGGTCAACTATTGTTTTATCATGGTTTTTTAAATAAAATTTGCCCACAGTGGGTTTTATTTAGTGGTGTGTTTAATGCCCTACTTTTAGTGTTTTCTTCCTCTAAAAATAGCAAAATGCAATAGATACTTTGAAAAATATATGGGAGTATATTTTACATTCCATTTAGATTTGTGTGAGTGTGTAAAACGTGAGTTTAGAGGAATAGAAAGTCAGAGGTCTTTACTGAATAACCTTACTTGCTTTTATATTTATACATCATTCAATTGTCGTGCATCATTTTAATGAGCAATCTCTGTGTGGGAGAGTACAGTGCAGTAGTGTTTTAAAAGCAAAGTCGGCAAAGATAAAACTGACAGCACCTTGTTTTATTCCCCTCTCCTTCTGTTTCAGCAGATCATTTTCTGGTTTATATCTATGATATTTCTCTGACTGAAAAGGAACTATGGAAATGTTAGATTAGGATCTGCCTCTAAAGTTTCCAGTTTGATTTCAGCAAAGTTACCTCATAAATGTAAAAATAAACATGATTAGATAATCTAATTGTTCCACACAATAGATACTTAGTTTATGTACAAAATTAAAAAGTTAATGAGAAAAATACTTGTTTCAATCACATGTAGTCAATTGATGTCCGACATTCTATGCTTGTCAGAAAAAGGTAGGGCTGTGTTTTAACGAGGGATTAAATTGCTTTTAAGTCCTTAGCTAGTTCAAGACTTCCCTATTGTTCACAAAAACAGTTAATCCTACAATGGAGCTGAATGAACTTTTAAAGTCTGACAGAAATAACCTGAGCTGGCTCCATGCTATTTTTGTTGGAGCCTTATAAGGCAACTGGAACCAACTTTTTGTCAAAAGTGTAATTACATGATGAAGAGGGAGCAATAGTTTCAATGTTGCTTTCTTTCCGGATTAAATGGTCACTAGTAAAACACTGGCTTTTTTCCCTTTAAATTTAAAGATGCCATTGCTCTAGTGGTCATCAGTCCTTTAGAGACACTGACTACAGGCTGAACTCCTTGGGGAACAATCCCAGCTGTCAGATGTAAATCACAACAATCACTGTCACTCTGTGTTCAAACAGAGATCATGCTAAAGGTGTGCTAATTCCAAGAGAGAGCTAGATCTGGATTTTTGCAGCAGTGATAAGAGCCACATATGCTAAATTTCTCATGTCCTATATTTTCTCCTCCTTTACTTAAATTAAAACACTAGAACTCAAGTTTACTTTTGAAAGCGTAATAAACAATGAACTTTAAATGGAGAAATTAATTTTCAACTGTCATGACATACAGAATCACAGTTTCTTCTACAGAAAAAAAAATATTTATTGAGAAAAATAATCTGCATCTAGAAATACCCTCATATTAAGATCTGCGGAATTACTGGCACAGAATCACTGAGGATGGGAGGCATCTCTGGAGATCATTTATTCCAACACCCTGCTAAGAGCCTGGTCAACAACAACAGCCTTTTGTTTTTGTTTTTTTTTTTTGTTTGTTTTCACAGCTTTTTACTTCTCCTGTACACTCAGGACCACTGACAGTCTGAAATGTGCCAACATACAAGCAGTATAGGTAACTGAAAAACATTACAACAAAAATATCCCATTACACTAAAAGTCCTCTATTTTTGTATCTTTTTTTTTTTGTCTGTACACATCAGAAACTTCAAAAAAGAATAAAGTTTTTTCTCTAAAGAGCAATATCTTCATATACTGCAAGCCTGTTAGCTGTAAATAGCATTTGATACTATCTAGATTTCTGTTTTGTAAGTATGTAAGGTGGTATAATGTTATCAAAGTGTCTATAAAAGTGATTATTGATGTAGCTACAAAGACGAAAGCACACTATTAAATTTTGCGTAGCTCCATAGCTGTTCAGGAAAATAAATTAGACTTACCTGGAATACAAACAACCTAGACAATGAAATCTTTAACTGTATTGAAGGATATCTATACAGGAAAAAAATCCCACAGACTCTGGGAAAGACAATTACTTGGGAAATCTCTTAAATCCAAAAAAGCACAAATGCCATAAAACATAATTCTTTCAAATCAGATAAGCCATTAACCAGACAAAAACCCAAACCATAAAACAGATGAGAACTGAGACTCATCTTTACAGGTTTACAAGCCATTATAAAGCCCTGAAATTGCTGTGCAGGCTCATGAGAAGTCTGTCAGATCCTCACATGAACACCAGTCATAATTATGGACTCCTGGCACCAAAACTTCCAATTTGCTTTCATGCAAGGTATCAAAAACTTACCTCTAGAGAGGTTTGTGAGCATTTACTTCTGCTTACGTGCTCAGAAGGCTACAGTCATTACAAGAAGCTGAAGAAGTTCTTATTTGGCCACTAATACAGTGTAATAATACCAGTGTGACAATGCCTGTGTCAATCAGACTTTGCAGGAGATGGGCTTGAGAGAAAGTACATGCACATGTGCTAAAATATTGCCAAGCTCTTGCCTGCAGACAGGCAGAGGGAAGGTGCAGTTTTCTGTGTATGAATATGCGGCCACACAGACAGAAGAAGATGCCAAGAATGTGGTGTAGAAAGATACTTAAAGTCACACTTCAGATTTAGAAGAGAGGCTTTATGGATTTGTCTAGGGCATTTCAACTTGCTTTCAGGACTAGAATCCACTGCTGATAAGAGAGCAAAGGAGGAAACAGTCTGGAGCGTAACTGTAGATGGCAGATGGAGAGACAACAACAAATCCCTCCTCTCTTCTCCCTGGGTGAGGTCTACCCCTGTCAGACTCAGCTACAAAGTTCCTTTACAACACTGAGTGCTCTTGTACTGTGTCTAAGATGCTACAAGCGCTGACCACCAGAATCATAGAATTACAGAATATTCTGAACGGGACGGGACTCACAAGGATCATCAAGTCCAAATAGACCCCTGTTACCAGACAAATTGGCTCACGCCAGCCAGGGACTCTTGGGAAATACAGTGCTCTCTTTTCTGAAGGAATAACATAGTGCTTAACAACAATTGCATTTCAGCTGTGATGATGGTACAATCATCGATAACTCTTTTGGCTTACTGATGCTCAACATTCATATGGAACGTTTGTTCTCGGAAAACAATCTTTAGCTGATGTGGATATGTGCGGTCATTTTGAAGTTGATAAGAGCTAGGACAAATGAGGCAGCACAAAATGATAGCAAAACCTCAATAATAAAATGTCATTATAGATAAAACTTAGCATTATTATTTTTAAAGACTGAAAATCAGATCCAAGTGGGCCCACAGTTTGTGTTTCTTGTAATTAAAAACGTCTTGCAATAAAGCTTGATTGGACATTGGGATGCATTTCTTTCGCAAGAGGGTGGTCAAACACTGGAACAGGCTTCCTAAAGAGGTGATTGATGCCACAAGCCTGTCAATGTTTAAGAGTATTTGGACAACGTCCTTATCGACATGCCTTAATTTATGGTCAGCCTTGAACTGGTCAGGCAGTTGGACTACTTTATTGTTGTAGGTTACTTCCAACAGAAATTTATTCTATTCTATTCTATTCTATTCTATTCTATTCTATTCTATTCTATTCTATTCTATTCTATTCTATTCTATTC